>BDMV01000010.1:965756-1517457 GCA_008326285.1 Oryza officinalis | reverse complement strand
TAATCTCAATTCCTCTTTCGTGGACCAAGAAACCCAAAAACTGACCGGCCGATACGCCAAAGGCACACTTGTTAGGGTTCATTTTGAGACCATACTTCCTTACTCTTTCAAGTACCTTGCGTAAATCGGCCAAGTGCATATCATACTCTCTTGACTTTACGACGACATCATCGATGTACACTTCAATCAAAGAGCCAATAAGATCATGAAAAATATAATTCATGGCCCTCTGATAAGTAGCCCCAGCGTTTTTCAAGCCAAAGGTCATAACAACCCACTCATACAGGCCGATTGCCCCTGGACACCGGAAGGCTGTCTTGTAGATATCTTCCTCGGCCATGAAAATCTGGTTGTAGCCTGCGTTCCCATCCATGAAGTTGATAACCTTGTGTCCAGATACCGCATCAACTAGCAAATCGACCAATGGCATAGGGTACTCGTCCTTTGGTGTTGCTTTGTTTAGATCTCTGAAATCGATACACACCCTGAGCTTGCCGTTTTTCTTCATCACTGGAACTATGTTGGAGACCCACTCCGCGTATCGGCAGGGTCTGATAAAGTTGGCATCGTAAAGTCTTGTGATTTCTGCCTTGATAGCTTCGTGCATATCGGCCTTAAATCTCCTAGGAGCTTGTTTAAATGGCCGATACCCTGATCTGATAGGCAACCAATGTTCTACGATCGATCGGCTTAATCCTGGCATCTCATGGTATTCCCATGCAAAACAATCCATGAATTCTTTCAAAAGATTTATCAAATTATTCTTATATTCCCTTGGCAGGTTAGCACTTACATACGTCGGCCTAGGCCTATCACCTATTCCTATGTCAACCTCTTCAAGTTCATCGGCCGACGTAAAGCCTTGTCCCAACTTCCCGTCTAGCTCATCCACCGCGTCGTCTGTGTAGGGACTAGCTTGCTCATCTTGAACAGTGGATGGCGCATCTTTGTTAAAGCAACTGCTTGTCTTGATCTTCAATCGTCTCGATATCACAATCAGTTACTTTGAGGAAATCGGCGTCCCAAACTCGCCCGGATAAGCAGTCGATTCCCTCCATCTCCCAAACTGCGAGATCGGCATTGGCTACGTGTACTGACCGATCGGCCTGCACGATCTCAACCTGGTCCCCTTGCCATTGTATAAGGCATTGGTGCATTGTTGAAGGGACGCAACAGTTTGCGTGGATCCAATCCCGTCCCAACAACAAGCTGTAGGAACCCTTTCCATCGAAGACGAAGAAGGTGGTGGGTATCGTCTTGCTACCCACGGTGAGTTCCACGTTTAGTACCCCCTTCGCTTCAGATGCGTTGCCACCAAAGTCTTTCAGCACCATGTTGGTCTTGATGAGGTCTTCAGGTACTTTTCCAAGCTTCCTGAAGGTTGTGTACGGCATTAAGTTTACCGCCACGCCGCCATCGACCAGCATCTTCGTCATTGGCCGCCCATTAACGAACCCTTTGATGTACAATGGCCGGAAGTGTTTGTAGCTGGCGTCGACTGGCTTGTCGAACACGACTTGATCAGGTGACAACTGTAGTTTAGCCGAGGACTGCTCATCGTCGGCTACCGCTTCATCGGCCGTCTGCACGCTGTACTCCGCTGGCAATATGAAAACCATATTAACAGAAGCCGATGCTACGCCTTTACCTTTTGCGGACATAGGAGCTTGAGCTGATTTGGAGGTGCCCTCGTTGGCCTTGGCCACCACTGATTTTATTCTCCACTCCTTGGTCTTGGCCGGCCGATGGGCTATTGTCGCTTGTTGCTCTTGGATCTGCTCCTTCCTCCTTAGCCTCTGAACCCGCCGTTTTTGTGTCTAGCTAAACACGTCGCTTGGGCACCACTGGGGGTTCTGGACTTGCTCCTCGTCCTCGGTCTGATGATCATGGTGCATCGGTCCTAGCCTCTCGTGTACAGACTTTCTCTGCTTGCTTGGCCGATGCACTTGCTTGCTCGAGCTGCCCTGATAGGAGTCTTCTACATCATTACATGCAGGGCACTCTTGGATGGATGGCAACCTCATTCCTTCATTCTAGCAAAAACAGAAAAATTCGCACTCCCAATGAGGGTCATAGGAATTGTCTTGATCGGGTGTCCTTCTATCTTCATCGGCCGCTTGGCATCATCGATCTTAATCCTACCTTGCTCAATGGCCGATTGTATCTGTTGTCAGAAGATTTTGCATTCGTTGGTGTGATGGGAATATATGTTATGTCATTTGCAATACCTTCTCTTCTTGATTTCTTCGGCCGATGGCAGTACTGTTGATGCAAAAAACACACACTGGCCTGGGAGATCTGCTTAGCTCCAGTGCAGGTCCAAATCTTGGTGAGATATAGGCGTGCCAGTCAGTTTGATCCTGCAACTGACAAGATATACAAACGACAGATCAAAGAACCGATCGGCCAACATAGCCGATGTAGTAATTCTAGCCGATCCTGATAACAGCCGATAGCGATAGGGTTTTGAGCTATCGGCTATGTGTTCAATGTAGATTCTGACACGTGATGACAAAGAGACAATCGGCTAATGATAATATGCATTAGATCGGCAATGACTTGATAAAGTGAAACGAAAGTTAGATGTACTCGATCGGCTGTAGATATCAATGATACATAATCTAAATCTCAAAATATATTTAAACTAAGTGATTGGGATAGATCGGACAGGGCGCCGAGACAGTATAAATCACTTATGTCTAAAAACACCTCAAGAGAGAGATTATATATATTCATAGCATAGCCGATGAAGTGAATCTAACATAGATCCAATGCCATAAAATCCACAAGATTAGATTAAACAGTGAAACCTTTGTTGTCATCGGCTAAATTCAACTTATATGCAATCCTTATAAGCCGATGCAATGTTCAGATAACTCATCGGCTGAAACCCCGATGAAACCCTTATCGGCAATCAAAAAGCAGGCTAGAGACTCATGGTTCTAAGCACGACTTAGTAGGTCAAACTCAACTGATGCAGCACTAAGTATGTAAAGAAACACGGTATCTAGATGATCAAGCCCTTGACTGATTTTCAGGGTGGTAGATTCCTAGGCTAATCTAATCTAGCAAAACGATTTAGCCGATACCGGCAGAAACCCTAAAACGAGAAGCAGCCGATAAAGCTAAATCGAGATGCTGATACTAGATTAACACAAGACATATGATAAATAGCCAGGCAAATATATTATCCAAACCAGAACAATCCAAGAGGTCGAATGTACTGATGCAGCCTTGAACTACGCCGACGTGGATGATACAATTGCCTGAACCGACGGAACATTGGACTTACCCCTTCGCCGGAGATCGACAGCCGATGCAGCCCCGCGTCAGGTGCCAAATTCCGCCGGTTGATAAAGAAACCGTAACAGAGTAAAAGGTGGTGATGCGCCGAATTGTATTGATCGAGAGTTGATAGATTACAATAACCCCGGGTGTACATATTTATACCCATGGGGAGATACTAGTCCTTGTAGGACAAGAAAGAAACTTTCCTAAAGATAAAAGGAAACTAACAAATATTCTAATTAATAGATACAATTGCCTTCTTTGGACTCAATCCGCACGTGGCAATCCTCATGAAGCACACCAACCGAACCCGACAATGATCCTGCCATCTCCTCATCGGAATCGGCTACATCGGCTATCCTTGTCCGATTCTGTTTCAGCCGATGCACACCGTAGCCGATTTGGCCTGCAGCCGATTCATACTCCGTTTTCTGTAATCGCTTATCTCCTCCAATCGGCTTCGGCTTTAACTCTGAATCCAATGCATGATTTACCAAATTTCGTCGTTAACAAGTACATGACCTACTGGCAGTTGGATCTGCTTCTCTTGTAGGAGTAGGTCAAATATTTTGTCGGCCTTGTTGATGTCGAAGTTGTATTTATCCTCTTTGTCGCCCTTCTTGGCCCACTGGCATGCTGTCGGCTTCTTCATTCGGGCCCACTCGGCCAGGTCGACATCGGCGTCTTCTTCATCATCTTCTTCGGAGGCGTACTGATAGACTGTATTGATTTTCTTCGCGAACTTCTTTGCCTCCTGGAATCGTTGCTCGTGGGCCGATACTCGTTGGGCTAGCTGTGCTAGGCTATCGAATTCCTGAGAGGAGAACCTCTCTCGTATCGGCCCCAGTAATCCTTGAAATGCCAAGTCGGCGAGCTGTGAATCGGTCAAGCTGAGGCTGTAACACCTATTCCTTATGTCCCTAAATCTTTGAATGTACTCTGGGACCGATTCATCAACCCGTTGCCTGATGGCAGTAAGATCAGACAGTTTCATCTCTTGCACGCCATTATAAAAGTATCTGTGAAACTGCTTTTCTAGATCTATTCATCCTCTGATGGAATTGCAGGGTAAAGATGAAAACCATGTAAATGCTGACCCTGACAAAGACAGAGGGAAAAACCTCACCCTCAACGCCTCTATGGCCGATGCCTCCCCACACTGTGCTAGGAATCGGCTCACGTGCTCGTATGTAGAGACGTTATCCTGCCCCGAAAACTTGGAGAAGTCCGAAATTTTGTATCGGCCTGGCAATGGCACTCTGTCGAACTCCTCGGGGTACGGGTGCCGATACACCATAAAACTCTCCTTGGGCTTCAAACCGAACTGATCTCGCATCACCTCGGCTATCATGTCGGCCCAGTATCCTGCGGGCCGATGCGGGCGGTCTTGCTGGTAAGATTGCTGCAGGCCCTCTGCTTGATATTGCCTGGGGGAGTACGGTTGGTAGTGGTGATTCAGGTTCTATGCATCGTACTGCCCTGCGGTGTACTGCTGGTAGCCTTGCGGAGGGTTGCCAGACATAGGGATCTAAGGTTGTCTGGCCGATGGCGGGTTGAGTGGAACTTGCTGCATCGGCTCGATCACTGGTTGTTTCCCCTTCGTCCATTGTGCATACTGTTCCTCCGTGATGTGCTGAGGGCTTCCTCCCGTTTGCCCGGTGAGGACCAGCGGCAAGGTTGATGTCGGTTGCGCCGATGGGGGTGGCATCGGCGCCGTCGGCTGTGGAGCCGTGCTCAGGTCGTTCCTCAAGGTCCGATAAGCAGGGAACTTATTTTCTGGCAAGAAAATCAGCCCTTGAGGCTTGTACTGGTGAATTGAACCATCTAGGATCGACTTGACTGTATTGGTCAACGTATTCACTAGGATCCCCGACTGGTTGACTAGCGCAGAATGAACTGCGGAGTCGATTCTGTCTTGCAACGTCGGCGCAGCGTTTTCTTCGGTCTTGACGGTGTGGTCGTGTGCCGCCGCCGACGTGCTGGCTCCATCTCCAGGGCTCGGCATTACCACCTTAGATTTTTGGATAAGGGTGCCTTGCCGAGTCCTAGAGTATGTCTGCAGGTACATGTTTTGGAACTGCTCGACCAGTTTTTCCATCTCGGCTTTCTGCTCTTCGTTGAGCTGGTCGACGGTCACGGAGACGACGTTCTCCTCGGAGATCTCAGCCTACTTTGACATCTTGGAGTGGTCTTCTTGTTGTTGCGAAGCTTGCATTCTTCTGGTCCCACTGGGCATGCCAAAAGCGTGTTGGCGTAGAATTTAGACCCGCCTCGCAACAAAACGGGTTCCACATTTCCACGGCAGCCTGGGAGGTCTGCTTAGCTCCAGTGCAGGTCCAATGGCTTGCCTAGGTGCGTGTAGGGCGTGCCAGTTGATTTGATCTGCAATCAACAAGAATAAACAAGTAAACCATGTGAGAAACGATGGCCGATCGGCCGATAGGCCGATGCTGCATCGTGAAGGCCTGGCCGATAGGGCACAGCTATATCGGCTTACTTGAGGTAATAATATGATATAACTGATAAAACAGATCTAATCCCATCGGCCCATGTTAATGTGTTTATAGCAAATTACTGGAATCGGCCGATGAGGGTTACATGAAGATAAATACACTAGCTAATACCGTAGTGCAAACTTATACAAGTCAATCGGCCAATATAAAAACACCAATCACAGAGAGATCCTGAGAATACCCTGTAACCGACATATTTATATTCACCAATCCGCCTACATAAGTGGTGAATACACGTAAAAACATAGCTGATCACATGCATTAAGTAAGACCGGCTGAAACCCCGGTGCTATCCTTAATTACGATCGGAAAACACGCTTTGGGTTAAACCTCGAAACACGACTAAGGTCGATAGCAACTCAGAGTGTAGATCGAGAGTTAACACAAAGAAAATTAAGTCGTCGATCGCTTTTGGGGATGGTAGATGCATTAGATAATCTAAACGAGCAAGCTAATTCGATCGTCGTCGGCAGTAAACCCTAAAACGAGTTAGCCGCTAGCGAGATAGAATTAGAAAACCGCATCAAGATTAGCTAACACACGATAAACGACGATCACATCGCCAGGGCTTAACGTGCCTAAAGCGACACGCTAGCCCCGACGATGTAGATCGTCGGGTACGAGTTCTTACCTCTGCTCTGGGGAAGCAAGAACTCGTCGGGAGTTAACCTCTTGCGAGGGTTGGCGATGCGCCGAAGGTAGATTAAACTTGATTGATTGTGTGATTAATTGAGAGAGTTTCTATGTACAAACTACCGGGATATTTATACCCAAGATTACAACACGGTTCGTGTAGGACACGATCTTATCTCTAATTAACAAACAAGTCTTTGCGGCAGACTCTTGCCAAAGATTAGATCTAAACCTACTTAATTTACAAGATACAATTGCCTAAAACCGAGCCTTATCTCTATTTGGCAACCACCTTGAAGTTTATCTCGAGCCCAAACCAAGCCCATGCGGACTCTGTCAAATTCCAGCCTCTATCGGCCGATGACCATATTGAATCCGTATCGGCCGATACGCTCTTCCTGGTAACGCCTCTCCCAGTCCGATACGCCTACCGAGTCCGATACGAGACCTGGTCTGACTCCAATCCAGCCCTTCTCTCCACGTCGGTTTCCTCTCCCTTCTCCGGGCCGATTACGAAAATCTGCTGTTAACAGAATCATAGTGCTAGCCACCACTATAGCAGAGGCAATCCGGAGGACTTTAAAACAACTCGTCGGCTAGATCTCGTCAAGTCATTCTCGATAGTGATCTTGTCGGTACTCGATATTTTTCGTTCTACTCTATTGTAATCTCTGTGGTTCTCGTCATAATCCCATATAAACTGGAGTAGGGCTATTACCTTGCGAGAGGTCTGAACCAGTATAATCCTTGTCTTTTGTGTGCTTGATGTCGTTTTGTGTATATCCTTGTTCCAACATACCCCAATACCCTCAGAATATGGTCTACGGATATAACCCGTTGACAGTGGCGCGCTAGGTAGGGGAACTTGGTGCTCAAGGTTTCACCGAGATGGCTTCAAGCTCAAGACCTTCCGATAACAATATCCACATTCGTCCTGGCGTGGGTGATCCTACCAAGTCGGCGTTCGTTTGGACTCAAGTTGGATCCATTGTCTTCCCTGTCTTCGCTGCAACTCCGATCTCGCCTTCCCCAATACAAGTCGGGATCAAGAACGGAACCACGAGGGTGACCGAAAACAACCCAGTGGGGGCCAGGTGCCGACAAGGAAGTCTCCTCCAAACCATCACACCTAGCGTTCGATACACAAGATATCTCAACACTCTTTGGTTGAATGTTGGGTAATACTTCAAGTGAAGGTTGAACTCAATGCTTGCAAAGATTGAGATATCTAGCGCACATCTCCGCACAAGGCATGGTGCCTGATCCATAAATGAAAAAGTCACCCCCTGAACGACTGCAAGATCTTCTTGAAGATCACCAGATCCATGGTCCGTGTTCCCTGTTGTTCGATCCACCAACATATCAAGATCAACCTTGAAATGCACCGATGGATGATAGCGAGATGGAAACTCTAGATCGTTTGGTCGGATTCATTGGTGTCAATCCTTGTGAACCTTCTGTTCTTCACAGCTTGGAATCTTTAAGGCCCAACTCTCCACGTGAATTAAACGTGATCGAAGGGATCACCGAGGACGTACGTGAAAAGGATGAAGTTCGTTCAGGAGAAGAACCGTCTCCTCCTATTGCGTCGCGCCAACCTGTGGAGTTGGTTCGAACTCCTGTCGAGCACTTCACCGTGGTCAACTCGTTACCGAAGTAGACTTCGTTTGATCCAGTAACCTTCCCAGAAGCAGACGACTGGGTTAGACAGATACAGTCAATGGTAGCCAACCTCAACTCTTCATTCTTGGCTACAACTGGGTCAAACCCCCAAGGTCCTTCTTGAGAACCCCGTCTACGAGGTGGAGACAGAGCACAAGAGAACGATGTTGCCGATGATGCTCTTAGTCCACACCCTAGCCGGGATCCGGTCCGTAATCCTCGAAACGCATCTCCATGAAAACAGGACAATCATCCCCCTCCTCATCAAGACGACTGCGATCTCCTCAATCACTTGAATGGGCGCAAGCGGGAGCGACGAGATCGAAACAATTGAGTAGATCGAGCAATGATCGAGATCGCCAAAGTCAATAGGGCGATAATGAACAAGGTCGACAACAACATGATGACAATCGATGACAGCGAAACTCATGATCCCCGAATACCAGGAGTGACCGAGGACAAGGCTGTAGGTCAAGGGGCCACACCCCCGACTACGTTGATCCTTCGTCGTCATCATCATTGACTAGAGGCGGTCCTCGCAGATCGTGAAGACATCGTCCACCCTTCATATCGGGAGGCGGATGTCGAGCTTTCACACCTGCTCTACGAGAGGTGAGATGACCAAACAAATTCCGTCCTACGATGGTAGAAAAGTATGATGGCAGTACTGATCCAGAGGAGTTCCTGCACGTCTACTCTACAGTTTTCTACACGGCCGGTGCAGATGACAACGCGTTGGCGAATTACTTACCTACAGTGTTGAAAGGATCTGCTCGGTCATGGCTGGTACACCTTCCACCTCACTCGATTTCTTTCTAGGAAGACCTATGGCAACAATTCGTCGCCAACTTTCAAGGAATGTACAAGCGGCATGCAGTCAAGGACGATCTACATGCCCTTAGGCAGAACCTGGGAGAATCTTTAAGGGACTATATATGGCATTTTAATGAGTGCCAGAATACGATCTCTGAGATCACCGATGCTTCTGTCATACACGCATTCATGTCAGGTGTCCGAGATCGATACACCATCCAAGAGCTGGCAACAAGGCGAATCAGTTTTGCCATGAAGCTGTTCAAGATCATCGACAAGTGTGCTCACGCAAATGACGCCCTTAGGAGTAAAGATGGAAAAGGCAAGGTGGTCGAGGAGAAGCATCGGACAACAAGGAAGCACTGGAGTCCACCAAAAAGAAGAAACAAAATCGCAAAAAGGAAGGGAAACGCAAGGCGGAAACATAGGTCCTTGTTGTAGAACAAGCAAACCCACCCCCAAAGTGCCTAGCCCTTCAAGGTAATGAACCAGTACGACAATGGTGCCCAATTCACAAGACTGACACACACACTCTGGAGGAGTGCCAGGTTTTCCCGAAAGCACTAGCAAAACAGTTGGCCCTCGAAAAAGGAAAGTGAGTTCGTGTGGTCGAGAGAAGCACTGATGATCTCTCGTCCAACAATGAACTCGTGTTCCTAGACTTCGACCTGCATGTAACCCATATCTTCGGTGGTTCTATGACATACACCTCTAAAAGGGAGTATAAGAAGGTAAAACGCGAAGTCTGCTCTACGTCACAAGGAATCGCTGCCAAGATAAAGTGGTATAACCAGAAGATCGAGTTCTCTAAGGACGATCACTCGACAACAACAATCGTGCTAGGCCGGTATCCGATAGTAGTCGAGCCTACTATTCGGAATATCAAGGTGGCACGCGTCCTCATCGACGGTGGTAGCTCCATCAACCTTCTCTTCGCCAACACACTCAATGCAATGGGTATCCCTAGATGCGAGCTTGTTGCTTTCGACCAGCCCTTTCATGGGATCACTCCAGAATCATTGTCAAAACCACTAGGGAAGATCACGCTAGCTATGAAGTTCGGCCAGGCTAACAACTTTCGTAAAGAACAAATCACTTTCGATGTAGCGGAATTTGACACGGCTTACAATGCTATTCTCGAAAGGACTGCTCTCGCAAAATTCATGGTGGCGTCCTACTACGCGTACCAAATTCTAAAGATGCCAGGCCTGAAAGGGACAATCATGATCCCCGGGAACACGAAGGTAGCGGTACAGTGCAATAAGAGGAGCCTCGACATGGTCGAGCATACTCCCACGCCACCCGCCACCTCAGAATCCCCTCGGAAAGTGAGCAAGCCCAACAAGGCACCCAAGTCCGACGGCGCAATCAAGATCATCCCGTTGGCCAATAGCAACCCCGACAAGACAGTTAAGATCGGGGCAACACTTGACAACAGATAGAAACTCGAGCTCATCACCTTCCTCTGCGAGAATGCAGACGTGTTCACTTGGCAACCATTCGACATGCCTAGAATCCCTAGGGAGCTGATCGAGCACAAACTGATGGTGCGTCCCGTCGCCAAGCCAGTAAAACAAAACTGCGATGGTTCGCACAAGACAGAAAAGAAGCTATTCGAGAAGAACTGGACAAACTTCTCAAAGCGGGCTTCATCAGAGAGGTTCTCCATCCAGAGTGGCTCACTAACCCAGTAATGGTGCGCAAGGCCAATGGCAAGTGGAGGATGTGCGTAGACTTCACCGATCTCAAGGCGTGCCCCAAGGATCACTTTCCTCTTCCTCGTATTGACCAACTGGTGGATTCAACCGTTGGTTGTGAGTTGTTGAGTTTCCTTGATGCTTACTCTGGCTACCACCAGATCAGCATGGCCAAAAAGGATGAAGAGAACATGGAGGCATACATCGACGATGTCGTGGTCAAGATAAAGACAAAGGACAGCCTTATCGATGACCTGAGGGAAACATTCAACAATCTCTGGTGACATCGGCTCAAATTAAACCCTGAGAAATGTACGTTTAGAGTACCCTCGGGGAAGTTGCTTGGATTTCTTGTCTTCGGACGAGGAATTGAAGCAAACCTTGAGAAGATCAAGGCCATCGAGAACATGAATTCACCATGTTGACAAAAAATCCGCGCTCGACCGATGGTGCCGGATCTGTGTTGGCACGAACCAAGTTGATGAACTCACGAAGGCCTGGGAGATCTGCTTAGCTCTAGCGCAAGTCCTAAAATTGATAAGTTGCGGGTGTGGCAGTCAGTTTGATCCTGTAACTAACAAGATATATAAACAGTAGATCAAAGAGCCAATCGGCTGACAAGCCGATGGAGTAATTCCAGCTGATGCCGATACGAGCCGATGTCGATAGGGTTTTGAACAATCGGCTGTAGATTCTGACACTTGATGTAAATAAAGATATAAAGACAATTGGTTGATGATAAGGCAATAAAACAATAATATAATCTAATAAACACCTATCCGCTAATATGATAGAATAAATGTTGATCCGAAGGTTAAAGCATACATCAGCTAGAGGTCCGATGTCATTAAATCCAAACGATTAAATAATCAATGAAACCTTTGTTGTCATCGGCTAAATCCAATTTGTATGTAATCCTTGTGAGCCGATGCAATGTCCAAACAACTCATCCGCTGAAACCCCAATGAAACCCTTATTGGCAATCAAAAGCAGGCTAGAGATTATGGTTCTAAGCATGACTAGGGTTGGTGCAGCGCAAAGTACGAAAAGAAACATAATATTTAGACAATCAAGCCTTTGATTGATTTTAAGAGTGGTGGATATCTTTGCTAATCTAATCTGGCAAAGCAATTTAGCCGATACCGGCAAAAACCCTAAAGCAGATCCCAGCCGATACAAGTAAATCGAGCTACCAAATTAGATTAACTAAGATATATGATAAATAGGTAGGCAAATATATAAATAGGTAGGCTTACCAAATTTCGGCATTAACACATCGACAAGACTTAAGGAAGTACAAAAGCCTACAGGATTGTTAACGCCAAAATTTGGTAAGCCCTGAAGTCATCATCGGCTTTGGAATCGTATCGGCTTCAGAGTCCTGGGTTGTCCCGATGGACGTATCAAGTTGCCAGCAGTTGGATTTTTGATGGATTCGGTTAAGGAAATTAATCAATTAAAGAAAGCTTTTCCAGAAGAGACCAAGTTCGAGAAGGATGCAGCATGGTAAGTTATCTATTAATTAGGCAGAGTCAATTAGTTTCCTTTTACTTTTAGGAAAGATTGTTTAGAGTCCGAATAGGACTTGTTTCTTTTACTTTATCTTTAGGAAAGTTTGTGTCTTATCCAATAAGGACTAGTATCTACTCATGGGTATAAATATGTACACCTGGGCTATATGTAAGATATCTCTCGATCAATACAACTACTCTCGGCGCATCGTCACCCTCTTTTTCGAGGTTTTTATTTATCAACCGGCAGAACTTGGCACCTGACGCGGGTGTTAACGCTAGATTTTCGTAATCTACTCGGAGAAGAAAGAGAAAACCGACGCAGAGAAGGAGGCGCAGTTCGAGTCGGGACGGTTACGCTATCGGACCAGGTCGGGTATCGGACCAAGTCCTGTATCGGACTTAACAGTGCATCAGACCGAATAGAGCGCTGGCAGAGAGACCGTATCGGCCGATGTGGGTTCAATGCGGCCAGCAGCCGATGGGAGTAGGACGCCGATGGAGGCAAAACGGATTCGGTTTGGGCCTGAGTTAAGCTTCAAAGTAGATTTGGCGTTCCAGGGGCTACTTGGGCCGATACGAGAAAGGTTCTTGTCACAAGAGTTTGAAAGTCTAGCTCAACTAGCACAGAGGGTATCGGCCCACGAGCAAAGATTTCAGGAGGCGAGAAAATTCACAAAGAAGGTCAACAACGTTTATCAGTACGCTTCCGATGAAGATGAAGACGACGGTGTTGAGGTTGATCTGGCTAAATGGGCCTGGATGAAGAAGCCAACCACGTGCCAATGGATCAAGAAGGGCGATAAAAAAGAAAAATTCGACTTTGACATCAATAAGGCCGACAAGATATTTGACTTACTACTGCAAGAAAAGCAGATACAGTTGCCAGTAGGTCATGTGTTGCCATCGGCTGAGGAGATAAAGAAAAGAAGATATTGCAAGTGGCATAACACGTACTCTCACCATACAAATGAATGCAAAATCTTCCGACAGCAGATACAATCGGCCATCGAACAGGGCAGGATCAAGTTTAATGAAGCCAAAAGGCCGATGAAGATCGAAGGACACCCATTCCCAGTTAACATGGTGCGGGCGGACAGGGCCGATAGCGATGCCTATTGGACCAATAAGCGACCTCATCAGACGTCAGAAGGCCTCATCAAGAAATACCAGCGGAGGCGTGAAGAGTAAGCACAAGACTACTCTGAACAAGATAATTTCTATGATCCTCATTGGGAGTGCGAGTTCTTCCGGTTTTGCTGGAACGAGGGGATGAGGCTACCAACAATGCAAGAGTGTCCTGCATGCAACGACATGGAGGAATCTTACCAGGGCAGCTCAAGCAGACAGGCGCATCGGCCGATCAAACAAAGGAGACCTGTACACGAGAGGCTGGGGCCGATGCACCATGATCGTCGGTCAGAAGAAGATGATGAGCAAGTCCAAAACCCTTAGTGGTGCCCAGGCGATTTATTTAGCAAAACTCAAAAGCAACGGGTTTAGAGGCTAAGGCAGAAAGAAAAGATCCAGGAGCAGCAGGCAGCAATCGCTCATCGGCCCGATAAGACCAGGAAAGAGTGGAAGCTAAAGTCTACAGTAGAAAAGGCCGATGAGGATAATACTAAGTCAACCCAAGCTCCTGCGTCCTCAAAAGGTAAAAGCATAGCATCGGCTTCTGTTAACATGGTCTTTTTATTGCCAGCAGAATATAGCATACAGATGGCCGATGAAGTTATAGCCGATGACGAGATAGAGCAATCTTCGGCTAAGTTACAGTTGTCACCAGAGCAAGCCGTGTTCGACGAGCCAGCTGACACCAGCTATAGGCACCTCCGGCCGTTGTACATCAAGGGATACATCAATGGGCGACCGATGATGAAGATGCTAGTCGATGGTGGTGCGGCAGTGAATTTGATGTCATATACAACTTTCAGGAAGCTTGGAAAAGTACCTGAGGACCTAATCAAGACAAATATGGTGTTAAAAGATTTTGGCGGCAACGCGTCCGAGGCAAAGGGGGTGTTGAACGTGGAGCTTACAGTTGGCAACAAGACAATCCCTACAACCTTCTTTGTCTTCGATGGAAAGGGTTCCTATAGCTTGTTGTTGGGGCGAGATTGGATTCATGCAAATTGTTGCGTCCCTTCGACAATGCATCAATGCCTTATTCAATGGCAAGGAGACCTGATCGAGATCGTGCAGGCCGATAGATTAGTACATGTGGCCAATGTCGATCTTGCTGTTTGGGAGATGAAAGGAATCGACTGCCTGTCCGGACGAGTTTGGGAGGCCGATTTCCTGAAGGTAACTGACTGTGATATCAAGCCTATCGAAGATGGAGATAAGCAGTTACTTTTTATGCCCTGAAGTTCCTTTGCCATCAGATGGTTTCTTGAGCTGGGCCCCGTACTGCTCGATGAATTGCTTGTAGATGAAACAGTCCTTAGCCGCATGTTTGTGATTGTGATGATGCGTGCAAGGGCCGTTCATGATCTTGTCATAAATGTTGACGCGTGGGCGCTGCTCTGATAGTTGGAAGTTGTGGCCACCAGATCCTCGGGCTTAAGCTTATGATCTTTTAGGCCGCCATTGCCATTGCTACTGCGGTTGTCTTTCTTGGGATGCCAGCTGCTTCCCGACTGCTTCTCTTGACATGATGCTTTGATGGCGTCGTCTGATTTGGCATAAGAATTAGCTATCTCAAACAGCTTCTTGACCGTCCTTGGGGGTTTGCGTCCAAATTTTCCAATGAGCAGCTCATTGCGGATCCCCTTCCGGCAGCCTGCTATGATGACGTCATTGGTGATATCCGGGATTTTGTTGAAAAGATGTTGGGGAATCGCCGGAGTTAAAGGCGTATATGGCCGTGAAGAGCTGCGCGCGGAGATTGGCGGCGGGAAGCAGTAAATCTGGATCTGTGTGGATTTCGGACAAACCCTAGTGATGAGTTCGATGAGGTTCTTCGAAGTTAATTCTGCTACAATATATAATGAAGCGGAATTGGGGGCCATGTGTTAACGCTAGATTTTCGTAATCTAATCGAAGAAGAAAGAGAAAACCGACGCAGAGAAGGAGACACAGTTCGAGTCGGGATGGTTACATTATCGGACCAGGTCGGGTATCGAACCAAGTCCTGTATCGGACTCAGCAGTGCATCAAACCGAATAGAGCGCTGGCAGAAAGACCATATCGGCCGATGTGGGTTCAATGCGGCCAGCAGCCGATGGAAGTAGGACGCCGATGGAGGCAAAACGGATTCGGTTTGGGCCTGAGTTAAGCTTCAAAGTAGATTGCCAAATAGGGATAAGGCCCGGTTTTAGGCAATTGTATCTTTTAAATTAGGAATCTAAATCAGTTTAGATTTAATCTATGGCAAGAGCCCGCCATAAGGACTTGTTTGTTAGTTATAGATAAAATCGTGTCCTATACGGACCATATTGTAATTCACGGGTATAAATATCCCGGTAGTTTGTACTTAGAAACTCTCTAACTCTCAATCAATTCAACAACCAAAAACAATCTACTTCGGCGCATCGCCACCCTTGCAAGAGGTTAGCTTTCGGCGAGTACTTGCTTTCCTAGAGCAGAGGTAAGAACTCGTACCTGACGATCTACGTCATCGGGGCTAGTGTGTCGCTTTAGACACGTTAAGCCCTGGCGATGTGATCGTCGTCTATCATGTTTTGGATGATCTTGATATGGCATGCCGATTCCATCTCGCCAGCGGCTTACTCGTTTTAGGGTTTGTTGCCGACGATGGTTGAATCGGTTTGTTTGTCTAGATCCTTCAAGGCATCTACCATCCCCAAAAGCGATCGACGGCTTGATTTTCTTTGTGTTAGTTCTCGATTCACACTTTGTGTTGCTATCGACCCTAGTCGTGTCTTGAGGTCTAACCCAAAGCCTATTTTTCATCAACAGTTGACTACCAACTTACCGACGCGCTCGGCCACGGTGTCCTCGGAAAGCTCTACAAATTGAAGCAAAAGTGATAAGGTTATCAACTAAAGACAACTATGGTTCTCTATATCAACAATAAAAGAGCTATAAGTTGTACCCCGATGCGACAGCCGTGTCTCGTCATGTTCCCCTGAGTACAAGTACGCAGGGTGAGAACGGGCCTGGAGAGGCTGGATCCGATGGCGGATAAAGTCTTGTACGATCTCGTACCCCGTTAGACCACATTCTCAGAGATCATAGATCTTCCCTACAAAGCTCGCTAAGGCAGGGGTCATCGAAGGTTTGGAAGTCCATGTCTCTAGGAGCATGGGTTTTTGGTCAGGGATTTCAAGGACAGGAGATTGGTCCTCGATATGGAGATAAAATCAGCTTTTTCGTCAATCTTTTCTAGATGATGGGCAGTTAAAAAGAATATATTCATCTTTCATCCCATCCCAAAGAAGGAGGCCACAACATCCTGAGATTTTGGAGGCCTCCATCCATCTAACCTCATAGAAGTATCTAAACAAGTCTAGAAAAGGTTGTACCCCAAGGTACGCCTCACATAGATGCGTAAAGATACTCAAGAAGGCGATGGAATTTGGGTTAAGATGAAGAAGATGGATTCCATAGAAATCAAGAAGCAAGAAAAATAATTCGGAAGGAGGAACGAGAAAACCACAGTGGACAAGAGAGGCAAGAGTGATTATTTGGGCAAGATTGATCAAAGGATCATTACCTCCTTCCGAACGCGCCACTGCTTTAGCACTCAGCAAAGCGCCATGCAGTTGCAGCTCCTTCAACTCAGCCTGGCTGACGTTAGACTCGGGGAGATCCATCGAGAATCATCGAAAGGGGTTGAGGGAGGCTGTGGTTTAGGGTTTTTTTGCAAGCTGAGGCGATGGAGATTGGAGGCATAGAGGAGAAGTTTTGGGTTTTGCTTTGGAAATCGGAACCCAAATGGATCTCAGAAGTACAATTTATAGGTCCCATCTGACGGTTCAAATTTCTAGGAAGATGGAGAAATCATTGTTGAGTTTTTAGCCAGTTTGTTTATAACCGTTAAAATTTTATGACTTCAATCCAAATGACAAGTCTACGTCGAGTCCTTGGATTTGGGACAACCATGTCACCTGCTCTATACATTCTCGGCATCCGAGAACGGTTTGATGAGTTCGACAACAGTTGTTCTCGGGAAAATAGTTGAAGGACGTCGGTAAAATCATTTGCATTAAAGTCGGGGGCTACTGTCAGTGTCAGGTATAAGGGATACCTCCTATACACGGGTTAATGAAATACGGTAAAACCATATACCTGATAGTATACAAGAAGATATCTTTTAATTAAGGAAATACGGGTGATAGAGAAGGAAATTATCTTCCCTGAATAGAAGGTGTTAGAGTCTAGGTCCGGTAAGATAAGGTTTCCTTAGGCCTGTATACGGTTCTATCTCTCTAAGTTCTACTAGGAGGAGGAAATCTCTACTATTTAAGGGGGTCCCGGTGTTCAGATCGGGGCATCGAATTACAAGCCCTAGCCAAACCAACGCCTAGAAGCAATCCGTAGAAACTCAGCGCCATATTCACCGAATAGATCTCGTCTGACCATTCTCGGTAGCCTCCAGTCAGCGAAACACGTCAGTTGTTCTATCCCTTTTTGTATTCTGAGCGTCTTTTTCATCAATAATTGATATAAACTAGAGTAGGGTTATTACTCATCTTGAAGGCCCGAACCAGTATAAATCTGTTTGTAATAAAGCGATGCTATTAGGCCCATATCATAGGCTGTCCCGTTTCCTCATTGTTCATATCATACAATGTCTTGTCTCAAAGTTATCTTGGCACATTTCCTTACAAATGTCTACGTTTGAATCGAAGAAAGAAACGATGGATTATGTTAGATGGTAGTCCATTTACATGGGTAACCTATATTTATAGTATTTATGTGGACTAGCTATATCTATGTTGTTTCATGAGAAAAAGTCAAAACTTACACTATAAATTTCATATATTTACACTATAATTTTCACATATTATGATGTAATTGATTATTGGTTTAATTTAATATATATATAAGTAAAGAAAGCTAGAAGGGAAATATTAGGGAGAGTCTATGTGTCAAACAACTTTAAAAAAATAAATTTCATAAAACCCTACCTATTATGGTCCAAGTTTTGCTACTAATCATTTTGACTTGATCTACCATAATTCTGAGGTCTACAATCATATCTCAAATTTATGAGCATTTTATCTATCATATCTCAGATGAAGGATAGTAGTCAAAAATTACTTACGTTGTTGGCGGCGTCTTTATCCGAGGATGGGAGGTCGCAGATCGGCGTGAGGAGCTTTTCGGGGTCCGGTGGCATATCGATCACCAAGTGGCCTACCCGCGTGGCCACTGTGTTTGTCATCGAGATCTGCGAGCAAGATACTATTATCAGTATACAAGATCTTATCGTTGCACGAATTGAGGTCAAGTGGGTTACGATAACGTATACCCCGAATCGAGATCCGTGTTTTATCGTGATTCCCTAAGTACTCGTACGCGGGATGGGCACGGGCCTATAAGGGCTGGATTCGATGATGTATGAAGTCTTCGGCGACTTCATACCCCGACAACCCTTTTTTCTAGAGGTCATGGATTTTTTCTATGAATATTTGGAGAGAGGGGGTCAAGGAAGGTCTCGATGTCCATGAAGGAGTGCGCTCAGGCTTCTCGTTCGGGACAACGAGGCTGGCTAGACGGTCTTCCACATGGAGGTAGGACCATTTCGACCTCCATGTCCCTCGAGAAGAGTGGCAGTTGAAGGGAATGTATTCCGCCTTTATCCCATCTCGGAGGCGAAAGCCAACACAACCTGAGATTCTACGAGCCTCCATCCACCTAAGCTCGTACAAATATCTAAACAAGTCTAGGAAGGACGGTACCCCAAGGTACGCCTCGCAGAGATGTGTGAAGATGCTGAGGAAGGCAATGGAGTTTGGGTTGAGGTGGAGAAGATGGAGACCGTAGAAGTCTAAAAGCAGAAGAAGGAATTCGGAAGGAGGGGGCAGAAAAGCGCATTGTACAAAAGATTTAAGACAAACTATTTGCCCTAATGAATCTCAGAATTGAAATTTATAGGTTACATCCGGCGGTTCGTATTTTGAGGGAGAAAGAGAAATTGTCACCGTGATTTTTTTGATTTGTTTATGGTAGTTTTTTAGACTTCAATTCAAATTCACACTGGACTGTTGCTTTTTGATGGTGTTGTCGAATGCTTCATACTTTCTCAATAACTCGAGAATGGTCAGGTGGGCACGACATCATTTATTCAGAGACTTCAGCTCGAGAACACTGTGAGTTCATTTGATTTGAAGTCGAGGGCTACTGTCAAGGTTATGGATAAGGCATACCTCCTATCCTTGGGGTTATGAAGTATACGGATACGACATATCCTTAGTATACGGGAAGGTGTTAACGACGAAATTTGGTAAATCATGCATTGGATTCAGAGTTAAAGCCAAAGCCGATTGGAGGCGATAAGCGATTACAGAAAACAGAGTATGAATCGGCTGCAAGCCAAATCGGCTACGGTGTGCATCGGCTGAAACAGAATCGGACAAGGATAGCCGATGTAGCCGATTCCGATAAGGAGATGGCAGGATCATTGTCGGGTTCGGTTGGTGTGCTTCATGAGGATTGTCACGTGCGGATTGAGTCCGAAGAAGGCAATTGTATCTATTAATTAGAATATTTGTTAGTTTCCTTTTATCTTTAGGAAAGTGTGTTTAGTGTCCCTTAAGGACTTCATGTGTTTCTTTTATCTTTAGGAAAGTTTCTTTCTTGTCCTACAAATACTAGTATCTCCCCATGGGTATAAATATGTACACCCGGGGTTATTGTAATCTATCAACTCTCGATCAATACAATTCGGTGCATCGCCACCTTTTACTCTGTTACGGTTTATTTATCAACCGGCAGAATTTGGCACCTGACGCGGGGCTGCATCGGCTGTCGATCTCTGGCGAAGGGGTAAGTCCAATGTTCCGTCGGTTCAGGCAATTGTATCATCTACGTCGGCGTCGTTCAAGGCTGCATCAGTACATTCGACCTCTTGGATTGCTCTGGTTTGGATAATATATTTGCCTGGCTATTTATCATATGTCTTATGTTAATCTAGTATTAGCATCTCGATTTAGTTTTATCGGCTGCTTCTCGTTTTAGGGTTTCTGCCGGTATCGGCTAAATCGTCTTGCTAGATTAGATTAGCTTAGGCATCTACCACCCTGAAAATCAGTCAAGGGCTTGATCATCTAGATACCGTGTTTCTTTACATGCTTAGTGCTGCATCAGTTGAGTTTGACCTACTAAGTCGTGCTTAGAACCATGAATCTCTAGCCTGCTTTTTGATTGCTGATAAGGGTTTCATCGGGGTTTCAGCCGATGAGTTATCTGGACGTTGCATCGGCTTATAAGGATTGTATATAAGTTGAATTTAGCCGATGACAACAAAGGTTTCACTGTTTAATCTAATCCTGTGGATTTTATGGCATTGGATCTATGTTAGCGATGCTATGAATATATATAATCTTTCTCTTGAGGTGTTTTTAGACATAAGTGATTTATACTATCTCGGCGCCCTGTCTGATCTATCTCAATCACTTGGTTTAAATATATTTTGAGATTTAGATTATGTATCATTGATATCTACAGCCGATCGAGTATGTCTAACTTTCGTTTCACTTTATCAAGTCATTGCCAATCTAATGCATATTATCATCAGCCGATTGTCTCTTTGTCAAGTGTCAGAATCTACATTGAACACATAGCCGATAGTTCAAAACCCTATCGCTATCGGCTGTTATCAGGATCGGCTGGAATTACTACATCGGCTATGTTGGCCGATCGGTTCTTTGATCTGTCGTTTGTATATCTTGTCAGTTGCAGGATCAAACTGACTGGCACGCCCGCATCTCACCAAGATTTGGACCTGCACTGGAGCTAAGCAGATCTCCTAGGCCAGTGTGTGTTTTTTGCATCAACAGAAGGTTACCTTACTACAATGGAGTTTGGCTAATATTCAGGGAAGTTGTATCTTGGATAAAAAGGTGTTAGAGTTCGATTCGAGGAGGATACAATCTCTGTGATCTCGTATGCCGGAAATACTTTCCAAATTCTACTTGGAGGCCAAGGCAGTCTGCGGTATAAATACAAAGCCCCCAGAGGATACGAGATCATCGAATCATAGCGCAAGTCACCGCCATTGTAGAAGCAACCCCGAGGACTCTGAAGACAACTCGCCGGTTGGATCTCGTCGGGACATTCTCAGCGGGGATCTTGTTGGTACTTGATACTTTCCGTTGTTCTCTATTTGTAATCTCTGTGGTTTTCGTCGTAATTCTATATAAACTGGAGTAGGGCTATTACCTTACGAGGAGCCTGAACCAGTATAATCCTTATCTTTATGTGCTTGATGTCGTTTCATGTAAATCCCTTACTCCAACGTACCCTCGATATCCTCAGAATACAGTCTATGGATATAACCCGTCGATAAATATATATAAGTAAAAAAGAAAGCATAGAAGGGAAATATTAGGGAGAGTCTATGTGTCAAACAACTTAAAAAAAATAAATTTCATAAAACCCTACCTATTATGGTCCAAGTTTGCAAAACCACATTACTAATCATTTTGACTTGATCTACCATACTTCTGAGGTCTACAATCATATGTCAAATTTATGAGCATTTTATCTATCATATAAATGTTACACCCATTTTTTCTATTTTGATATAGGAGTATGCCAAAACAGTTAACGGTATAGTTTTGTGAAACTTTAGGACCATAATACCTATGGTTATCTGCTACTTCCTAAAATACGTATGGTTTTATGCAATTTGGACCATAATACTTATAGTTTTGTACAATTGATAGAATCCAGTTAGTTAATGTTTGGAACAATAGAACTCCTTGTATTACTAACAATCACAGGACAACATATATTATAGAATTTTTTATCACAAAATTTCAGAAGAGAGTTAGCCTATCATAAAATAGAATGACCACATGTTGATGAGTTGGGAAAATGGAAATTAAGAAGTGTAATTGGTATGTGGAAACTGGAGAAGAGAGAACATCATAGAGAGAAAAGTACATGTTACCTTGGACTACTCAAGAATATACTGACCAAGTATGGCGAAGTTGATCCAACAAAAATTGACACCCCAAACGGACTAAGGAGACCTTGATAAATATTTTACATGGGCTCCTAAACTAGGTTGATGGTGCATGACAATGGATGGCAGCGACACGTGTGAGAAAGGAAGGCGAGGTGGATGGTGGAGGAGGAGTTCAACTGTTGAGGAGGGGGACATGCTAAAATAGATTCGGAACAAAATGGGTCAAAAACCCAAACCTAGCTGCTGGCCTCTGACCCGGTTGCTGAGGTTGCTAGGGAGGTAGATGGCGATCGACATTGGTGAGCTCGCGGGGAAGCGCGGGTAGGAGTGGCCGGGAGCTACTCTCCTGAAATTGTTGCCGTCGCCCGACGAGGTGTCGCTGCCTTGCTCCTCTCTTGACACTCGGCGGGAGTTTCGTGGACTAGGATGCCACGTCAGTCAAAACAGCTATCCATACTGCATTAGGACTTTATTTAATCCGGTTTTGAAAGATGGAGGTTTGATATTTCTGGTATTGCAATTCGAGGATGAAATTCGAACTCAACGTCAAGATAAAGGACCTAAAGTGAACTCACTCCATCCCCAAATATCAACCCAAACTGGCGTGTGCTGGGCCTTTCTCGTGCCTAGGCCCGTGTGGTGGTGTGGCTTGGATGGGCCGGCTACAGTGCGGCTCGGTCCACCTATATATCCCTCCCACCTTTATCTATCTATCTATCTATATTAACGAAAAGTTAAAAAAAAAAAGAAATTCATTCTCCCTTCTTCTCCTCCTCTTCGAGGATATTTCCCCCTCCGTCTCCGGCGCCGATCTGCATCCACCCGGCGAGCAGGGAGCAGGGCCGCCGCCGCCGCCGTTCCTCCCTACTGCTGCTTCTGCCGCATCGCGTCCTGGTGAGCCTCCGCCCCTCTTTACGCACATTTTTTCTTTTGAAATTTTTTTCTCGAATGAATTTCTGTGCGTTAACCCTAGATAGTAGCTTCCCTCGTAGATCTGGATCTGGAAGCTTTTCTCTTGATTTGCTCATAATGTGATACTAATAGCAGTTTGTTTGTTTGTTTATTTGTTTCCCTAAAGAAAAGTTCTTTTTTCTGGGATGTCCGACGTTCGAGCCGCCCCTGTGCAGTGCCGCCCTTGTTCGAATCCGGCCGGTGGTCTGTAGGATTCGGCGGTGGCGGCGGCGAGATGGACGACGACGCCAGCATGGGCATGAGATGGGGGGGATTCTTCGAGTCGCCGGCGAGGAACCTCGGCCTGCAGCTCATGTCGTCGGTGCCTGCTGACCGTGACACCAAGCAGCTGCTCTCTGGTAGCCCCTTCCTGCATCATCATCAACATCATCAGCAGCATGTTCCGCACCACCACCATCAGCCCCATCACCCGCGCGACTGCGGCGGCAATGGCAATGGCAATGGCGTGCCCAATGGCGGTGCTATGCCTCCTCCTCCTGCCACGGAGGCTCCCCCTTCAATGCCGATGAACTTCGTGCGTAATGACATGTGGATGCACCCACAACAGCAGCAACATCATCATCATCCCCGCGAGCACAAGGTTCTTCACAATCTCACTGTTGGCCATGGTTCTTCGCACATTGCACATCATGACCCAGTGGGCTATGGGATGATCCCCGGTACGCATAGCGCGCATACTCTGCAGATGATGCAGCAAACAGAGCCTCAACCGCAACCCCCACCACCGCCTCAACAGCCAAAAGAGGAATGCATTTCCTCGCCACTGATCGAGGAAAATGTACCTGTTATTGATGAGCCACCACCTCCCAAGAAGCGGCAGCAGGGCCGCCAACCCAAGGTACCAAGGGCTAAGAAGCCCAAGAAGTCTGCTGCTCCTCGTGAGGATGGTGCACCCAATGCGCCAGCACCACGGAGAAGGGGTCCCAGGAAGAATATAGGGATGGTAATTAATGGTATTGATTTGGACCTCTCAAGGATACCAACGCCCGTTTGTTCGTGCACGGGCGCACCCCAGCAGTGCTATCGGTGGGGTGCAGGTGGTTGGCAATCTGCGTGCTGCACAACCACCATCTCAACGTACCCATTGCCAATGAGTACAAAGCGCCGCGGTGCACGAATCGCAGGCAGGAAGATGAGCCATGGTGCGTTCAAGAAAGTACTTGAGAAGCTTGCTGGCGAAGGTTACAATCTTAATAATCCGATTGACCTGAAGACCTTCTGGGCGAAGCATGGAACAAACAAGTTTGTTACCATAAGGTAAAAGACAACGAAATTCTAAATTTGTCGGCTTTGTAGGTTCCTCTGCAGCTGTTTGGTCTGAGTAATTGTCTGTATGTACTCTAGATGACAAACTGCAGAATCCTTTTAGGTGTAGGTTTTAGCCATGTCCTGTCCCTTTGCAGTAGTTTACATGCCTCATCTGTGACCTGGGTGCTGACCTGTATGGTGGCTATCTGCATGTATCTTTATCATTATCTTTACAAGTAGCAGTGTAATGCGACAATCTCTAATTTAGGTGGCATGAAAGTTAATCTATTCAATGTTTCTCATTATGCTTAAGTCTTCTGTTATACAATGTTCCATTGCAATGCCTGGATGTTTTACACAACACAATATAGTTGGTATCTCATGAAGTAGAAATGTTATCTGTTTCATGCTGTGTTCTGCAGTGGCAGATCTAGAAAATTTCTTGAGCCTGGACAAGTCTAGCGATAGATCATCACAAGCACATATATCCATACAACTATATTTAAATTTTATAATTTATGCAAGAAAAATTGACAACACTGAGTTATAATTTAGTAGACTAAAACCAATGTGAGAGGTTAGATCGATTAATGTACCATGAGCCAAGCAAGTATAGAGGCAGAGCCCGGGCACTTGCCCATGGTGGCCTGGCCTTGGCTCCGCCCTTGGTATTCTGTATGCATGCGAAGTTTATATATCCTATATATACATGTTGTCTTTTCTTTTACTGAACTGATGTTTGCATGCATCATGCATGTGGGCAAAAGTTCTGTACCTAATCTGTATTGCTTATCCAGTGTTATTAATATCTTTGCTGTGAGCAAGATTCTTGCCAATTTCATTTGATGTGCTAAAATCTCTGTCAGACTCTATTCCGAAGTCCCTTGGTATCAATAATTTTTAGAGTAAATGCTGAGGAAAGTCTTTTGCCTCTTGTCTAATGTAACATGCCTTTAGTGCTGTCTTATACGTAGATGGGAGTCTGGGACCATTGATGTCAAATCTTTGCTGTTTAGTGATGACCCTTTTAAGTCCATGTGTTATTGTTTGCATTTCTTTGGGAGGTAATCCTTGGCTAGTAATCCAAGTCCTATGTTTCAAACTCAGCACTTTGTTTAATCTACTTTGTGCAAACAGTAAACAGCAGTCAAAATATTGCAATTACTCTCTGTCCCAAATTATAAGGCCTATATATTTTTTTACACGGTCTTCAATGACATACTTTGACTATTAATTTGTTATATGTTATGTTTGTAATGAATATGAAATTAGCATCACATGAAAGTACTTCAAAATATGAATCTAGTGGTATAACATGCATAATACTTAACATAAATATGGTTAGTGTGATCATTAGTCAAAAGTTACCGAGTTTGATTTTCCTAGAAAAGAGGGTGCCCTATAATTTGGCAAATCCTGAACCTTTGCGAAAAATACAGTAATATTTCACATGTTATGCATTCAAATTGTTTATCCTGTCTACTAGGGTAATTTAACTCTAGTCAGGCCATAGCTTTGTAACTGTCAAGGCTAATTGCATTATAAGGTATGCATGTTTTCTATTTTTTCTATTTGTAGATTACAGGGAAAGTGGTGCCATTTGTAATAAACGATGTTGTCCCTATTCAGCAATTTGCTTTTTTATAATTAAGTACTATAATAATTAGAATGCTGATATGAAAATGAACGACAATCATTAATGAGCATCAGAATGACATGAAATATTAGATAATTAATTATCAGTTTATCACAAAAGCTAATTTCTTTCCAACTTCATGTATGCTGAAATGTGGGTTGGTGCTAGTTTCGTGTTGCCTAAATTGCAGTGTTACGTGAGAATACAGAATGTTGCACATATCTTTTAGAGGCCTTGAGTGCCACAAACGATGGAGAGCACCTTTTTGTAAAAGGTAAATACTCAATAAAGTTATTGTGCAAAATATTTGGTACTCTATGAAGCCATTAGGAAAATAGTGTTATTCTGAGCAAATAAAAGCTAATACTGCCAATACCAGAGCTATCGTGATAGACAAAGTTCACTGATAGTGATATGATATATCATATGTGTGAAATGTTATAACTTGAGCTATTGCGAATTGCGATAGTAGAGGGTGCTATTTATCAGCATCATCATAGTACACTGGTTCCATACATGCTCGCGACTGCTGTTTTTCTTGATCTGTTCTGTTCTTGATGTGCATGCGCCAGACGATGTATGAAGATCTATTATCTGCATTTGTTGATCGTTGTACATTTCTTTTATTTTTTGAAAGAAAAGAATGGTATGTTTAGCCTGCTGAGATGCAAATGCAATGCATCATCAGGCTAGAGTTGATGAGATGTAGCTGCAAATAGTTTGTACTGTGATGTTTCTCATTGCTTCCATGTTCTCCTAGTTACCATGGAAGCATCAGCATTCCCATCGCGAGTGTCATGGAATTTTGTATATATGATATGATATGATTTTCACTACTGTTCATACTTGATGTGTTCTAAACAATGAAAGTGTGACACCTCGTATCTTGAATTCTGGTCATCATTCATCCATTCTGATGCATTTTGCACTGGTTAGCCTGTCTCTCCGAACAAAAGTTTACATCGAGTACACAAGATTATTTACTTGTTATTGCATAGTAGAATAGAATAACACAAGCAGCACTAATCAGGTGAACAGCTGCGGCTAAAACTGGATCAGCTTTTACATTTAAACTTTTGGAAGCCCTTGCTCGTGCAACTCTCCAAGGACCAAAGGGATCTGTATTGGCTATGTTCCAGAACACAGCAATGAGGTTCAGATTTCAGAAGCCCAAATTGATTTGTATGTCTTCCCTTTCTACCATAACTACTAATTACTTTCTTGTAACTTGAAACTCATCATTGATCATTCAACAGTTTCATCAGATCCTATTAACATGCAGAGATATAATATCTAATAGCATAGGAGTTCAAATTTGCTCACATCTTAAGCTATACTTAGATTTCTAAAACATAAGCAGTAAATTCTTAAGATGAAGAATGGATTGTATTTAATACTAGTATCAAATATCACATTAAAGTAGTACTGGCTAGACTCTGTCCCTACACATCTATAGCCATACTCCCATCAAAAGAGAGAGAGAAAACATTACTTGTAGGGATGAATTTGAACGAATTTGGACTTTTGGGGACTTGTCGAAATTTATCCAAATTCATCCATAGAAGTTAGATTCTTTCTTTTGGATGGAGGGTGTAGTGTAGAATCTAGACACCTTTATGCAGTTGCACAACTGGAGTTGCAATTGTAATTTTGCAAGATCCAAATCATAGTACTTGCAGTAAAACAGAGTGAAAAGACATGCACATATAATGATTTTTTAGGCTCAAATCATGACTAGACTTACCTTAATATGCATCACATCATTCAACCTTATTAGTAATAATGTAGTGTCATGTGGATCTCCATTCTCCAACTTCTAAAAAGGAGCTGGAACTGGTAACAACCTCCAGAGATGGCCAAACCAATTAGCATGTTGGGTCCTAAGGCATTTTTTTTTTCAGAGATAATAGTAAGTAGGATAGGATTTTCTTGCAAGTTAATAATATTATAAACTGTTAGTAAGATACACAGTGATATAGAGATCAGAAGACAATGACATGAGCTTTCTTTTTCGTTGTTAATTGAACTGAATTATCCCCCAAGTTACTTTCATCCATTTAACGAATTGACAGGTGATTACTAATCATGGCATCCACTGATGCTAGCCTGTTACTCAACAGAACAGTTTACTATATATGGTAGGTCATGGAATGCTTCTTCGAGGTGCTATAATAAAGGTTAATTTTGCTATTTGCTCCTTTTGAGATGCCAATTAAGCTTGCCAAAAAGAGGCAATTGCAAACTGGTAGGAACAAACTACTCACTCCGTTCCATATTATAAGCCATTTGATTTTTTTCTTAATCAAACTTTTGATTAAGTTTATAGAAAAATATAGTAGTATTTTCAACATAAAACAAATATTTTA
This sequence comes from Oryza officinalis, assembly GCA_008326285.1. NCBI lineage: Eukaryota > Viridiplantae > Streptophyta > Magnoliopsida > Poales > Poaceae > Oryza > Oryza officinalis. The sequence goes on along the minus strand of BDMV01000010.1, from coordinate 1,489,016 downwards.
CCAAAATATATTTAATGTTAAATTTAATGAAACTAATTTGATATTTTAGATGTTGCTATATTTTTCTATAATCTTGATCAAACTTAACAAAATTTGACTAGAAATAAGTCAAACGATTTATAATATGAAACAGAAGGAGTATATGAGAAATGTTACTTTCTTAACAAAATTATGATAGTGTTGTTTGATCAAGGCTAGCAAAGGTAAAGCAAATGCTCCCTTTTCGCTTTCGGTAATAGTGTAACATGTCGATCAATCAAGCGACCAAATATTGTAATTATTAGGAACGTATTGCTATATTTGTATAGGATTATTTTGTATCCTTTCATTCTTTGTATCCTCCTTTTAAGGTTACGTTCGTTCCTCGTGATTGGGAAAGATTCAGTTTGTAAAAGCTAACAACTCATTAGCGCATGATTAATTAAGTATTAATTAATTTTTTTTAAAAAATAAACTAATATAATTTTTTAAAGTAACTTTCGTATAAAATTTTTTTACGAAAAATATACCGTTTAGTTTAAAAAACGTGTGCTTAAAAAAAAGAAGAAGAGCAAGTTGAGAAACTTAGCTGTCAAATACAGCCTAATTGAGGATCTTGTACACTCTATTGGCTATATGAATACATGGTCACTCTCGTTAGGTGTGAGGTGTTTCCCTATTCCTTTTACATGGTATCAGACAACAGGGGTTTCCTCTCCTCTCCCTTCTGCACTAGCGCCGCCGCTGCGCGTCCCTTTCTATCTGTGCCGTCGCCACCAGGCCACCGCGCCCTCCTCTCCCCCTACGTGTCATGATCCCTATTATAACGTCCGTGTTTTTAATCTAAAAGTCTCAGATTAAATTTAATTAAAGCGTCATCTTTTTTCAACTTTGGTCTCCAAAAATTTGAGAGTTAATTTTAATAGTCATTGTAAATTTTTTCGGTCTTATCTAATCATTTCCGTTTCGACCCTTTTAATTTTCATTATTTTCGAATTTCTACCATCTGACAATTTTCGGTCTCTTCCTTTCTAAACAAATTCTTGTCACCGAAGGAACCACCTTTAATCTTTCTTAAGCAATTGACAGCTAAATTCCCCTGCCTTAAAACCACAAAACGACGACTGTCAGATTAGGCACTGCCCCGTCTTCCTCCCTATCAACCGACAACGTCTCTGCTCTGATTTTTCATTCACTCAAGCAAAACAGCAGTGGAAAATTGTAGCAGGAGACCCTCGCACAGACACAAAAATGACGGTATTCATTGACGGAGTCTCTACTAAGGATCAAAGCAAGGTATAAATACCCTCACAATCAACCGTATGATCCCTCCCACGACTCCCCATAAATTTCACACTATACTTTTGCATTGTTGGGAAGAGTCGCCAAGGCCGTGGAGTCGTCACAGATAGTCGGCGTGGCATTCTTCTCGCTCTCGACCGAGTCTTCGCGATGCCCGGCAGAGCCACTGCCCAGCCACCGGCCGGCCAAGCCGATGCTCGGCCGAGCCGGCGCCATCACTGGTCGGTCAGACCAGGCGCACCGCTGACGTCCTCCTCCTCTTCCTGGTGCCCGGCCGTCCTTCCCCTTGCACTGAGCCGGCCGGCGCCGCCACCTCCCAGCCGGCGCCGCCCAGCGCCGCCTAGCCGCAGCTGCTAAGTTGCGCCGCCGGTCAACGCCCTTGCCCGCCGCACCGCCCGCGCGCAATGCCGCCCCCCCTACCGCCCTCCTCTCCTCTCGGATTAAAGGAGCAGAAGAGAGAAGAAGAGCAGAGAAAAGAAAGAGAGAGGAAGAGAAGAGATAAGGGAGAGAGAGTAAAAGAGAAGAGAAAAAGAGGAGTGGGACCCGCGGGCCCCACAGCTTCCCCTCCCCTTTGACTTTGACCTTTGACTTTGACCTTTGACCAGCTGACAGCCGGGCCCCACTGGAATATTCCAGGAATATTCCATTTCGATTTTTTCGTGCCGCGAAAATCATCTAAAACTTCGAAAATTCATATCTTTTCATCCCAAACTCCATTTGACTTCGTTCAAGTTCCAAAATCCTTCTAAAATTCCCCTCTATTTTATGGTGCTGTCCTTTTTTACTTTTGTTTTGTTTTAGCTGTGGTTTTATGTATTGTTTGTTTTTCCTGCGTGTAGAGTCCGGGACCGACGCGGGATTCGCTCAGGAGGCCGACGCTTCGGCTTTCATGGAGGATCAAGGCAAGCCTCCTTGACCACGTTTTGCACCCATATTTTGAACTAATTATTTTGTTTACCAAGTTGCATACTTTTAGGGCGCATTGTTTTGGCCGCGAATGCGATTCGTCGGACCTTCCTATTAGTTGCACTTTTATTATGCAAGATTTGTAAAACTCCATTTTCTTTGTAACCCCACCATATTTTCGTCGGTATTCACCTATGCCGAAGTAGACTGCCTATAGGTAACATTTGTATAGTCATATGGGAAACTTTCGGATATTTAACACCTTTGTTGTTTAAAAACCCGACGAGATGTCGGTTTGGTTTTAAGATGGAAAAATGATTTTTTTAAAAAAACTTGATGGTACGGGAGTCAGTACCTGGGTGGTTTGGCTACGCATCACTCATAAGGACCGATTCCTTTGGAAAATTCATCCAACCATAAGACAGTACGATCACACGGGTACAATGGGATGCCCCTGGCCGAGTAAGTAGCTAAAACGTAGGTGTCTAGCATGTTGGCAGGTGAGGAACACCAGTATGGTAGAGTTTACGGCAATCTCCTACAATGGGGATGTGTCGTGGGGTCCATACGGTGGGGCCTGAGTAGATGAGGGCCTGAGCCTGGCCTGATACTTGGTGGAGAGATTCCACCCATCTGTGTGACACAGGACATTTATGGGTTGGTTGCAGAAAGGTCTTGTAGTGAGCTCTCCTTTGTTGGCCATGTCTGATCCACATGTGTTCGGTAATATGAGAAGTTCACTACGTGTGGGTAAAGCGTGCAACCTCTGCAGAGTTTAGTAAAACTGTTTAAACAGCTGTGCCCACGGTCATGGGCGGATATGAGGTGTTTCTCATAGTGTAGTCTTGTTTTAAACTTCTTTAATGCATTAAATGGTTTGTGGGATGGGAGCCGTTATCAAAGTTTGCCTTTATGGCGAACGGCTAGCCTTCGTGGTTGGGAACGAGCCTGTGTGACTCGGGGTGTCTTTTGGCACCAAGATGTTGGTTTTGTGCATAGTGTTGGTTTTGTATTGAGATGGCATGATTTTGGTTGTGCTGAGACGGCACGGTGTTGGTTTGTGCTGAGACGGCACAGTGTTGAGTTTGGACATGGGACTTATGATTACTATAACAGGTTGTTGCAAAGCAACCTAGGAAATGGGGCGAGGTGTGAGCCTCGTTCTGAACTAAAATTTGAATCATTAGTGTTTTGAAACCAAATTAATTAAAAATCTTGTTTTTCGAAAGTAACCTTACTCCTCCTTGTTTATAGCCCTGCATGTCATATTTTCTCCGGCTTGCCGAGTACATCGAGTACTCACCCTTGCTTATATTTATATTTATAGAGTTAGCAGAATGATACCTTGGCCCTTCTACTGAGGCGTATTTCCAGGTGCAGGTTGAGTACGATTTCTCGAGGTTTCAGATCTAGTTCCCAAACGTAGCCTGTGGTTCATGTTTGCTGTTTTTCTCTTTGTGTCTTTTACTCTATGGTGCCCGTCGTTGTTCTATATGTTTCCGCCTTTGCCATTTTTGCCTGTCTATGTTTCTATTAGTCTGGGGTATATTCATGATGGTAGTATGTATGAGACCTCCCTCAAGGTTGTAATAAAGCTTTGTTATTTTTGATTTCCACAATTATTCTGTGAGTGCCAGTTTGTGTATCCTGGGACTGGTACTATAAACACAGGTAATAATGTGACCTCTAGCCTATGCCGGTTCTTGTTCTTGGACCGGTATAGTTTGGGGCGCCACACCCACGCGCACATCCACATTCCCCATGGCGACTGAATCAATCCAATCTGAAAGGGTCACTTAGCCCTAGAGAGAGAGGGTGAATAGGCTAATTTACAACTTAAGTAAATACAGAAGCTGGTATTTTTGAATATATCCGAAGGGCTTCATATATTTTCAAAAGCTTTGGATATTTTTGAAAATGGCAGAGCAGCAACAAGCACAACAAAGAAATTGGATCTAGCAAGCACAATCAATAATAGCAAGCTCAACTAGCAGCTAGACCTATTGCGGCATAAGCATGCAAAGATAGAGGAAGGGAGAGGGAAAGTGATATCACCGAGGTTCTTGCAAGATGAGTTGTTTCCCGAAGTTCGAATCTTTGAGGGGATTCTAGTCTTCATTGAGGAGCTCACAAAAAGCCGGGTCTTCGCTAACCCTTTCCTCAAGATGTTGCACAAAACACTTCTCCTTCCATTAGTAGTATCTCTTCCCTTTCGAAGGTGAGATCCAACCTTCACAAAATTCTCCCGGCCAACCACAAGTAGATCGATGGCTCAAGAGTGACACCTAGCCGTCTAGGAGTCCTCAACCTCCAAGAGTAAAAGATGAAGCAAGAATCTTTTGGGGATGAAACTAGTGCTTAACAAATCTTCACGAAGTCAACACCAAGCACTCACACGAACTCAAATCCACAACTCTCTCACATACACACGAAGTCAAGACTTGAAGATCGGTGGAGAGGAGAAATGAGAGAGCAAGGCTTAAAGTGGATCTCAAATGCAAAGAAAGCCAAGGGCAAAAGTATTCAATAGAACTAGTAGCTTTGACTTGGAGGGGGAGGGGGTTATTTATAGCCACACTCTCAATTCTGCCTTTTGGTGGGCAAAGATTCCCTTTTTCGAAAAATTGCGAAAACCATTAGTACCAACTTGTAGCTTCAGAAATTTCTGAACATTACTTCGAAAAAGGCCAAAGATCACCAGTACCAAAAGCAACCTTTTCAACACAGTTCGGAAACTCGTTCGAAAACTTTCAAAAAAGACCAGTACTGAAATTGCACTTTGAAAAATTCCGAAGTTGATTTTAGAAAACTCCGAAAAACACCAGTACGCAAATCTAAGGAACAGAACCACTTCAACAAAGACTTTTGAGCACTTTTCTCATCCCTAGATATCAAAGCAACATCCTCCTTAATAGTACGGCTTTGCTAATGACGCAAACAAATGAAGATTTACATCTTTACCATTTGCGCAAATGTCGCATCCCATCGTGTTATCCACTTGTACGGGTTTTGCTTTGAACATCGCTTCATCGAGAACTAACATCACTCATACTCAAATAAGTTGTTAGTCCTCTCTAACTGCATTGTTATTAATCACCAAAATAATTAGGGGCCTAGATGCACTTTCAATCTCCCCCTTTTTGGTTATTGATGACAATACTATTAGAGATTCAGGTTCAAAGTTTTTAGTAGAATGGATCCCCCTAAAGGTATGCATTAGATGCAAATAGAGAGCTCCCTCTAAAACTTTGCACTCACCAATAAGCTCATACAAGATTCATAATGAAATTGAATCAACAATGCATATGATGTCCATCATCCACACCATTAGACTAAAAGGATAAATAACATTACATCACATAGTCTCAAACAAAAACATTCAACGTCTCATGAGAGCATAAATATAAATGACAAGGATCTAACACAAATAAGGGCAAACACAGTCTCATACATCCAAATTTAAAATATTCGACCAACTAGATAGATAGAAAGATAATTCTCCCCCTTTGGCATCAAGACACCAAAAAAGGAGAGAAGGTGGAAGTGCTAATCAAAGGAAAGGAGCTTGAGGAGGATCTTGCGGTGATGGAGGAGGCTAGCCAAAGCCAAAGCCAAAATCAAAGTCCCAAGGGAGACCCGCAAAGGGATCCTCAATCTCCTTGTCCTTTGCCTTGTCCTCTTTCGCCTCATAGCCAGGAGGGGAAGGAGGCATACCCATTTTAGCTTGCATGGCCTTCACATGCCAACCCGTCCTCTTTAGCTCATTGCGCGTCCTACAGTTCTTTTTGGCATCTGAAGAACAAAGGCTAAAAAGACTCCGCAAGATGCGAAACAAGGGAAAGGGCTTCCGGCGAGCGACAGGGGCAGCCTGTGAGGTAGTGGAGGTAGAGGGGATGTCAGGCCCCCTTGCCCTGGAGGAAGTGGAAGCCCCTACCGAAGAGACAGTGCCCAAGCAAAGAATGATCTTGGTATGAGGGACTTCCTTCACAAAGGTGAAGCCGGTGACATGCTCAATCATCTTCATAATGTGGGGATCATATCCAAGACACTTGTGGTGAATGTAAGAGGAAAACCACATAAATTAATGGCAACCACATAAATTAAATTATAACTAATGTTTCAAATTAATGGGAGTATAAAAGAATACTAGTATTATTCGATGATTGTATAATTAAGTTCATGATTTAGTCATAATCCTCCTATAGCCTAGTAGCTAGCCTAAACCACATATTAGCAAAGGTATATCTCATATATTATACTAGTTATTACCATTGGAGCCATCATGGCAATAGAAACAATAAGAGACCTTAGACCTTAGCATGTTGGAATCCATTAGCAAGCCGAAATAGTATGAGCAACCCTAGGTGCGACCCCATCAATTACATTTTGTTTGTGCGTATGTGATTGTTGTTTGAATATTGGTTTTTCTCGCGTATTATAGTATCATTTAGTCGTGAGGCAACGTGTGCAGCTTCCAGGAGGAGAAGGTTGATCAAGATTATAGAGTAAGGACTATCTTGAGCAGGCAAGTCATCACTACTCCTTGAACATATTGATCCTAATTGCGAACCTAATTTGTTTACAAATAAAATTGCATGCGATGATGAATATCCTACTTGTTATTATGCTATACCTTTGATTATTGTTTACCTTATTCCCTTGTACCCATAAATGCGTGTGATGTTCCTAGTCACTTACGACAAATGCTTAGCACTGCTAATTTAGATTCATGCATTCTCATACTTATTAAAGGCTATATGCTTGGGCAATTACCTTAGGGAAGGTAATTGATATGCGGCATGTGGAGACATGAGCGTCACATTGCTATGACATCGATGACATGATTTGCGAAAGAAAAACAAAACTAAACAACTGTTTTAGACTGGGGCGGCTGGATGACTTGGGTGGTGTCCAGTAAAGGCTAGTGCCGTCCCTGGTCAGTTAAGGACCGAGCCATGAAGCTAAGCATGAAACGACGCCCGTACAACCGTACTTCTCGAATGGGCATAGACCTAGCAGAGTAAATAGCTGAGCGGAGGCAGTATCCCTGCGTAGTGGTTTTCTTGATGTGTGTGGAAGGCGGGGCCTACGGTGGAGCAACCACTCGTAGGGCCGCCATGTGTAAACCTAAACTTAATTATAACTTAATGCATGTGTGAGTCTTCCCTCCCGGGAGCGCCAGAACTCCTCTTACTGCTAGAAACCGTGTACGCCTAGAGTGCATGAGGATGTAAGTTCATGGAGCGGGTACTGCCAATGTGAGGTTATTGAAAGGCTTTGCCGTGACGCGTCTCATTCGTTGGGACTTCGGCTCATGTGTTGGGCAAGTCACGGAGTATGGGTAAAGTGTACATCTACTGCAGTGTGAGTAAATCAAATCTATTCGAATAGCCGTGCTCGCGGTTATTGAGCACCGGGACATGTATTACACTTGGCTAGACTCTAAATTTTTAAACTGGTTGGGATGGGTGTGCATAATGATTTTTATGTGCTGGTGGTTCAACTTCTCGAGAAGCGAGAAGGGGTAGGCCCCAGAAAACCATGACGACACAATGGCGGGAAGCTATCCTTGGCTCACAATGGATGGTGGACAGAACCGTCGTTGATTAATGAACTATGGTATTAAAACTTGATTAGTCTATGCTAGGTCTTAGGCTTGTGAAAAGATTTACAAAACTTGCTTTACACAAAAGAACCGGAAGCCACTCCTTGAAATACCCTCTATCATATGCATTCTTTGTGTGGTGGCTTGCTGAGTGCTTTTGTACTCATTGTTGCTCTATATATATATCTTTAGCAGAGTGTTTGAAGAGAAGCCCTTGTTAGTACGCTTGCGTACCTAACAAGATGATCGGAGTGCAGTCCCGTTCTAGGTCTCGTTCCCCAGTCGACTGCTTGTGGCATGTCAACCGGGCCCTCGTATTGCTTTGTCTTCCGCTGTTGTTCTCTGATAGATGTTGGCCTGCCTGGCCCTAATGTAAGCACTTAACCCCTTTAGCCTGAAGTCATCCGTGATATGTTGTGATTCGGCTATATATGTGTGTACCAACTACTGATCCAGGGATTGGTACGGATGAACACATAGGATTTCCGATTTTTAAAATCGGGGGTCTACAAGATGTCGTAGAGGTCGTCGAAGTCGGAAGAGCTGAGGCAATCAGCGATCTCAGTAGATGAGCACGACCCGAGTGGTTGAATCATAACGGCGATCTCCCTGGAGCTCAGACCAGCATGATGATGATGAAGGAGATTCTTCCGAGTGGATCGATTCCAACTCGGAAGATATAAGATTATAGTAGATCTCGGCGTCGTTTGGCAACCCGAACGGTGCTGAGTGGTTTTTCCCTCCCGACTGGTTCGAATCCGAGTCAAGGAGAGAAATCTTGCCGAATTTATCGGTGATGAAGTCGAAGCTGCCGAAGCGGAACACCTGCCCAGGGGGAAGGCGAGGTCGTCGATGCCTGATGAAGATCCCATCATGCTAGTCGGCGAGATGAAGAAGAAAACTTGACGCAGCCCCTACCTGGCCCGCCAACTATCGAAACTTGATTTCGGCAATAAGAAACTGGGGGTAGCGATCAAGTGCCAAACACGATGGGTTAGTAGACAAAGGGATTTAGACAGGTTCAGGCCTTCTATAAAGAAGTAATACCCTACTCCTGTTTCGGGGATTAGATCCGCCGAGTGGTTTATTGATCTCCTGATCAGGTTGTGTATGAAGAAAACCTAGCTAATTGCTATTGTTTCTATATATCCCTCAAGGAACATCCTATCCTCCTTATATAGGTTTAGAGGATAGGCTCACAAGTCGGAGACCTAACAACATACTATATAGGACTCCATAATATTCCCGACTCAAGACTATAAGCCGTTCCTTATTACACAAGGTAACGTAATACTTAAGTCCTAAGCCTATTACATAATCATGAATCATAACCTATCCTCTATAGTCAGTCGGATAAGCTAGCCATGTGGGTATACGGTACCCATAATCTCCACAATATCCTTACACCTTGAGGATGGTTCATTGCTTGGAACAACCAAATAAGATGGCTCGCTAGGGAGAGAGACACTATTCTTTAAGGTTTTGATCTTTTCTTCAAGCGAGAGGTAAGCTTTATCCAAACTATCCACTCTCTCTTGAAGTTGTGAATTCGCCACCTCAAGATTAGCATGAGACTCTTTGGTTTGCTTGTAAAGCCGTACCAAAGTCTCATTTCTTTCTCTCTCCTTAGCAAGTTTACCCTTGAGTTCATGAGTCCACTCCTTCTCACGAATGAGCAAGGCCTCTTGCCTCTCAAGAGTTTTATATTGTTGTTCAATTCTCCCAAGCAACTCACTCAAGTGTGGTAAGGATTCCTTGGTTATGGACTTGAACAAGTCTTCATCCATAACCTCATCAACCTCCTCCTCTCCATCACTAATAAGATCAACATTGAATGACTTGAGAGGAGAAGGTACCTTAGACTCATTTGCCATGAAACAAATAGGAAAATTGTCATCACTTGCGTAGTTGAAGAGCCTAGGTGTAGAAGGGCTTGATGGCAAAGGTGGCCATTCCCTTATCATCGCTTGAACTCGACCTGGAGTCATTGGACTCAAAGATCATCTTGATATGAGCTTGGCCTTTCCGCTCACGCTTGCTATGCTTGTGCTTCTCCCTCTTGTCACCCTTTTTCTCTTCCTTGATGTTGGGGCAATCGGCCATGAAGTGTCTGGGCTCGTGACACTCATAGCACTTTCTTATAGAGTGCCTCCCACTTGACTTGTCAGAGGATCTCTTGGAAGAGCTTCCTTTGAAGAAGCCGCTTCTCTTCATGAGCTTCCCAAATTTCTTAACGAAGAGAGCCATCTCTTCATCTTCCTTCTCCTTCTTGCTCTTGTGGCTTTCTTATTCTTCTTCTTCTTTTGCTTTCAACACCAAGTCTTCCTCCTTCATGCTTGACTTTGAGCTTTGGTTGATGTATTGGGTGACCTCCTTGGACTCTTGCTCAAGCATGTCATGGGCAAGAATACGCCCGAGCAAATCGTGAGGTGTGAGCATCTTGTAGTTTGAACGCTCACATATGATTGTCACCAAGGTAGAATTTCTCGATGTGATAGCTCGGATCATTTTATTGATCACAACTTCATCGGTCATATCCTTAGAGCCAAGACTCTTGATCTCATTGACAATCTTGCTCAATCGGTCATACATGTCGCTTGGACCTTCACCATCCAACATGACAAACCTCTCGAATTGTCCCTTCAAGATCTCCACCTTGGATTCACGAATGTTATCGGTGCCTTCATGAACATTCTGAAGAGTGTACCATATCTCCTTTGCACTTGATACTGTCCACTCGGTTGAACTCGCTTCCGCTTAAGGCGCTAAGTATAACATTGGCGGCTTGAGCGTTCTTGTGCTCGTTCTCGTCGTCCTCCTTGGTGGGATATTTGGGATTCCACAAAATATAGCCTTTTTGACTATTCTCCGAATAGATGGGTTAATAGATTTCAAGTGCATCTTCATCTTACTGTTGAAGTATGGAGCCTAGCCACTATAGGTACTGACATAAGATGTAGATGGTGTGGGAGGGTAATCATATGGAATTTTGGTTCTGGATGGTACCACTTCCATCCCATCCCCCGTTTGACCCAACATAATCTCTCTAAGCGGTTAAGCCTAATAAGGAGATTAGGCTCTGATACCAATTGAAAGGGTCACTTAGGCCTAGAGAAGGGGTGAATAGGCTAATTTAAAACTTAAGTAAATGTGAAAGCTGAAATTTTTAGATATATCCAAAGGGCTTCGGGTATTTCTGAAAATGATAGAGCAGCAATAAGCACAACAAAGAAACTGGACCTAGCAAGCACAATCAATAATAGCAAGCTCAACCATCAGCTAGACCTATTGCGGCACAAGAATGCAAAGCTAGAGGAAGAGAGAGTGAAAGTGATATCATCGAGGTTCTTGCAAGATGAGTTGTTCCCTGAAGTTTGAATCCTTAAGGGGATTCTAGTTTCCGTTGAGGAGCTCACAAAGAGCTGCGTCTTCGCTAACCCTATCCTCAAGAGGTTGCACAAATCACTTCTCCTTCCACTAGTGTTATCTTTTCCCTTTCGGAGGTGAGATCCAACCTTCACAATCTTCTCCTGGCCAACCGCAAGTAGATTGCTGTCTCAAGAGTGACACCTAACCGTCTAGGAGTTCTCAACCTCCAAAAGGAAAATATGAAGCAACAATCTCTTGTGGATGAAACTAGTGCTTAACAAATCTTCACGAAGTCAACACTAAGCACTCACACGAACACAAATCCATAACTCACACACACACACACACGAAGTCAAGACTCAAAGATTAGTCGAGAGGAGAAATGAGAGAGCAAGGCTCAAAGTGGATCTCCAATGCAAAGCAAGCCAAGGGCAAAAGTATTCAATAGAACCAGCAGCTTTGACTTGGAGGGGGAGGGGGTATTTATAGCCACACCCTAGATTTTGCCCGTTGATGGGCAAAGATTCCCTTTTTCAAAAAATTTTGAAGAACTTTTGAAAACTTCCGAAAAACATCTATACAGAAATCCAACTTGAAGCACTGTTCAAATATTTCCGAAGCACCTTCGGAAAATTCCGAAAACCACGAGTACCAACTTGCGGCTTCGGAGATTTCCGAAAATCACTTTGGAAAAGTCTGAGGATCACTAATACCGAAAGGAAGCTTTTCAACATAGTTTGGAAATTTCCGAAACTAGTTTGGAAACTTCCGAAAAAGTTGCAAGCTTCGAAAATTTCCGAAAATTTTCGGAAAAAGGCAAAAGCACTTCGAAAAATTCTGAAGTTGATTTTAGGAAACTCCGAAAAACACCAGTACACAAATCTAAGGAAGAGAACCACTTCAACAAAGACTTTTGAGCACTTTTCTCATCCCTAGATATCAAAGCAACATTCTCCTTAATAGTACAACTTTCCTAATTACGCAAACAAATGAAAATTTACATTTTACCATTTACACAAATGTCGCATCCCATCGTTTTATCCACTTGTACGGGTTTTGCTTTGAACATCGCTTCACCGAGAACTAACATTCCTTCACTCATACTCAAATAAGTTGTTAGTCCTCTCTAATTGCATTGTTATTAGTCACCAAAATAATTAGGGGCCTAGATGCACTTTCGCAAACGTTCATACTATTGGTGACTTCCGGTTCCACCAGTTCCCAGCAACATCGACTCCTCTGGTCTAGTCTACATCAACCCTTATGCCACAATTGCTGTCAAGACTCAGGTCCTGTCATCTTGGAACTGAAAAACCCTAATTTCAACAAGTGGAAGGCCTTCTTCCGCTCCATGTACGGGAAGTTTGGTCTCCTTGACCTTGACGCCCCTACCCCACCCTACGCTGATCCCGCTTGGGAGCAAGCGGACTTCTGTGTCCTGTTAATAGCAAAATTTGGTGAAGATACGCAAGGATAAAGATGGATTCGAAGTGGATTTGAGGAGATAGGATTGTTTCCAAAAGCAAAGCAGCGCATCGGCTAGAAGCCGTATCGGCCGATACAGAATCAGACACGATCAGCCGATACAGACAGTGCGAGTTCATATCAGACTCAGGAGAGAATCTGAAGATATTGCCAAACAAGGATTGAGTTCAGAAGAGGCAATTGTATCTATTAATTAGGAATAAAAGTTAGTTGTTTCCTTTAAGGAATTCGTGGTAAGAGTTTGACTAGGGACTTGTTTGTTTATTTTGTAATTAGGCAAGTTTTGAGTCATGTCCGATATGGACAAGGTTTGTATGTTCGGGTATAAATATATGCCCAGGGTCTCGTAAGAAAACAACAACAGTTCAATACACACTCTCGGCGCATCGTCACCCTTTTACTTTTACTTTTCGACGAGTTCTTGTTTCGAGTTGGGATGCATCGGCTTCGATCTCCAATAAGAGGTACGGCTTGTCACAGCGGTTTATATCGGCAGATTAGTGTATCGTTTTAGATGTTCTAATCTATCTTATACAACTGTTGATTATCATATATCTTGGTTAATCTGGCTCGATGGCTTGATTTACTTGTATCGGCCAAACCTTTTCTGGGGTTTTACCGGTATCGGCTAAATCGGTTCATCGGTTTAGATTAGCTAAGGTATCCATCACCTTGAAAATCAGTCAAAGGCTTGATTGTTTAGACTTTGTAATTCTTTTCATATTTAGTGCTGCATCAATTGGGATTGACCTATTAAGTCATGTTCAGAATCATAAAAACTAACCTACCTATTGAATTCCAATAAGGGTAGAATCGGGGTTTCAGTCGATTTTACATGGCATTTAAGTTTACATGCTTTAATTTGCTTGATATGTTATATCTATCATCTTATACAAGTGTATCAATCCTTTAAATATATTGAGCTTGTTTTAAACCTCACGCTGCCATCGGTTTGGTCTGATCCATCGAGGTTAAAACTTGTTTAGTGTATTTGATCAAGATTGATATTCTTATATAAGGTTGTATCAGAGTTCTAGCCGATACATTATATAAAATACCCTAAAACATCTTATCGGTTATGAAATAAGTTCATGTAATTACTGATTTATCTGATCTTGGTTATAAGCGATCAATACTGTCTCGGTTGGGTCCAATCTATCGTGATTTCTTACATCTAAGAGAAAGAACAAATAAATAATTACCTGTTATTTCTTTCTACAACTAATCATGATCGTTTTGGGTCTAATCTACAACATCTATCCATCAGCTAGTCATTTAAGTTATATAATTGTATGATAATTTACTTTAAAAGATATCAATCTCATGCTGCATCGATTGGGTTCGACCTATGGAATTGGTTCTGTTAAGGAAAAGTTGTTTATGATTATGTTTAACCTAAATCTAGATTATGCGTAGCAACCTCCACCTTACAGCTGATTTAGCCTGTTTGCATCGGCTAGGTTTCTATGATACATCATCGGCCCACCAACCGATCGGCTATCATTTACTAATATCATTTTCTTGTATGTCTTGTTGGTTGCAGGATCAAACCAACTGGCACACCCTGAACCTGAAAGCAAGATTTGGACCTACACTGAAGCTAAACAGAACTCCCAGGTCGCCATGTTTTCTCATCAACATGTCCACAGCTGGCTCTTTGGCTCCATCGCCGACGCCGTCCTCGACTTCGTCATGAAGCCGGAGCAGACTGCCCACGACCTCTGGCTCACCATTGACGCCCTGTTCCAAGCCAACAAGGAGCCGTGAGCCATCTTCTTACATCACGAGTTCCATTCCATGATGCAAGGTGATCTCTCCATCGGCGATTATTGCCAACGAATGAAGACAGCCGCCGACGCCCTCCGCGATGTCGGCCACCCCATCACCTAGTCGTAGCTCGTGCTCAACCTCTTCCACGGCAAGTGCCCTTGAGCTATCCACTTTTGCCATTGCTCGGAACGCCCATGCCCTAAAGGAGCTTCATATCAACAACGAGGCCAAGGTTCAAGCAGCGACTGCCCTCGTGGCCACCACTGCCCCCTGTGCTTCCTGGTGCTTGCCAAGGGGGTGGTGGTGGCGGTCAGACCTCCACCCAAGGCCGCAACAACAACCACAACAACAACAACAACAACAACAACAAAAATGGTAGCAAGAATGGTGGATGCAATGGCAGCAACAAGATATGGCAACAGTCTGGTGATGGCGGTGACTGGCAGCAAGCCGACAATGGTGGTGGCATCTAGGCACAGCCAGCGCCCTCCCTCCACGCGCCACATCCGCCGACAGGATCGTGGGTGTGTGTTGCTCCTTGGGCGGCGCAGCGCCCTGACTGGAGCATGAGTGGTGCGCCCGACATTCTTGGGCCATATCCTCAGGCCCACACCACCTTTGTTGGTCCCTGCACCAGCCCCTCGGCGACCTAGCAGCCCAACTGGGATCAAGCCGGCCTTGTCACCGCTCTGAACAACATGGCCGTGCAGAGCCTGACACCATGGGTCCTCGACACCGGCGCGACCTCGCATATGGCTGCCAGCGACGGTATACTTGTCACCCGCTTACCAAATTCTCACACTTTCATCACTGTCTATAACGGTCATACTATTCATGTTCTTTGCCGTGCCACTTCTTTTCTTCCTATCAACACCACAAAATTTGCTCTTAAAATATTCTTGTTGCCCCCTCCTTGGTTCGCAACTTACTCTCCATTCGCCAATTCATCCGTGATAACAAATGTTCTATTGAATTTGACAAGTTTGGTCTCTCTGTTAAGGACCTATGGATCCGACGTGTGATTATTTGGTGCAATAGTCATGGCGAGCTCTACACTCTTCCTGCTGCAATACCACCTCCACATGTCGCTGCTCGCTGCTTCCTCGCTGCCTCCACCTTATGGCATCATCGTCTCGGTCATCCCAGTCCTGTCGCCGTCCAAGCACTTAATAAATTATTATTTATTTTATGCAATAACATAGCTAGCTCCTTATGTCATGCCTGTCAGTTAGGGAAACATACTCGTCTTCCTTTTTCTTCATGACAATCTCGCACCTCATGTTCATTTAAACTTGTTCATTGCTACGTTTGGACCTCCCCAGTCTTAAGTCCCTCAGGCTATAAATTTTATTTAGTCATGGTTGATGATTTCACTCACTTTGTTTGGACTTTTCCTTTATGTCATAAATTTGAGGTTCACTGCCATATCATCGAGTTTGTTGAATATGCTCTCACACAGTTTGGTCGGTCCATCAAGTGTCTCCAGGCCAACAATGGCACCGAGTTTGTCAACAATGCCACCACCTCCTTCCTGGCTAGTCATGGTTCTCTGTTGCGTCTCTCTGTCCCTAAACTTTTCCACAGAATGGCAAGGCTGAACAGATGATTCGCACCATTAACAACTCGATTCACACTCTTCTTCTTCAAGCTTCCATGCCTCCCTCCTACTGGGCCGAAGCCCTCACCACAGCCACATATGTCCTAAACCGATGACCCTCCTCCTCTGTACGCCATGCTGTCCCCTTCCAACTTCTACATGGCAAACTACCCGACTATTCCAACCTTTGTGTTTTTGGATGCTTATGCTACCCCAACCTTAGTGCCACGGCTTCCCATAAACTTGCACCGTGTTTCACAGCTTGCATTTTTCTTGGTTACCCATCGTCCCACAAAGGATATCGCTATATGGATCTCTCTACACGCAAGGTTATCATCTCTCATCATGTCATATTCGATGAGGCACGATTTCCTTTTGCGGCAACTCCTATGGTGGCTTCCGCTCTTGAATTTCTCTTGCAGGATAGTGGGACTCCTGTGGCCATTCCATTCATTTCAAACGTCGAGCAACAGCAACGCCCGTTGATCGCTCCAACCCTTGCGGACGTTGAGCTGCCGCAGTCTCCAGCGTGCTCCCTCTGATGAGGTTGAGAAAACGTTGGCCTTCCTCCCCGTCTGGCCTGTGGGCGGGCGGCCTACTCCTCTCCAATAATCGGCCTCAACCACGCCAGGGCCTCCTACTGGGCAGCCCACCTGGAGGCTGCATCGGCCTCACCATCCATGACGCCCCTAGTGCGGCCTGCCTTGGTCCCGCCCCTGCTGCTCGTCTACATGTGCTGTCCTCCTCATGCTCCACGATGGCCAATTGTCTCCGACACCTCCCCGGTCGTGGCTCCTCCACCATCGGCCCCTCCGCACCACGACATGATGATGCGATCCCAAACCGGCTCACTGCAGCCAGTCGATTGCTTCAGATTCTTTGCCACGCATGGTGCGATTTCCCCCTTCCGGCAAACTACCGCAGCGCCTTGGTAGATCCCAATTGGCGTGCTGCCATGGCTGACGAGTACAAGGCGTTGATCGACAACGGCACATGGCAGTTGGTGCCTTGTCCCCATGGTGCCAATGTTGTGACGGGCAAATGGATCTTCAAGCGCAAGTTCCATTCCGATGGCTCCCTTGCCAGTCACAAGGCTCGTTGGGTCGTCCACGGCTACTCCCAGTAGCACAGCGTTGACTATGACAAACCGTTTAGAACTGTTCTCAACATCGTCGCCTCTCGTGCTTGCCTGATTCATCAACTTGACGAGAAGAATGCCTTCCTCAACGGCACTCTCAATGAGACGGTGTACTATCAGCAACCGTCTGGCTTCGTCGACCCCTCTACACCTGATGTTGTCTGTCTTTTACAATGGTCCCTCTACGGCCTCAAGCAAGCTCCTCGTGCTTGGTACCAGTGGTTCACCAGTTACATCTGCTAGCTGAGGTTCGTGTCGTCGGCCACTAACACATCTCTCTTCGTCTTCAAAGATGGAGATCGTATTGCCAAGCTCTCTGCTTCAGATGGCGCCTCAGTGCAGGACCCGACTGAGTATAGGAGTCTTCGTGGTGCTCTCCAGTACCTCACACTCACTCGTTCAGAATTTGCCTACGTAGTTCAGCAGGTGTGTCTCTTCATGCATGATCCGAGAGAACCTCACCTTGCCTTGATTAAGCGCATCCTGCGCTATGTCAAGGGCTCCCTTTTCATCGGTCTCCACCTCGGCACTGGTCCCACCTAGTCCTTGACTGCATATTCTGATGCGAATTGGGCTGGCTGCCCGGACTCACGACGTTCAACCTCTGGGTACTGCATCTTCCTCGGTGACAATCTGGCCTCTTGGTCTTCCAAGCGCGAGACAACCGTCTCTTGCTCTAGTGCTGAGGCAGAGTATCGTGTTGTCGCTCACGCTGTCGCCGAGTGCTACTGGCTGCACCAATTACTCCAGGAGCTCCATGCTCCCATTGCCTCTGCGACGATTGTCTATTGCGACAACGTCAGTGCTGTCTATATGACCGCTAGCGATGAAAACGGACGGAAACGGTCGGAAAAACCCTATTTCTACTTCCGTTTCTATATTTTTTGGCGGAAACAGGATCGGGTTCGGAAAATGCCGGTTCGGAAAATGGAAACGGAATATACGGACTTACGGAAACGGACGGATACGGACGAAGAGTCGGAAAATTAAATTATGATAACGAGATCAAATATTCTTAAGTATTTGTGAACTAACTCACAAATTAATATACATCTACGAAGTTATCAGTGAAATATTCACTATCATGAGATGTGTTGACATGTTAACATGCATAATGCTTATAAACATATAAATCTATTAGACATATCTCATATACATTGAAAACGGGATGAAAAAACGGAATAAATACGGGTCAATTCCGCATAAAAACGGGACATCTCGGAAACGGACGGAAAATACCCTCACCCATTTCCGTAAATACGGAAACGGGATTTTACAAATACGAAAACGGACGGAATAAAAGTAGAAAACGGAACTGGTCGGAACAGGAATATTTCCGTCCGTTTTCAACCCTAATGACCGCCAATCCTGTGCACCATCGTCGCACGAAGCATATCAAGATTGACATCCACTTTGTTCATGAGAAGGTGGCGTTGGGCCAGGTGCGTGTGCTTAATGTTCCCTCGTCACATCAGTTCGCGGACATCATGAACAAGGGCCTACCTGTGCAGTTGTTCATGGATTTAGCTCTAGTCTTTGTGTCCAGGATCCTCCTGCTATGACTGTGGGTGGGTATTAGGAATGTATAGCTATATTTGTATAGGATTATTTTGCATCCTTCATTCCTTGTATACTCCTCTAATTGAGGATAATTGAGGATCTTGTACATTAACAAATGGTAAACAAAAGTGCTCCTCACAAATGGCATTTTACCGAAACTGATTGGATTATGGATCGTTCTGACTGATCTATATAAGTCAATTGCCTCACCTGCAGAGCTCAAATATTCCTAGGTAATTTGAGTGATCATCTTTTACAATTCAGCGCAATTTTTTACAGGCATGCCTCAATATGAGATTCATGTTGGAATCATGCAGAAATTGTGGAAGTTCATTAAAATTCATGTAAAATTTCTCTCTTCCAAACTTGAATGTTCCAGAGTTCCTAGTAGACGAGAATATATAGTCTGTTATGCCTATCTGTCTATGAATCGAGAAAGCATGGAGTCTGAGTAGTAAAAGGCAATGCGTGCACATGGCAGGATGGGGATGTAGACTATTATATTATTGAGAAAGTAGTATATTAGGATGGTGAAAAGGGACGTATACCCTGAATTACTGATTTTTATTTATTCACTGCATTTAATTTAATTTAAATTAACCTGTCTGTAACGAAGCGATGCTATTAGGCCCATACCATATATAGGCCGTCCCGTTTCCTCATTGTCGATACCATATAATGTCTTTTCTCAAAGTAATCTTGGCACATTTCTTTACAAACGTCTACGTTTGAATCGAAGAAAGAAACGACCGATTATTTTAGATGCTAGTCCATTTACATGGGTAACCTATATTTGTAGTATTTATGTGGACTAGCTATATCTATGTTGTTTCATGAAAAAATGTCAAAACTTACACTATAAATTTATATATTTACACTATAGTTTTCAAATATTATGATGTAATTGATTATTGGTTTAATTTATATATATAAGTAAAAATGAAAAAGTAGAAGGGAAATATTAGGGAGAGTATATGTGTCAAACAACTTTAAAAAATAATTTCATAAAACCCTTTCTATTATGATCCAAGTTTTGCGAAACCACGTTACTAATCATTTTGACTTATCTACCGTACTTCTGAGGTGTACAATCATATCTCAAATTATGAGCATTTTATCTATCATATAAATATTACACTCACTTTTTCTATTTTGATATAGGAGTATGTCAAAACAGTTAACGGTGTAGTTTTGTGAAACTTTAGAACCATAATACCTATGGTTATCTGCTACGTCCTAAAATACGTATGGTTTTATGCAATTTGGACCATGATACTTGTAGTTTTGTACAATTGATAGAATCCAGTTAGTTAATGTTTGGAACAATAGAACTCCTTGTATTACTAACAATCACAGGACAACATATATTATAGAATTTTTTATCACAAAATTTCAGAAGAGAGTTAGCCTATCATAAAATAGAATGACCACATGTTGATGAGTTGGGAAAATGGAAATTAAGAAGTGTAATTGGTATGTGGAAACTGGAGAAGAGAGAACATCATAGAGAGAAAAGTACATGTTACCTTGGACTACTCAAGAATATACTGACCAAGTATGGCGAAGTTGATCCAACAAAAATTGACACCCCAAACGGACTAAGGAGACCTTGATAAATATTTTACAGGGGCTCCTAAACTAGGTTGATGGTGCATGACGATGGATGGCAGCGACACGTGTGAGAAGGGAAGGCGAGGTGGATGGTGGAGGAGGAGTTCAACTGTTGAGGAGGGGGACAGGCTAAAATAGATTCGGAACAAAATGGGTCAAAAACCCAAACCTAGCTGCTGGCCTCCGACCCGGTTGCTGAGGTTGCTAGGGAGGTAGACGGCGATCGACATTGGTGAGCTCGCGGGGAAGCGCGGGTAGGAGTGGCCGGGAGCTACTCTCCCGAAATTGCTGCCGTCGCCCGACGAGGTGTCGCTGCCTTGCTCCTCTCTTGACAATATATAATGAAGCGGAATTGGGGGGCATGTGTTAACGCTAGATTTTCGTAATCTAATCGAAGAAGAAAGAGAAAACCGACGCAGAGAAGGAGGCACAGTTCGAGTCGGGACGGTTACGCTATCGGACCAGGTCGGGTATCGAACCAAGTCCTGTATCGGACTCAGCAGTGCATCAGACCGAAT
Organism: Oryza officinalis; assembly: GCA_008326285.1. NCBI lineage: Eukaryota > Viridiplantae > Streptophyta > Magnoliopsida > Poales > Poaceae > Oryza > Oryza officinalis. The sequence continues at coordinate 1,468,176 of BDMV01000010.1, read as the reverse complement.
AGAGCGCTGGCAGAAAGACCGTATCGGCCGATGTGGGTTCAATGCGGCCAGCAGCCGATGGAAGTAGGACGCCGATGGAGACAAAACGGATTCGGTTTGGGCCTGAGTTAAGCTTCAAAGTAGATTGCCAAATAGGGATAAGGCCCGGTTTTAGGCAATTGTATCTTTTAAATTAGGAATCTAAATCAGTTTAGATTTAATCTATGGCAAGAGTCCGCCATAAGGACTTGTTTGTTAGTTATAGATAAAATCGTGTCCTATACGGACCATATTGTAATTCACGGGTATAAATATCCCTGTAGTTTGTACTTAGAAACTCTCTAACTCTCAATCAATTCAACAACCAAAAACAATCTACTTCGGCGCATTGCCACCCTTGCAAGAGGTTAGCTTTCGGCGAGTACTTGCTTTCCTAGAGCAGAGGTAAGAACTTGTACCCGACGATCTACGTCGTCGGGGCTAGCGTGTCGCTTTAGACACGTTAAGCCCTGGCGATGTGATCGTCGTCTATCATGTTTTGGATGATCTTGATATGGCATGCCGATTCCATCTCGCCAGCGGCTTACTCGTTTTAGGGTTTGTTGCCGACGATGGTTGAATCGGTTTGTTTGTCTAGATCCTTCAAGGCATCTACCATCCCCAAAAGCGATCGACGGCTTGATTTTCTTTGTGTTAGTTCTCGATTCACACTTTGTGTTGCTATCGACCCTAGTCGTGTCTTGAGGTCTAACCCAAAGCCTATCTTCGATCGTAATTAAGGATAGTACCGGGATTTCAGCCGGTTTTACCTAATGCATGTGATTGCTTTATGTTTTTGCATGTGTTTGCCACTTATACGAGTAGATCGACGGATATAAATGTATTTGTCCCAGATTGGTCTTAAGATTTCTATGTGATCAGTATATTTATGACAGCCGATCGGTTCATATGAGTTTACACTAAAGTATTAGCTAGTGCATTTACCTCACATGTCCCTCATCGGCCGATGCCATCAAATTGACATTATCATGTTGATGAAGGCCGATGAGATTAGATCTGTCTATCATTCTTATTTCACTATAACCTCAAGTAGGCCGATATAGCTTTGCCCTATCGGCTAGGCCCTCACGATGCGACATCGGCCTATCGGCCGATCGGCCATCGTTTTCTAACATGGTTTACTTGTTTATTCTTGTCGATTGCAGATCAAATCAACTGGCACGCCCTAAACGCACATAGGCAAGCCATTGAACCTGCACTGGAGTTAAGCAGATCTCCCAGGCCGCCGTGGAAACGTGGAACCCGCTTTGACGAGTGGGCGGGTCGAAATTCTGCGCCAACAGCGGGGCCGCATCGGCTTTCGATCTTCAACGAAAGGGTAAGTCCTACGTTCTGTCGGCCCTGGCAATTGTATCAACTACATTGGTGTTGTTCAACGCTGCATCGCTTCGACCTCTTGGATCGCTCTGGTTCGGTTGATATATTTACCTACCTATTTATCATATATCTTAGTTAATCTAAGTTGATTATCAATTTACTTGTATCAGTCAGATCTTTTCTAGGGTTTTGCCGGTATCGGCTAAATTATTTTGTCGATCTAGATTAGCTAAGGTATCCACTACTCTTAAAATCAGTCAAAACCTTGATTATCTAGATATTATGTTTCTTTTCATACTTTGTGCTGCATCAGCCCTAGTCATGCTTAGAACCATAATCTCTAGCCTGCTTTTTGATTGCCAATTTCATCGGAGTTTCAGCCGATGAGTTATCTAGACGTTGCATCGGCTCATAAGGATTACATATAAGTTGGTTTTAACCAATGACAAAAAATGTTTCATTGTTTATCTAATCGTTTGGATTTAATGACATTGGACCTCCAGCCGATGTATGCTTTAACCTTCGGATCAACGCTTATTCTATCATATCACTATTAGCCGATTGGTTTCTATTGGATTATATTATTGTTTTATTGCATTATCATTAGCCGATTGTCTTTATATCGTTATTTACATCAAGTGTCAGAATCTACATTGGATATATAGCCAATTGTTCAAAACCCTATCGATATCGGCTAGTATCGGCATCGGCTGGAATTACTCCATCGGCTTGTCAGCCGATCGGCTCTTTGATCTGCTGTTTATATATATCCTGTCAGTTGTAGGATCAAACTGACTGGCACGCCCACATCTCATCAATTTTGGGACCTGCATTGGAGCTAAGAAGATCTCCCAGGCCTTCGTGTGTTCGTCGACTTGGTTCGCGCCAACACAGATCTGGAACCATCAGCCGAGCGCGGATTTTTCATCAACAGTTGACTACCAACTTACCGACGCGCTCGGCCACGGTGTCCTCGGAAAGCTCTACAAATTGAAGCAAAAGTGATAAGGTTATCAACTAAAGACAACTATGGTTCTCNAGTCTGGGACCATTGATGTCAAATCTTTGCTGTTTAGTGATGACCCTTTTAAGTCCATGTGTTATTGTTTGCATTTCTTTGGGAGGTAATCCTTGGCTAGTAATCCAAGTCCTATGTTTCAAACTCAGCACTTTGTTTAATCTACTTTGTGCAAACAGTAAACAGCAGTCAAAATATTGCAATTACTCTCTGTCCCAAATTATAAGGCCTATATATTTTTTTACACGGTCTTCAATGACATACTTTGACTATTAATTTGTTATATGTTATGTTTGTAATGAATATGAAATTAGCATCACATGAAAGTACTTCAAAATATGAATCTAGTGGTATAACATGCATAATACTTAACATAAATATGGTTAGTGTGATCATTAGTCAAAAGTTACCGAGTTTGATTTTCCTAGAAAAGAGGGTGCCCTATAATTTGGCAAATCCTGAACCTTTGCGAAAAATACAGTAATATTTCACATGTTATGCATTCAAATTGTTTATCCTGTCTACTAGGGTAATTTAACTCTAGTCAGGCCATAGCTTTGTAACTGTCAAGGCTAATTGCATTATAAGGTATGCATGTTTTCTATTTTTTCTATTTGTAGATTACAGGGAAAGTGGTGCCATTTGTAATAAACGATGTTGTCCCTATTCAGCAATTTGCTTTTTTATAATTAAGTACTATAATAATTAGAATGCTGATATGAAAATGAACGACAATCATTAATGAGCATCAGAATGACATGAAATATTAGATAATTAATTATCAGTTTATCACAAAAGCTAATTTCTTTCCAACTTCATGTATGCTGAAATGTGGGTTGGTGCTAGTTTCGTGTTGCCTAAATTGCAGTGTTACGTGAGAATACAGAATGTTGCACATATCTTTTAGAGGCCTTGAGTGCCACAAACGATGGAGAGCACCTTTTTGTAAAAGGTAAATACTCAATAAAGTTATTGTGCAAAATATTTGGTACTCTATGAAGCCATTAGGAAAATAGTGTTATTCTGAGCAAATAAAAGCTAATACTGCCAATACCAGAGCTATCGTGATAGACAAAGTTCACTGATAGTGATATGATATATCATATGTGTGAAATGTTATAACTTGAGCTATTGCGAATTGCGATAGTAGAGGGTGCTATTTATCAGCATCATCATAGTACACTGGTTCCATACATGCTCGCGACTGCTGTTTTTCTTGATCTGTTCTGTTCTTGATGTGCATGCGCCAGACGATGTATGAAGATCTATTATCTGCATTTGTTGATCGTTGTACATTTCTTTTATTTTTTGAAAGAAAAGAATGGTATGTTTAGCCTGCTGAGATGCAAATGCAATGCATCATCAGGCTAGAGTTGATGAGATGTAGCTGCAAATAGTTTGTACTGTGATGTTTCTCATTGCTTCCATGTTCTCCTAGTTACCATGGAAGCATCAGCATTCCCATCGCGAGTGTCATGGAATTTTGTATATATGATATGATATGATTTTCACTACTGTTCATACTTGATGTGTTCTAAACAATGAAAGTGTGACACCTCGTATCTTGAATTCTGGTCATCATTCATCCATTCTGATGCATTTTGCACTGGTTAGCCTGTCTCTCCGAACAAAAGTTTACATCGAGTACACAAGATTATTTACTTGTTATTGCATAGTAGAATAGAATAACACAAGCAGCACTAATCAGGTGAACAGCTGCGGCTAAAACTGGATCAGCTTTTACATTTAAACTTTTGGAAGCCCTTGCTCGTGCAACTCTCCAAGGACCAAAGGGATCTGTATTGGCTATGTTCCAGAACACAGCAATGAGGTTCAGATTTCAGAAGCCCAAATTGATTTGTATGTCTTCCCTTTCTACCATAACTACTAATTACTTTCTTGTAACTTGAAACTCATCATTGATCATTCAACAGTTTCATCAGATCCTATTAACATGCAGAGATATAATATCTAATAGCATAGGAGTTCAAATTTGCTCACATCTTAAGCTATACTTAGATTTCTAAAACATAAGCAGTAAATTCTTAAGATGAAGAATGGATTGTATTTAATACTAGTATCAAATATCACATTAAAGTAGTACTGGCTAGACTCTGGCCCTACACATCTATAGCCATACTCCCATCAAAGAGAGAGAGAAAACATTACTTGTAGGGATGAATTTGAACGAATTTGGACTTTTGGGGACTTGTCGAAATTCGTCCAAATTCATCCATAGAAGTTAGATTTTCTTTTGGATGGAGGGTGCAGTGTAGAATCTAGACACCATTATGCAGTTGCACAACTGGTGTTGCAATTGTAATTTTTCAAGATCCAAATCATAGTACTTTCAGTAAAACAGAGTGAAAAGACATGCACATATAATGATTTTTTAGGCTCAAATCATGACTAGACTTACCTTAATATGCATCACATCATTCAACCTTATTAGTAATAATATAATGGCATGTGGATCTCCATTCTCCAACTTCTAAAAAGGAGCTGGAACTGGTAACAACCTCCAGAGATGGCCAAACTAATTAGCATGTTGGATCCTAAGGCACTTCTTTTTTGCAGAGATAATAGTAAGTAGGATAGGATTTTCTTGCAAGTTAATAATATTATAAACTGTTAGTAAGTTACTTTCATCAATTTAACGGATTGACAGGTGATTACTGATGATGACATCCACTGATGCTAGCCTGTTATTCATCAGAACAGTTTACTATATAAGGTAGGTCATGGAATGCTGCTTCGAGGTGCTGTAATAAAGGTTAATTTTGCTCCTTTTGAGATGCCAATTAAGCTTGCCAAAAAGAGGTGATTGCAAACTGGTAGGAACAAACTATATGAGAAAGGTTACTTTCTGAAGAAAATTATGATAATGTTGTTTGACCAAAGCTAGCAAAGGTAAAGCAAATGCTTCCTTTTCTCTTTCGGTAATAGCAGTAACATGTCGATCAATCAAGCGACCAAATATTGTAATTAATTAACAGATGGTAAACAAAAGTGTTCCTCACAAATGGCATTTTACCGAAACTGATTGGATTATGTATCGTTCTGACTGATCTGTATAAGTCAATTGCCTCACCTGCAGAGCTCAAATATTCCTAGGTAAGTTGAGTGATCATCTTTTACAATTCAGCGCAATCTTTTACAGGCATGCCTCAATATGAGATTCATGTGGGAATCATGCAGAAAATATGGAAATTTCATTAAAATTCATGTAAAATTTCTCTTCCAAACTTGAATGTTCCAGAGTTCCTAGTAGATGAGAATATGTAGTCTGCTATGCCTATCAGTCTATGAATCGAGAAAGCATGGAGTCGAGTAGTAAAAGGCAATGGGTGCACATGGCGGGATGAAATCAAAGGTGCTTTGCAATCGCAAAGGTTATAATAGTAGCAGTAAACTAGTCATCAAAGTAATTAAAGGGAGGCATCTTAGCTTGTGGATGTGATGCATCAAGCATGCGGGCAGAGACGCCATCATGAATGTAATTCCCTTTGATCTAGTATTAATAATTTTTTTTCTAAAAAATTCTCAACATTTTGGTTTCAGCTTCAGCTTCAACTCTGAAGATTATTGTTCTGTGCGAAACAACAGATTCCATATATGAAGGTATAAGATATATATTGGTGTTGCAAACAAATAATTAACCATGTTCTCTGCAGGTAAAAGATTTTAATTTGTGTCAAGAAATATAATTTAGGCAAGGGTTATAATTAAGTAGATAAGGTAGTATTTACCCGCATAATTTGAAGATATATGCAACTTCAATAGCAACGGACAAGTTGTACATCTAGGATTTTGGTACATATCTCCATAATTCCACTCCAGTTAGGAAATTGTTTTTGCCTCAACAAAAAGAAGAGGAAATTGTTGCACACTCCTAAATTATTTTTAGTTAGTTTCTCTGTTTTTAATTTCTCATTAAAATTTTTGAGACTTGCCATCAGTTATGAACAACACCTATCTCTTTAGTTTTTTAATTGAATATCACACATGCCTACATGGATCTCATCAGAAGCATCACAAAAACATAGCCACATTTTTGTAGTGTACTGTTTAGATGCTCCATACTGATATGATGATTAGATATGTTTCTTCCACAACATCAATCCCGACATCCAAATCGTCAGAAGTTAGCAATGTTGCATTTGTTAATTGGATTTGCCAACACTAATGCTTGTGGGGGTAATTATGATTACACGTGCGGCGCCAAAGCATAAAAGTGACTTGAGCACTCAAGGGGACATGACCACCCTTGTTAATTTACTTGTATTTTACCACCATTAGTGGGATGTATGACATGCATAATATGACATACACATGCAACTTCATGTTAATTGTTTGAGCAAATTAAGTATACTATGTACATAAACATCACAATCACCATGTCTGGTATCTATTGATGCATCGGTACCCAACGTGCTCAATGATACATGTCACATAGGACCATGAGATGTTTAATGATGTTGACCTGCCAGATTTTTGTAGTTTTTTCCCTAAATGCTATCTAAATATCTGTACTGAGAATTATACCATTGATATATAGAAACCAGACCTTTTTTTCTGAATAGTGTGCGATAATCTGAAATTTTATTTAACTAGGAAGGCATAGGAAGGCACGGGTATGTATTATAGACTGTGTTTGAAAAAATTATATAGACGTAATATCAACCGGATGACAGCCACGTTTCAAAAGTACTATTTCTCCATAAATTTTCTTCATCGGCATTGATTAGATACCGTTTTCAAACTATTTGTTATACCGTTTTCAAACTATTTGTTAGCTTTTAAAATATATATTATTTAATACATCCCTATAAACAATTGTCTATGATCTATCAATTATGGATTTAGATTTAGTTTGTTTGAAAAACGTGTCTACCATGTAAATTAAAAGTAAGTTGTTTTGTCATGTTTAATTGAATATTTAGTGGCCTTTTCAACAAATCTAAAGAACTACTATTGTTAATAAATGTTTTATTTGTATCATCAAGTTAGTCCTCCTTATAGTTGGTTCAGATTGATGCAAGTTGTTAACAAAGACATACCGTAAACCTTCCTTTCTTTCTTGTGATATGCGTGATCTATGCTATAATTTTTAAAGGAAATACCTAGTTAAAAAAATTAATGATAACAAATATAAATTTTGAACCAACTATATAGAGCTACCTTAGTGTGGCTTATATACTGATATACGGAGAAACTCATAATGCTACGGAGAAATTGTAATCTTAAGAATTATAATTAGTTAAAAATCTAATATAGTTGGTTTCGCCATTTTTAATTATTGATGTGTTTTAGTTGCTATTATTTTATTAACTTAAAATAGAATAAAAACTTTATTGATTGATTAAAATCTATCTTTTTTTTACTCGTCTTTTTCTATAGTATATTCATAGTAGATATTAAAAATATATAACAATGTTATTTTGAGTTATTATAATGTTAGAATGGGGGACTATTTTTTGGAACATTAGTCAGAGTTATTTTTTTACTTCTATTATTATATATAGATCTAATTTAATTATTGTGAAGTTATATACAATGATAAAATATTTATCATTGTTTTCTAATAATTTTATAATTGTTTGAATGGCATGCAAAAGTCAAAAATTATAGCCCCAAGGTGACATAATTATAGTGGGTATGGGTATTTAAATGCAAAATAATCTAAAGACAAAAGCAGACCAAATATTAGGTGTATTATTTAGATGTTATAGTTACTTATTTGTTTAGCATAACTTTTGTTTTCTAACTAATATATTTTGGAAAATTACTCATAATTATGTTTATTTTATTGATTGCTTAAAATCTGTATCATTATTATTACTTTATATTTTTTATAATTGCTTTTATGGAAGGTAAAAGTCAAAAAATAACACCCAAATTGAATTTATTTTCAAAGTTAAAGTTGAATTGTAGTGAAATTTGGTCTTCGATTGTAAATTTAGTCATAAATAATTTAAAGATATAAGGGGATAAAAAATAGTTGTACGATTTAGACGTTATAGTTGCTTAATTGTTTAACACAAAATTTATGCTTTTCGAACTAATAAAGCGTGAAAATAGTAGAAAAATAGGTGAAAAAGAGAAGAAAGAAATTGAGGGAAGAGGGGGTGGAACGTGAGTAACGTATGATGTACGTACGTACCTATAGGCCTAGGTGTCCCGGGTTTGGGTTTGGTTGATGGTTTTTTTCTTGAAGACAAATCTAATGGTTATAAATAATGGGTCCATCAAATTTAATAAAAATTAATAGCTAGACGTTTTTTTCTTAGAATTTTTAAAAATTCTTCTAATTTATTAGAGTGTCACGTGACGGCTTAGGAATATTTGTAGGATGCCACATAGCAGCTTAGAAACGTTTGTAGGAAGTTTAATGAACTTTTAGTATATAAATTTTAGTATATAAATAATAGATATGCATGTGTAATGGTGTGCGTGCATTTTGTACAAACATAATAGCACCTTAATTATTACGGTTACTTCTAGTTATTGGGTTCACAACCATGAAATAAAATAATTACTATATTGAAGATTAATAGATAAATTTTGGTTAACAATCTTAAATAATAGAATTTAGTTAATTGGAATGCCATTGGACTACATGAATCTAACCTAGAATTGACCCAAAGAAGAAAGAAGGGCAAAAATTGAAGTTTAGAACATCATTAGTAAACGAGATTGGGATGAGGCCGTGTGAAATGTCCTCCATAATTAAAACCACGTAAGCACGGATTATTCATGATATCCAACGTGCGAATTATGTACTTCATCCGACCTTGATCTACACCCTACCAATTAAGAATTAATAAGAACAAGAACGCCAACTTGATGCGGGTAAATTGGTGCGCAGCATCAGTACACTGCTAGAGAAGTTAATTTCCAGAGTAATCAGAAGAATTAATTTGATAATCTATAAAATACCACTCATTTATAGATGAATATAAGGCCTTGCGTACCATACATTTCATATATAATTTGCTAATTAGCTCATAGAGGATTACATAACTCTTTACAGATGAAACTGAATATATACTCGTATAAATATTATCAGACTTAATTCTATTTCTCCATCACTAATAGAACATATCAGACAAAATTGCACGATCTTATCACATATAAAGTGCAATAATAATGAAGATACAAATTAAATCACCGGGGCGCTAATAAGAAGCAGAGTAAGGCTGTGTTTGTTTGGGTGAGTTGGAAACTTATTTCCTTCGCATGAAAAACGAAGCGACTCATTAGCACATGATTAATTAAGTATTTACTATTTTTTTTTAAAAAATAGATTAATATGATTTTTAAAGTAATTTTCGTATAAAAACTTTTTAAAAAAACACATCGTTTAACAGTTTAAAATAGATGCGCATGAAACACGAGAAAATAAAGTTGGAAACACAGCCCGGCCGAACACACAGAGAGCCAAAGAGCCAGGAGCATTATCATCTCTAACGCCAATATAAAATTTTTTAAAGGAGAAGTTGATGTGATGTCCCTCCCCTGGTAACCCTCCTGTCTGTGATGGACCACTGAATTTTCTCCCCTTAACTTTCTGAGTGCATGCAGCACAATTCTGCCTTTCCCATGCACACACATTATTTCCCATTGATCCCTAAGCAAAGCAACCTTGATATGCATACAAAAATATATATTTGCAGGACCTTTAAAAATCCCTTTTTCTAACATCACATCTGGTGACAAGTAATATAATGCGGATCTCCCCACTCAACCAGAGATACAATCACCGATGTTACTCGTTAAACATTATTCTGTACAAATAGATACGTGTCTTAACTCTGTTGAAGGTTTTCCATACCTTACCAAGATAAAAATGATTATGTGTCGGCTAAAATTTTTTCACGAGTTTATGAAATCAAATATAATTTTGCCTCTGAAATTGGGACTGTACATAGATAGATGGCAAAGAGCAGCCGATGTACCGCTTGCGGTGTGCTTTTGATTTTCCAATGACGCGTTCCCCATCCTTAATAAATTGACTCTAAGTTCCTCCTTAGTGTCCCATATTTTTTTTTAAATTTTGTCTATGAGATTTTCTCAGCTATTTACTCAATGATATGAATCCAGAGGTTTCTCAAAGAAAAAGAAAATCCGAGTCAGATTTGATGCATCCTCTGTGCACTTGTCTCTGCTTATATGATCATTGTATGAAGGCAATGAAACCCTGATGGCTACTTTGGAGCTTAGGAATTTCAACGAAAACAATTCATTTTCCACGTGAGCTGAATAAAAAAACCGTATATCAGAGGAGCCTTGAATTTGAAAAGCGACCCGAAGAAATGTTTCCTCGATCAAAAGCCCCTATAAAACCCACCTACACCGATAGTTGTCCGAGGCAGTATCAACCCAACTCACAGACACAAAAGTGTACCAAAGCATCCTTAACTGGTGATGTTTATAAACACCATTTAAAAAAGAAAAAGCCATCTTTATCTCTCAAAAGCAAAGGATTACACACCATAAGCCATCATCTTTCTTTGTAAACCACTGATCATCATCAAGAGTGACCAACACAACACAACACTTGCTCTCACTCTTTTCTTCTCCATCCTCATTGTCCCGTTGCATCCACATGCCAAATGGACATTCTCATCCCACTTCTCCTCTCCTCGATCTACGTGTCGTTGGCGGCGGCGATCATGCCGGTGGTGGCGGAAACCAATGCGGCGGCGCTCCTCCGCTTCAAGGCGTTCGTCCACAAGGATCCTAGAGGAATCCTCTCTTCTTGGAAGGATCCTAGTACTGGTCCATGTCGCTGGCGTGGCGTGACGTGCAACGGCAACGGCAGGGTGACGGAGCTCGACCTCGCCGCCGGCGGCCTCGCCGGGCGCTCGGAGCTTGCTGCCCTCTCTGGTGTTGACACCTTGTGCAGGTTGAACCTCTCCGGCAATGGCGAGCTACACGGTGATGCCGCTGACCTGGTTAAGCTCCCGCGCGCGCTGTTGCAGCTCGACCTCTCCGACGGCGGCCTCGCCGGCCGGCTCCCCGATGGGTTTCTGGCGTGCTACCCCAACCTCACCGATGTCAGCCTCGCGAGGAACAACCTCACCGGCGAGCTGCCGGGGATGCTCCTGGCGAGCTCGCCGAGCATCCGGTCGTTCGACGTGTCCGGCAACAACATGTCCGGCGACATCTCCGGCGTGTCGCTCCCCGCGACGCTGGCTGTCCTCGATCTGTCCGGCAACCGTTTCACCGGCGTCATCCCGCCGTCGCTGTCGGGCTGCGCGGGCCTCACGACGCTCAACCTGTCGTACAACGGCCTCGCCGGGGGGATACCGAAGTCGATCGGCGCCATCGCGGGGCTCGAGGTTCTCGACGTGTCGTGGAACCACCTCACCGGCGACATCCCCGCCGGCCTCGGGAACGCGTGCGCGTCGCTGCGTGTTCTCCGTGTCTCGAGCAACAACATCTCCGGCTCGATCCCGGAGTCGCTGTCGTCGTGCCACGCGCTCCGGCTGCTCGACGTCGCCAACAACAACGTCTCCGGCGCGATCCCGGCCGCGGTGCTCGGCAACCTGACGGCGGTCGAGAGCCTCCTCCTCAGCAACAACTTCATCTCCGGCTCTCTCCCGGCGACCATATCTTACTGCAAGAAACTCCGCGTCGCCGACCTGAGCAGCAACAAGATCTCCGGCGCGCTGCCGGCTGAGCTCTGCTCGCCCGGCGCGGCGCTGGAGGAGCTCCGGCTGCCGGACAACCTCGTCACCGGCACGATCCCGCCGGGTTTGTCCAACTGCTCGCGGCTCCGGGTGATCGACTTCAGCATCAATTATCTGCGAGGCCCGATCCCGCCGGAGCTCGGCCGTCTCCGCGCCCTGGAGAAGCTGGTGATGTGGTTCAATGGCCTCGACGGCCGGATTCCGGCCGAGCTGGGGCAATGCCGGAATCTCCGCACGCTGATCCTGAACAACAACTTCATCGGCGGCGACATCCCCGTCGAGCTCTTCAACTGCACCGGCCTCGAGTGGGTGTCGCTGACGAGCAACCAGATCACCGGCACGATCCGGCCGGAGTTCGGGCGGCTGTCCCGGCTCGCCGTGCTGCAGCTGGCGAACAACAGCCTCGCCGGCGAGATTCCCAAGGAGCTCGGCGACTGCAGCAGCCTCATGTGGCTGGACCTCAACAGCAACCGGCTCACCGGCGAGATCCCGCGCCGCCTCGGCCGACAGCTCGGGTCGACGCCGCTCAGCGGCATCCTGTCCGGGAACACGCTGGCGTTCGTCCGCAACGTCGGCAACTCGTGCAAGGGAGTTGGAGGATTGCTGGAGTTCGCCGGAATCCGGCCGGAGCGGCTGCTGCAGGTGCCCACCCTCAAGAGCTGCGACTTCACGCGGCTCTACTCCGGCGCGGCGGTGAGCGGGTGGACGCAGTACCAGACGCTGGAATACCTTGACCTGTCGTACAACAGCCTCGACGGCGAAATCCCCGAGGAGTTCGGCGACATGGCGGTGCTCCAGGTGCTCGACCTGGCGCGGAACAACCTCACCGGCGAGATCCCGGCGTCGCTCGGCCGCCTCCGCAACCTCGGCGTGTTCGACGTGTCGCGCAACCGGCTGCAGGGCGGCATCCCGGACTCCTTCTCCAACCTCTCCTTCCTCGTGCAGATCGACGTCTCCGACAACAACCTCTCCGGCGAGATCCCGCAGCGCGGGCAGCTCAGCACGCTGCCGGCGAGCCAGTACGCCGGCAACCCGGGGCTCTGCGGCATGCCGCTGGAGCCCTGCAGCGACCGTCTCCCGACGGCGACCATGTCCGGGCTCGCCGCCGCGGCGTCGACGACAACAGAGCCGCCCCCGCGGCGCGCCGTGGCGACGTGGGCCAACGGCGTGATCCTCGCCGTGCTGGTCTCGGCCGGTCTGGCATGCGCGGCGGCGATATGGGCGGTGGCGACGCGCGCGCGGCGGCGGGAGGTGCGCGAGGCGATGATGCTGAGCAGCCTCCAGGACGGGACGCGGACGGCGACGACATGGAAGCTCGGGAAGGCGGAGAAGGAGGCGCTGAGCATCAACGTGGCCACGTTCCAGCGTCAGCTCCGGAAGCTGACGTTCACGCAGCTGATCGAGGCCACCAATGGCTTCTCCGCCGCCAGCCTGATCGGCTCCGGCGGGTTCGGCGAGGTGTTCAAGGCGACGCTCAAGGACGGGTCGTGCGTGGCGATCAAGAAGCTGATCCACCTGAGCTACCAGGGCGACCGCGAGTTCATGGCGGAGATGGAGACGCTGGGCAAGATCAAGCACAAGAACCTCGTCCCTCTCCTCGGCTACTGCAAGATCGGCGAGGAGCGGCTGCTGGTCTACGAGTTCATGAGCCACGGCAGCCTGGAGGACACGCTGCACGGCGACGGCGGCGGCGGGTCGCCTTCGCCGGCGATGTCGTGGGAGCAGCGGAAGAAGGTGGCGCGCGGCGCGGCGAGGGGGCTCTGCTTCCTCCACCACAACTGCATCCCACACATTATCCACCGCGACATGAAGTCCAGCAACGTGCTCCTGGACGGCGACATGGAGGCGCGCGTGGCCGACTTCGGCATGGCGAGGCTGATCAGCGCGCTGGACACGCACCTGAGCGTCAGCACGCTCGCCGGGACGCCGGGGTACGTGCCGCCGGAGTACTACCAGAGCTTCCGGTGCACGGTGAAGGGGGACGTCTACTCCTTTGGCGTCGTGCTCCTCGAGCTGCTCACCGGGCGACGCCCCACCGACAAGGAGGACTTCGGGGACACCAACCTCGTCGGCTGGGTGAAGATGAAGGTCAGGGAGGGCGCCGGGAAGGAGGTGCTCGACCCGGACCTCGTCGTCAAGGCCGACGTCGACGGCGGCGAGACGAACAACGAGATGGCGAGGTTCATGGACATGGCGCTGCAGTGCGTCGACGACTTCCCCTCCAAGCGGCCAAACATGCTGCAGGTGGTCGCCATGCTCAGGGAACTCGACGCGCCACCGCCTCCGCCGCCGCCGCCGGCAACTGCCATATAAATTGATTTCTGCAGAGAGCTTGTGATTAATCGACCATCTGATGATCACAAAAATACGCAAATGTTGCCTTGTTGTTGGTTGTTTAATCTTGATGCAATTATTCATTGGTGAGCTCCGGAATTTCCGAATTATGACTGAATTTGAATAAATTTAGGAAAACATTAAAATTTAAACTGGATTTAAATAAGTTTAGGAATAAAAAACTTGTAAATTTGCATTTGAAAAAAAAAAGAGATGCATTTTAGTCTTTCAGCTGTTACATAATATAAGCAAGACAACTCAGTAAAAGCTAGAGCTTGTTGGAGTAGTATGTTGGACCAAGAACACAATTCATTGTTCTTGAGCAGTCCATTAACAAGTTTTTAGTTGTGGGCCAGTAATCTCGCCATCCCAAAACTCATCAGTGGTTTTGTATGGACCAGATTCGTGGACACATAAATCACGGCATCCCCTAAATTCTGGGAGGGCGCTTATCTCCTGGCGATCAGCATCTGTGAGCTCCCAATCAAAGATTTTGAGGTTCTCTCTCAACCTGAGGCATACCTGCAATTTCGGTTAAACCTGATATACATATATGCATATTGGAATTCCTAAAAACTTTGGCATAGATAGCATGGTGTTCACTACCACAAATATTGATCAGGTTTTTTCGACTATAAATTATCTTTACATCACTGAAAGTTTAGTTTACCATAATTGATCCAAAATTAAGATGCATTAACTATAGCATTATATGTGTACCTGGGCAACCGTTTTGCCCCTCTGCACGGCGATATGTTTGAGAAGAGGGCAGTCCAAGACAGCATTGCTGCCCCATATAGTGCCACTTCCTCCTAAAGGAAAGTAGGCACAGAGCTGGATTCCTTTCTCCTTACAAAACTCCCTCAGTTTGTTCTGCCGGCAGTAGGGGTTCACTTCAACCTGCATATATATTGCAGTCATGCATGCAATCCCAATTACAATTAATACAATATATGTTTCATATGTATAATGGGACAAAATATAGGATCATAATGTGTTGTACAATTAAACCTGATTTGCTGCAGGAGGGATGGTTGCAAATGAGAGCAAGGTGTCAAGCTTCTTGCAGGTGAAATTGCTAACACCAATGGCTTTGGTGAGACCTAGCCTCTGGCACTCCTCCATCTCCTTCCAAACTCCCTCCATGTCCATCATCACAATGTCATCCCTGTCGTACACCGGCGACGGTGGGCCTTCTGGCACTCCGAAGCTCACTGGCCAGTGAATCAGGTACAGGTCGATGTACTCCATCTGCAGGTTCCTACATGCAGTACATGCAGGCTCACGCAAATTCAACCAAATAAACATACGACTAAATGTTTTAGCTTGCTGCTTTTGTGCATGATGCTCACCGGAGCGTCCTCCTGAGCGCTGGCACGACACGGCCGGGGTGCGCATCGGCGATCCACAGCTTGGACGTGATGTAGAGCTCGTCCCGGGACACGACCATGCCGGCGCGCACGGCCTCCAACGCGGCCTCCCCCAGGGGTGCCTCAGTGCCGTACACCACCGCAGTGTCGAAGTGGCGGTAGCCGGCGTCGATTGCTCGCAGGACGGCATCCCTGACGGCGGCCGAGAGCTGGGGCGCGTCGAACGGGAACGACGCAGTGCCCATGGCGACGAGGGGCATCGGCTTGCCCGAGCTCAGCGGCGCCTCTGGTATCGTCGTCGCTGCCGATGCTCCCACACCACCGCCAGCCATGAACGATGGCTAGCTAGCTAGCTGTCGTACCTGATCGAGTGAGGTAAAAAGATCTTAGAGAAAGAGAAATAGAGGGAGTGGTGCATGTACTGTGTCGCTTGTGTTCTTGTCATCTTCAGCGAATCAGTAGCATACATGCATCGCAAGTGATATATGATTGGGAGCTGGAGATAAGATAACACAATGTGACTGCGATTGCGACTGCGATTGCGGTTGCGATTGGGAGCACAAATACACTACACAAAATAATCACTACTTGTATTTTCGCACACACAAACAGACATAACGTATGCATCAGGAAAGATAGCATCTTGGACAAATTTTCCTTCTTGAGCAGTGACAATTTGGTTGCAAGTTGCGCGCTGCCGGTAATCTCGCCATCCCAAAACTCGTCAGCGGTTTTGTATGGACCAGATTCATGGACTAAGAAATCACGACATCCCTACTGCTGGAGAATAGCACAATTGTATCTCTTGACAACCCCTTTTAATTCTGATTGTGTAACCAATATGTACAATCCGAAACTAAAAATAGGTATTTTATCTCGGTTATATTAACCGGAACTAAAAATGATCTTTAGTACTGGTTGGTAACATATGGGTGGAGCGCACTATCTTTGGTAACCGGTACTAAAAAGTTTTTTTTGTTTTCTTCATTGCTTGTTGTTTGCTATATATATATATATATATATATATATATATATATATATATATATATATATATATAATATGGAACATATCCTATGCACACATGTCTTCTCGGGTACACACCGTGTACACCAATTAACAAATTTCATCAAAAAATCCAAAAAAATTTTTACTTATACTTTTAGTAGTATTACATCTATGTATGAAGTCTCATCTTGAAATTCATTATATATAGGGAGCAACAAAAAAGACAAAATTCTGACATATTCATACTCTCAAAACTGTCAGAATTTTTATCTTTTTTGTTACGGCTAAAATATAATGAACTTTAAGATGAGACTTCATACTTAGATGTAATACTACTAGAAGTATATGTACATTTTTTTTTAATTTTTTGATAAAATTTGTTAGTTGGTGTGCATGGTGTGTACACGATAAGACCTGTGTGTATAGGATATGTTCCCATATATATATATGCATGTATAAATATGTTGTTGTATACAAATACATACATACACACATATATATAAATACATACATATATATATATACATGTACATGTGTATTTCTTTATATATATAAATATATAATAAATATATATATAAATAATTACATACACATATGATTAATATATATTTGTATATAGCATCATGTATATATAATTTCTGATTTTACTTATGTACAATAGAAATTAAATACATATTTTTGATATATGTACAATCGTTAATTTTTAATGTTCTATCGTATATTACAAATATACGAAGCTAAGACAACGTTTTGGGTCGAGGAAGTGGTTGTCCATTGTCGTGGAATTCTTCCAATGAATTAACAATCTCGTCCATAATAAATCTCATAAGTTGTTCTTGAACAACCTTTATGTAATCCGTTGGGCAAAGTTGGTCCTTCATCCAAATAATTTGTCGTTTTCCAAAAATGAGATATGAATATATTAAATCAATGAGAAGAGTGTAAATAATGTATGAATGGTGTTTACGTACTTCGATAACCTTATCACTATTAATGGTGTGTGTAATGCGGTGAATAAATTCACAAACATAGTAGCCGCACAAGTTATTCCCCTGTTCTTGTCATAAACACTAAAGGAGAAACAGACTTATGAATATTTCTGTTATAGAATAAATGAGATATATAATTTTTGACCATATACGTACCGGAAAGTCCATCCTCACAGCTAGTTCTTCCTTGAATAATTACCAAGTACGGAACCGTACCTATGCCCTGTAGTGACAAACTATAATTAATAATGCTTTGATACACATAGTAGCAATAACAACAATCATAATGACAGTGAAATGGATGACATTACCTGTTAAGCATGTCAAAGATTATGTTAAAAGTTTCCCTTGATTTTTGCATAGAGTCCAGGACATGGACCATGCTAGTAGAAGTGTCTATGACGAAGAGGACCCAGTGGAATCTGCAAATTGCGTGAAATGATATACATATCATTTTATGAATACGAGAAAAAAATTGGTACAAAAGAAGGTAAAAACTCATTTTGTGTTATACGGCAAAAGTATGAAGGTTTTATAATGTTGCTGCACCAAGAATTTGTAAATGTTATCTTCTGTTTCTCTTGAAAAAATCATCTACTGTCTTCTCGTTAGTTATAACAGGGTCTATGTAACCAACCTTGAAATCTCCCTTCCTATGACAGTTTTGAATCTTCATTCTACAGCACAAAAGAAGACATGAGGTATCCGCACACGGTAAATCTTCGATTTTACATACGACGGGCTAAGGAACGAAATAAAATTAAAGGACACTTATAGTACCCAGTAACTGACAAGAGATATTTCAAGGGCGTGTTGATGGTATACTTCGTAGACATCTTTGAAGTTGATCCACATATTGCACAGCCCACAAAAGTAATCTTCGTCTTTAATCCTCGCAACGAACATGACCCTACCATTGGCTGATTGTTTCATATGCCATTAATGGAATCGGTACATCTGTGTAGACAGGTTCTTGACCAGCTCTGGCTTGACAAATGGTTCGCTGAGGATAAATTGTTGACAAAGATCATCTGCTGATGCCTTCTAGATAGGGGCTATTCCCAGCAGTTGCTCCCTGCTAAGATTTGTATCCGCCATAAATTATTGTAGATTGATGTCATGTTCAGATGGCATCGGGTCAACCGCTTGTTTTGATTGCATTCCGAGCTGGGGGGATAGCCTTTGACTTTCTTGTAGTCTTCTGATAAGACTTGCATGTTGAGCGGTCATAGTCTGATACAATTGCCTTTCTCGTTGGTTCGCTCAACTTCTGAAAAAATGCCTTAGTTGCTGGGTTTATTGGAGTCTTCTTCTCTGAACTTCGCGGCTTGAAGTGCTCCTTCATCTGCTTGGACACTTCGTTGCTAGTCCCCGCGTCAGTCAAATTGTACGGTCCTTTTTTGGCAGCGGATTTCTTTGGCTCATCAAGTCTTGGCTTCTTCGTTTGTGTGTACTTTGACGGCGCGGGAGGAGGTGGGCAAGACCGTTGTTGCCTAGGTGCAAATGGTTGCGACGGTGGAGACAGAGGAGACGGTGGAGGCCGAGGTTACGGAGGAGATGGAGACGGTGGAGACCGAGGATTAGGCTGCAGCAGTGGAGATGTAGGAACAGACACCGCTGCTCATCCGGGAAGCACGATGTAGCGCTTGCTCAATAGTATGATGGTGTAGGATGTATCTCTTAGTTTCGTCTCCCCATGTCTTCCGAGGATGTCCAAGTCGAGATCCTCAAAGCCTGGGCAGACCTGCTTCACCTCGACCTTTGAGTACCCTGGTGGAATCAGCATACAGTGGTACCTCTGGTCTTGCTCCACTTGTATGGCCATGTCATACGCCACCTTCATGAGAAACGAGGTTAGTTAGTAACATATGCATTACTTTTCACAATCTACAAAGCAGGATGTGCAAACTATGAGCATACCTTGATTGATAGGTTCCTGAAGGGAATATGCAGCTCACACGGTGTCCGCTGTTGACGGTCCTTAACGACCAAATTTGACTGTCAACTCCTGCATAAAACATACCAATATCTACCATCAAAACTTAGTGATAGGGGTTTATTACTAACGACTTCCACGAGTGTTGGTGAATATTCGTATGCAGGTGATTACTTGTGTCAATTGAGAGAAAACACAAGTAAGAAAGCAGAACTCCAACCAATCAAATGAGAGTACATGGATCAAATGGCCCACACAAGAAGAAAAACCACCTAAACTTCGGCCAAACACCCCAAACCGACTTGAGGACCCACCAAGCAGTGACCCAGATGAAAGGTGGCGCAAAAAGGCTCGGCCGAGGTTCGGCCGAACCCAACCATGGCTGGCTCCTTTTGGCCTCAGCTTCGACATGGCAACAATTACCGCCTTCCTGAAGTCGGTGGCACAGGGCTTACGGCAAGAAACTACCATTCAATGTCGGTTTTGGACAGATGGAGGCTTGAGAGGTGTTGGAGGGAGAATATTCTCCTTAGAATCTCTACTCTCTCAAGTCACCTCCATACTATAAATAGGCTTCATGCTCCTCCCTTCCAATTGGCACCAAGATAGAGGAACATAAGCTACATTCCAAAGGTGAAAGCTCTACTTAGCTAGTGCTTGGAATAGGGAGAGAGTGAGGGGAAGTCCAGAGGAGTGCCGGAGCTGTCGGTGCTCTCCTCCAAGCTTGTACCTCGACGAATACTTGTCTTCATATAAGTAAGTGTTCATGATTTCTTTATGGTATTTACTTTTTTTATTTAAGAAAGATATATTCTCATCATTGTGGGTTCATCGCTCTGCTTAGGTAGAGTACCTTAGTCTTAAGCGGGTACCGATATTAAGGTAGTAATCAATAGCATAGACGTGGTGTCTAGGCTGGAGGTTACCTTTGTTTGTTGTGTACTCCACAGGTTGTAGAGGTAGGCGGCAGGTGGTGACAGCCCTGTCTGTCTTTCGTAATCCTTCACGTTTGGGTGCATCATAGAGCTCTAGGCTGGAGTCCCCTTGGCAGACTTGGGGTAAACCGGTGCCCGAAGCAATCGATAGAGTTTTACCTTAACTTAAATTAAGATAAGTAATCCATAGGAAATCCTCTCTATCCTCACCTACCATATATCTTGTGTCCTTGGGTAATTTAATTAGAAGACTTGTTCACACACGTTCTCTGTGGATACAATACCCTGGAATACTCTTGGGTGAAGGCTACATCGGTATCTGTGCGCTTGCAGATTACTCTGTGTTCGTAATAAATACCAACAAGCCTTCTGGCGCCATTGCTGGGCAATGGTTGCTGAATTATCTTCAAACCTAGTTGCCCTTGTATCTTTTTATTTTTCTTTTCCTTCATTTCTTTCCCCTCTACCATGGAGCATAAATCTATCCAAGATTTCTCCGCTCCAAAAGGCGAGTTCTTTGAACCACCACCATCTTCAGACCCAATTCTCTCATCTGGTTTTGAACTCCGCCTAGGCTTTATAGCCATGGTTCGGGACCAATCATTCTCCGGATTTGACCATGAAAATCCATACCACCATCTGTGAGAGTTCGAACAACTGTGCTTATGTCTGATGATTTCAGGCATGACACAGGAAACTCTAAAGTGGAAGTTGTTCCCATTCTCTCTCACAGAGAGGGCGAAGCTATGGTACACTCATTCCGTAGTTAGTGCAAACGGTAATTGGGAGGAGCTAAGAAACAAATTTTGCCTTGCCTTTTTCTCTCTGTCCTGTGTTGCCTCCCTACGAATGGAGATTCTTGGCTTTCGCAAGAACGAGAAGGAGTCTATCGGTGTAGCTTGGGCCAGGTTCTCACTTGTAGTGTGATTCGGCCCAGACTTGTCCATTCTCGACCATGTGTTGTTATAACACTTCTGTCTGGGTCTAGACAAGGATTTTGCCCATTATCTTGATATCACCGCCGGAGGATCCTTTGGCCATAAAACCCTAGCCGAAGGAAGGAAAATCTAAGGTCGCATCCTAGAAAACATTTCCTTCACAGCCACATATGAGCCCATCCAAGAGGTAACCACGTTAAGCCATGAGGAGCCCTTAGAAGCCAAATTCCATCCTTTATCTTCCGCATCCCATGATTCGACTCCTGAGCCCTCACCCGAACCAAGGACACCGAAGGAAGAAGAAATTCAACCTTTAGAGTCCCCTTTCCAATTCGAGGATGATCTTTTTGAAGATTTTTGAAATACCTCGAATTATTCCTGTCATACGAGACCACCAGTTCCAGTTACTCCTCTAGAGCCTCTAGAAGAAAAATTCCTTAGGGAAACCATTAAGGAATTAATAACCATTATGAGCGATGAATGGTCAAGGGAGCTAGAGCTATCTCCTGAAATTCTTCGGGTCAACTCCCCTTCCTCAACTATTTGATGTCTCATAAGGGGAACCAGGGTGGACGTGCTCTACAATCCCACTTCGGCACCAACATTATCTCTGCTCCCTGTGCCTTAGCCATCTTAGGTGGTGATCCATTAGCACCGACCAACAAATTCTTCAAGAACCCCTCAGGACATCTTTTAGAAGGGGTTGGGATCCTACAAAATGTATATGTAGAGCACAATGATGTCATAGTGACCCTAGAGTTCTATGTCTTCGAAGTCCCTGACTTCGACATCCTCATCGGCCATCCTATAGAAAAGTTGCTTCTAGATGTGCCAACGCTAGGGAAGCTCGACATAAAGTTAGGGAAGGAAGTTTTCTTTGTGCAAATCGTGAGATCAAGAAACTCCTGAACCTGAATTGATTGAGGAAATGGTGGCTGAATTTCCTCAAGATTCTTCAAAATCCACTCTCGAGAAGGACGCCGAATACTCTACCCATGAGGTGGATGATTCCGGAAAAATACTCGATCCCTCCGAGTTTGAAATACCACCAACACCCCCCATTAAGCTAAAACCCTTACCTTCTGGCCTCTGCTATGCTTTCCTACACGGCGATATTGAGTCCCTCGTTATCATAAGCGACAAGCGTACAGAATGGGAGACCACCAAACTTATCACCGTCTTAGAAAAGCATCGATCTGTTCTAGGCTACTCACTCCAAGACCTCAAGGGAATTAGTCCCACTCTTTGCACCCATCGTATCCCTATTGATCCTTTAAGTACACCTTCTAGGGAGCCTCAAAGGAGGCTAAACAATGCGATGAGGGAGGTTGTCAAGAAAGAGGTCCTCAAGCTCTTACACGTCGGGATAATTTATCCCGTTCCATACAGCGAGTAGGTTAGTCCTGTCCAGGTTATGCCCAAGAAGGGAGGGATGACGGTCATTGAGAACGATAAAAATGAACTAATCCCACAATGAACCGTCACGGGGTGGAGGATGTGTATTGATTACAGAAAACTCAACAGGGCTACAAAAAGGATAATTTCCCGTTGCCTTTCATTGATGAAATGTTAGAGCGGCTGGCGGAACATTCCTTCTTTTGTTTCCTTGATGGGTATTCTGGATACCATCAGATCCCCATCCATCCCGATGACCAAAGTAAGACCACATTCACATGACCTTATGGAACCTATGCCTATAGACAAATGTCTTTCGGGTTATGTAATGCACCAGCTTCTTTCCAAAGGTTGTCTTCATATAAGTAAGTTTTCGTGATTTCTTTATGGAATTTACTTTCTTTATTTAAGAAAGATATATTCTCATCGTTGCGGGTTCATCGCTCTGCTTAGGTAGAGTACCTTAGTTTTAAGCTGGTGTTGGCATGGTAAAAAAAATTGTGGGAGACAGGGACTTTTGGAAGATAAAATTTGCAGGCATTACTTCTAATTTACAAGCAACTTTGGTCGGGATATTTAATCAATTCAACCAAAGTCAGTACAAAGGGCGATCCCTTTGTGCACCAACATGAAGCCTTCTTCCCTCTAAATAACAGCAAGAAAAACAAATGAGCAAGGAGAGGATTTGAGCATACAATTTGCAATCTTCTGTCAAGATGATGGCAGGGATTCTTCTTCCATTTTGTCCACATAAGGAAGAGATAAACCACAGCTTTTGCATGGATTTTAAACTGATTCAAAAGGTCATGAGGAGAGGAATCATGTTGCAGCTTTGAGCAGAATTTAATAACAATTATCACCTTCTTCACCACTAGCTGAAATAGGAGAAGAAATTAGCAGCCAGCTGCAGCTTTGGGCAGGAGTTAAAAATGTTTCAACCAGCATAAAGCCCATGTCTCCTACAGAAAGAACACAAAGAACAAACAAATATGCAAGACAAACAAAGAGATTATGTGCAGCAACTAGGACTGAAAATTGCAGATTGCTTACCTCCAATCGATAGCAAGGAGACTAGGAGAAAAGAGAGGATTTAATTACACAATGAGCAGCCTTTGGTTAGCACAAAAAACCAGGAATAGCGGGTGAGAAATTTAGCAACCATGTAACCCAATTAGTTGCCCATCTCAATACCATGGAATAGATGCTCTCAATTTATTTCCCTTGAAATGTTAGAAATTAATATTTGCATGTGATAATTGTTGCCTTGAAAGTGCACGCATGCTAGCTTTTCTTGTATATATGTGTTATTTCAGTGCTTGGTTGGTCTTGCCGTGCATTTATTTCTTTTTCTCTTACCTCTTATTTCTTTCATGCGCAGATTATCACCTATTCTTTTTACGTTTCACTTATTTTCATGGACAGAGAACCGCCTATTTCTTTTCCCATTCCTATTATCTTTATGAGTGGACTGCCGCCTATTTTCGTTTCTCCATTTCTCTTTTTTTTATGTGCGAATCACCACCTATTCTTTTCCCGTTCCTCTTATTTTCATGGGCGGATTACCGCCTTTTCTTTTAATGTTTCCCTTATTTCTCATGGGTGGACTACGGTCTCTTTACTGATTTTTGTTATTTATTTCCCACATTTCCTTTTCTTTTTCTATGGACGGACTACCGCCTATTTAATCATTTATGATTATTGACTTCTCTTATTTGTTGTGGGCGGACTACCGCCTCTTTATTTTTTTTATTTTTTAAGTTTGTCTTTATATGTTACAATGACTATTGTTTTCATCAGGGTTATTTCGGTTGTACATATATGATCTAAAAAAATGGGTAAAGTGAACATAAGATGTATATAAATACTAAGCCAACTTAATCGGAGGTTTCTCAAAAGAGAGTAATTAACCAAGCTCATTCATGAATTTGGGGATATGGGTCAACACCATAATCATCGGATCAAAGAAGCTAGGCGGACTCATATTTAAACTTTTCCTCCATACAGACTAAGAATGATTCTCATGTTTGTATCAGAGGTGGCACGCTCGCGCAATAAAAACTAAATGACATAAATATATGAAAAGAATATCGAGCCGTATTAAAAGAGATTTAGTGGTTTTCCCTAGGAAACAGCTGGTATCAGGATTTAGGTAGTAATCAATAGCATAGACGCGATGTTTAGGCTAGAGGTTACCTTTGTTTGTTGTGTACTTTACGGGTTTGTAAAGGCAGGCGACATATAGTGACAGCCCTATCCGTCCTTCGTAGTCCTCCACGTTCGGGTGCATCATAGAGCTGTAGGCTGGAGTTTCCTTGGTAGACCAGGGGTAAGTCGGTGCCCGAAGCAATCCATAAAGTTGTACCTTAACTTAAATTAAGATAAGTAATCCATTGGAAATCCTCTCTATCCTCACCTACCATATATCTATATATCTTGTGTCCTTCGGTAATTTAATTAGAAGACTAGTGTCACACCCTAAAAATCGCTAAAATATAAATTGTTGTGAAAAAAGAATTTTTAGAAATTATTTAATAATTAAAGTAAGTATTTGATCAGAATATATGAAAAATTTGAACATTAAATCGAGCTAGATAAAAAATTTCCCCAATATATTGTTGGTGGATTTAATTTTTATTAAATTTTTCATAGTTAATTACACTCTCTGGAATTTTATCGGATTTTTCGGAGCTCAAATACTAATATTAATAATACAAAAAATATTTCAGTAAATATTAAAATAATAAATTAATCATTAAATGATATGTTTATAATTTTCTTAAATAATTTAAGTGTCCAATTTTCAGGATTTTTCTTGGAATTATTTGAGCATTGGAAGTATTTTTAATAATCAAAAGATCATTTCAGCAATTATTTAAATTAAAAGTTAATTAAAATCCCTCTCTTGTTTTCGGGCCGATTCCCGGCCTAGCTCGAGCCCAAGCTGAGCCAGCAGGCCCTCTCCCTCCCTTGGCGCAAGTCTGTTTATGGTTCCTTCTTAAGCCGGCCCAATAGAGAAGAAAAGTCCAATTTGTCCTCCTTCAACCGGGCCGAGGGAAAGAAGTCACAGGAAAAGTCTATTTTTTCTCCCACGCACAGTGTCGTCTTCAAGCTCCAGCCGCCTCTCTGCCGTGCACAGTGCTGCCTCTTCCTCCAAATCCGGCCTCTCCATTGCTCCCCTTCCAAAATTAGTTGAGGGAACGGATTTCCCTCGATCTTCTCTACGTTTACCTCAAGAAAGCCCCATCAAAATCGTGCTCAATCCCACGAATTTTGGCCTCATTCTTGTCCCGCGAACTCGTGATAAACCTTAATTTTCCATAGCCAAATCCCATCGTATCCGAGTCTATCTCTCCCTCCTCCACCTATAAAAAGCATTCCCGAGGTCTCCTTCCCCTTTTCCACCGTTTTTCCGAGCTTCTCCTGTGCCCTAGCCGCCTCCCCACGAACTCCCTCTCTCTTCACCGCCGGTCGCCGCTCCAGCCGCGCCTCCCGTCGCCGTTCGTCATCGCCTTCGGTCGCCGTCGCCACCGTTGGGTTCGCAAGAAGGAGAGGAAGCCCGACCACCGGTTCCCTTGCGCCGAAGATCGCCGGAACGTTGCTGCCACCGCCGACCCGACCTCACCGCCTTTTGAAGCTCGTCGCCGACCGCTGTTCTTCGTCGTCCGTCGTTGTGTAAGGGTGGGTAAGGACCATCTCGATCTCCTCTTTGTGCTGGTATCCTCGGTTTCCGCCGCCGTGCTGCCGTTCGCCGTCGCCGTGGTCGTCCAGAGCCGCTGGCTGTCGATTCCACTTGGCAAGCCATGTCATCGCACTGTCAGCCCCCCACCTCAGCGCCACATCGCCGCTTCTGATCCCACGTGGCATCCACCTCAAAACCCTAGATCGGGTTGATCCTAGCCATCCGATCTTGGTCAACTCCGGTCAATGAAATCCTAGCCATCCATCCCGTGGACCCGTGAAGCTCCTCCGTGGACTTGGTTCATGGTAGACCCGGTCTACCGTTTGTCTCTATGACGAGTGGGTCCCACCTGTCACCAGCCCTTTCTCTCTTCCATGGGCTGACATCATATTCCTCCCTTTTCCAGTAAAAAATAATTCAATATGATGCTATAAATCATTTAGCTGTTTTCTTTATAGGTTATAATTGATTGAAACTTCATTAATTCATAACTAATTCAGCGTAACTCGGATTAATGTGGTTCAAGTTGCTAAATTTGTCTAAAATCAAGATCGATTTAATAAAAATAATATTACATATAAATTATGTCATAAATCTATTTAATCTTTTTAATTATGCTTTAATTGGATTAAATCTTATAAAAATCATAACTAATTCATATGAACTTAGAATGAGGTCGTTCAAGTCTCTAAATTCATCTAAATTTAAGATCAAGCCATTTATGCATTTTATTTGTACTTTTTATTTGATTTTTATTAGTGTTTTTCTCGTTTTGCGTTCTAGGTTTAGTTGTTCGTCGTTTCGGAAGATCGTTTGTTCGTTCGAGAAGTTCCTGAAGACGAGTTGAAGACGTTTGTTTGCAAGGCAAGTCACATAGATCTCAAACACCCTTTGAGCATGTTGGTTCAATATTTAAATTCTCTATTTCATTCAAATATGCATTTATTTTTGAATGTCATTGGGTGATGTGAGTCTTTCCTCTATGTTATGGCCGAAGATGACTCTATTGTCCTATGGGTTATAATTTGACTATCTTGGGCTTTATATATTGGTTCAACTAGATATTGGATATAATTACTTAGTCATGCTTAGAAACATTAGCACACTATTGGGATAACTAATGCTTCATTATTATTTAATGATGGATATTTAATGGTAGCTCACGATCGCTAATCGTGATTGGTTAATTAATTGGCCCAACTAAAACTTGATTAATGGTGGGTTGTGAGCACATGGTTTTGATGGTCGTGCTCATGACAATTAAGAACCGGTTCACGAGCTACTGTCGTGAAGCATTAACCGTACTAACCACAAGCCAGCGTGGGCAACGGCTGGACGTTGTGTATAGCGTGGTTCATTGTGGGGCACCAGACTGTGAAGTGGCAGAGATAAGCCCACGGGGGTCGCTGGGGAGTCCATACCTTGGTTTAAAGGGGGTGACTATGATCCGGGAACGGTGCACTGCATTGAATTGTGTTATGCGTGGTGTCTTGTCACAGTCTCTATTCGGGTACTTTTGCAGTATCGCGACGCATGGTTGACATGATGTTGAGGCTATGTCTTGTGGGTAAATTTGTACACCTCTGGCCAGAGTAAAACTATTCGAATAGCCATGCCCATGGTTATGGGCGAGCCTAACAATGTTTTTCGTGATTAGTCCCACTTGTTCATCAATAATAATAATGTGATATATATGGTGATAATTGATTTAGCTCCTCATATAAAATGGATAATTCCTGGTTTGGAAGTTGGATCTGTGCAGCCGGGCATGGTTGTTCAGTGGTGGTTTGGGCCTGTACAACACAGGGTGTTGTTCAGTGTTGATTAATATTGTTTAATTAATTACTCAACTGTTTTATAAATTCTCAACTCTTCGCCAAATGCTGCTTTTGCAAATGAACCCTATATTATGCCATCCTTTGGTATCCCTTGCACTTGCATATTTGCTGTGTGGCTTGTTGAGTATTCCATGTACTCACCTTGCAATAATCATCAAACCTCAGTTGAAGAGAAAGGATCCAGAAGGAGAAGACCTTTGGCTTAGATCCTAGTTGAGTTGCCTGTGAGAGTAGAGTTGAAGTTTCGCTAGATTTTTTTCCACTGCAGTTTTCTTCGTGGTGAGGACTAAGTGTCTCTTTTGTAAGTATTTATTGCTTTAGTTTATTTGGTATTGTATATTCAAATTGTCGATTTGTGTATCTTGGCTGATTCCTGAACGAGGGTTTAATGCACAAATTAGCTTGGAAATTACTTGTGAATTTCCGGGCGTGACAACTAGTTCACACACGTTCCCTGTAGATACGATACCTTGAAATACTCTTGGGTGAAGGCTACATCGGTATCTATGCGTTTGCAGATTACTCTGTGTTCGTAATAAATACCAACATCCGCTGTGTGATATCATCCACAGGGTGTTGTGGTTCGTCAACAGGTGGCGCTGCTGCAGCTTCGTTAGTTTATTCTACTACTTGCCCTATAGAAGCGCAACTGCTTCGATTGCCTAAGGGGCTAACCAAGATGTGAGGATCAGACGGCTGGTTCTACTGGCTTAGTCGTATATCAACCTGTCTTGCTACCTCATCGGCCAACCTTTGATTCCAACCTTTGATTCCACAGTGCATACTAATGGCTTACATGAGTAATAAAGAGGAAGAAGAAGGAGAACTACACTTGAATGATTCCAACCGACATACCCACACACAAACAGACTAAGACTTTGTTGCCTCATTCTGTTGAGAAGGTGCTATCTATATACCAAGTAGTCTTTGAGGAACCTAAAGCACTACCTCCTAAAAGACCATCAGATTCACCTCACGATAGTCAACCAGTGAATCAAAGGCCTTATAGGTATTCACACCACCGGATGAAATTGAAGCCATAATCAAGGAGCGCCCAGCGCCCAGAATGGTACTCTACAACCTAGTTCATGCCTCACCGGCTCTTCTTTACAAGAAGAAAGAAGGTTCGTGGCGCCTATGGATTATAGGCAACTCAATGCGCAAACCGTAAAAAAGAAATACCCGATACCGGTCATTGATGATCTTCTGGATGAGCTACACGGTTATACTGTGTACTCTTGAATCGATTCCCACATCGATTCACCAATCCTGGAACTCGTTATGGATAGAAGGTCCGTAGAAGTGAAAGTAGGAATCCAAGCTCCGCCCTCCTTGACGTCGCATATCTTGTTGATCATAAGTAGCATGTAGCACGGCACCTGCCGCTAGAAATAGTAGCGCCTTAAAGAAGGCGTTATTTACAAGATGGAATAGTGCTACGTCATAAGCAGAAAGACCACAAGCCATAAATGGGTTACCTAGCCACATAATTACAGACAGGGACCCAACTCTCAGGCCAGTCCGAAGGGCATTGATGGAACAGGTAGAAGATCTTGATTCTCTGCAATTCGGCTTCAATCCGATGGGTCATATCCAAACTCAATGAGAGCAAAATTAGGAGAATAAAAGATTTATGGAGTCCCGAGATCAAGCTTTGCCCTGAATCACTGTCTTCATCTCAGTGCATTAACATGTTCACATCCCACGCGCTCCATCAACGCATGCCTAGAGATTTACCTATTTCTTATCAGCAGACCTATGCCTTGATCATTCCTATCTAAGTGGCTATCTTTTCATGCCGAAAGAAAGCCATCCTTTTTCTTTACATGCCTGCCTAGCTTGGGAAAGAAAGGAGATGCATATCTCGTGAGTGAGAAGCACAAGCTATTGTATGCACCATTCCTCTTCACTCATTCTAGTCCAACACTACTTGCTCGAAAAGAGTATCCTATACTTAGGTAGGTTTTCCTATACGAGGAATTACTCACCCAGACTGTCTCTTCGAGAAATGTTCATTGAGATCCTTTCCATATTAATGCTCCACTTAATAATCACATCTTTGATGTATGTGCCAGGTCTCATTATCTAAATGCATGAAATCCAAATACTTGCCCAAGACAAAGTGAAAAAAGCCCTTTCTAGATCTATCTCAACACAGCGTTCTTCAAATAGGATAAGCAAGAGAATAAGATACAATCTGAATAGAGAATCTCTACCTAACTTCTCTCCGAAAGAGCTCTTATTTTCAGCACAAGGCAGGCTCTCCTTTAGCCTACGAATGAGTGCCACGTAAGAAAGCATCTTTCCGGGCGAATCCGTAGTGTCAGTCCTTTATGGTGCCTTAGGCCTTGATCCGACCATCATACTGATTCAATTCTATTGCTTCATTGGGTATTAATTGCAAATCCTTTTCCATGCTTTACCTAGTCTTCGATAAGTAATATGTTTAAGACCTTTCCCTAGTGCTGTGCTTGATGGCAGTTTACTTGATCTTTCCTAACTATTTATGAGAAAAGTGAATGTGATCAGTTCATAGATTGATTACTTTCAACCACCATATAGCATGTAGTACCCTTTGAAGTAAGTAGGCAGGCCTTTTCTAAAAAGTCTTGTGCTCAGGTGCCCGTTTTAGAGTAGTTCGTGCGTTGGGTAAGGTTTCACACCCGTTCGAGACCATGAAAATGAGATATTTTATTAGATAGAGCCGATGAGGAAAAGCAAGCCTCTTTTTCCTGTACGTACCGGTACTATATCCTTTTTTCTTCCTTCTGCCTATGATAAAAACTTCATCTATTGGAGTGCCCGGTGAATATGTCTAGTCGAAGTTTCCTTCCATAGTCATGCCTTTTTCCTAGGTTTTTTTCCGCTAGGCCCACCCTAGGCCTACTTTCTACCTCTTTCCAGCACCTTAGGCAGTAATGGAGAGTGTCCCGGAAAATCAATATATCGAGGTTAACCGAACCAAGAATTTCGAGCTTCCTTCCAACCAATGCCTCAAGGCAATGTAGAATATCCTCCTAATGTGTTTGGCAGCAGGGAAAGAGAGTATAGACATCAATTCCTCGATGAACTGCTTCCGACTTCTTCTTCGCTCTTCTCTTTCCTAAAGAAAGTGAATTCAAATCTACGTGAATCACGAAAGAAGCAAAGCCGTAACTCGCTTCCGCCGGCATGAAAAGTAAACAATGGTGAACCCCTCTTGCATCTCCTCTTTCAAAACCCTAGCCTCGATCGACATGTTCTTCCAGCACGAGCCGTCCTTTGCAGAGTTGCTTCAGCTTCTTTACTTCCTCCTCTATATTGTTTTTGACTGACCTTGGGTATATAATGTTGTACTCCAGGTGAAACTCTTCTCAAGCAAGCCGAAGAGCTATCGGCGCGTGAAATGCTGTTGGGTGCCGCTTTGTAAGATTTTGGGGAGATTAGCGCAGATATCGAACATGCGGAGCAACTGGTGGATAAATATGCGTTTTGTGCAAAGCAAAGGGAGTCCTTGGAATGCATTTCCTATAGAAAGCACTCATATCGATGTGACGAAAGCTTTTCTTTCTCGATGGTTCTTCTGGTTTAGTTATTCGATTGAGAGGAGTAAGAGCTTTTGAGAAGCCTCCATAGATCGGTGGAGGTGGTGCATGAGACAACCTGAGGAAGAATCGATGGGGAGATAGACGAGAGAAGCCAAGCCAGCAGCAACAGGTCTTGACGAATCCAGGTTTCGTGGGCCGGGTTTGGGGTGGCTGTGCCATTGGCGAGTACTAAGGTAGGGGATGGTGAAGAAATAGTGCCTTCGAGGTATTCAATAAGGCCATGGCCCCACAGGAAAAATCAGTGATTGCCAAAGTAGAAAGTTGGAATCATCCTGTTTAGTGTGTACGGGGTATTGAAAATAAATAGAGTTAATCACTGTGTGAGACTGAGGTAGAGGTTGGGGGGTGACTAATAGCAGTATTGTCAGTGGTAGCCATGGAGAATTTGAAAACTAGAGTGTATCCGAAAAAGGGAGTTAAGAAAGAGCCAGATTGGAAGGTAATCAGATTTATATGTTGAATTCTGGATCGATGATTAAAGAAAACGATTAGTCTTGCTGAATTTGATGAAGACCTCTGGCTTTGATTGTGTGCCCTTTCTTGTTCCTAAGGATTTCTAACCAGACCTTACCTTAGGCTGACCTATACTCTATTATCAAGAAGACTAAATAGTGATCGACCCGCCATCATCTCTTGCCTGAACTGACTTACCAGTCACTGGGCCGAGAACACATGATCGAGGGCTTTCATCACTACGAAAACAGGTTTTGCTGATTGACAAAACGGATCTCTTCCCTGTCCTTCAGGAAAACTGCACCAAAGATGTGTCTTTGTTCGGTTCAGATCAACAAAGCATTTGCTAATACCAGTCAGAAGGCGACGCTATGCAGCTCCATTTCCTCTTAAAGTGAATGGCCTTCCTATTATATATAATATTTTGAGTGTAGGAGTTTTTCATAGAATGGGGGGGGGTGTAGGCAAATACCAACGTCGGTGATTATAGGGAAATAGATGCTTTCTTACTTATGTTCTATACTAGCACATCAGCACCTACCTTTTCTCATTGCTTCGTGAGGGCAGGCAAATATCTCACGTAAAGGTGGGAGGGGTGCCTGGATCCCGTGCTGGTGGATCCCCCCGTCATGATCGACTAAATGGATAAGTCGCTGTGAGATATTGGTTCGAACCCAATTCATGACGACTTCAGAAGGACAGCATTCTCTCTAAGAGAAAATGAAAAACGCTGCTAGAGCAAAAGAAGTAAGTTAATAGGTTGAGAGAAGCTATCTCTCCTTCTCCATTGATGAACACTCATCAGTAAATAAAGAAAAGTAATCTGGGTTGTATCACATGTATCACAATAGCTCCAGGCATGTATCATAAATCAGATTCCCTTATCCTTGACCTGCGGCCTTGTATTAAGAATGGAATTTGGCTATTTCCTGCTAAAAAAATGGTTTTAGCAAACCCGCATATGCAGCATAGAACCATAGATGGTGTATAAATAATAAGAGCTATAAGAAGAGGCTTGCTACTTAGGTATTAGAGCATTACAGCTACAACTACGGGCAAGAAGCATCTAAAGCGCTATAAAAACCAGAATGCTGATGACTGTTAGTGTTGTGAAGAAGCCCATAGAAATACTATAGCGTAACAGTAGATGTAGTGGTTCGTCAGTAATGAAAAAGGTGGAAAAAATACACGCTTGATCGGGAAAGGCAAGAAAAGCGGTTTTCGCCCTACTAATAACCGCCTGAAGCAGATATTCCATCGTACCTTCACTCTGGCTTTGATCTTCCATAACTTCTGGAACGGTGATACATCTTCGTAATGAAAAGAGAGTGGAAAGATGAGTTGGCTTTGACAGTCTCTATAGTCAGGGCCCTTTCTTGCTCGTTAGCGCCCCCTAGCCTATTCTCTTAGTTTTGTCATTTTGAATCGGGACAGATCCTTCCTTCTGGTTGAAATGAATGAATTACCACGCTTTCCGCCGGCTAATCTCTTTTCTTTGAGCCGGTAGCTAAAAGAAAGTCCTTGCCTGCTCTTAAAGACGATGGATTAGAAGAAGCATCGGTATTGATCTTGATAAACTAGGTGTAGCTATCCAAGCAATATTCAGTAGGTCTTTCTTATCCATCACCATCTGTTCCAGATTCTGAATCCTGGATTCCTGCTCAGACTTGCTTCTAATGTGACTCTTGTACGTATGCAAGTCCTTGCGAAACCCATATTTTCATGGAACCATGACTTTTTCGCGCGTTCGTCCTGGGTGCTTGGGATTCTGCAGTGCCAGCGTCAGTTCGTCCTTCTCTTTGTTAGGCTGGAATCTCCCCTGAGCAGAGACCTCTAGGGCATCGACGAGACGGTGAGTTGCTTGTCATATGTCGTCGCTGAAGATTAGGGAGCCATCCGCCGCATTTAATGTGCCCCCATGAGCATAGTACCATTGCTTTGATCATTCAGGCCAATCAGCTATGGCCGGAACGAAACCTCTTGCGGCTAATGTGTCTTCCATCTTCTGCCATTTTGGAATTGCCTTCCCACGAAACCGCTTTCCCACGAAACCGCAAAACAGGTACCAGTCCCAGGATAACGATGCTGGTACCAGCGGTAACATGATGAATCAATACAAGATTTAAATAATACAATATACCTTTACGTTGCAGCTTCGGGTAATCCTTGAGTTGCAACCTCCAATCAGAGTCAGTAGCAGCGAAACTTAGCGAAGCTAGGACACCAAATCCACCGGCAGTAGTTTGGGTTTAGGGACGTAACTCCAACCTTCACCTTCTTCCTGAACTTAAGCCAAGGGAAGAAAAATAACAACAATGGAGGATTGAGTACTTTTGTACCCAACAAGTCACTAGAAAATGTGTACATGCAAGCTTCAAAGAAAGGTTGAGTTTATTTGGCAAAGCATTTTAAAACACTTTTCAAAGGTCTAAGTGTAGGTTTTAAAAAAAAATAGACTTTCCCTTCGGAAAGAGGCGTCCCACCTCAATCCAAACCCGAATTGCTTTGCAACAACCCGAGCGGAAAAGCCAAATTTTAGCATTTATAACATTTTCTCCTTTACTAGTTTCTTTTTACTTTCACAACATAACTCAACATTCTCTCCAACAATCATCCGTTAACCAAGTCTCAAGGTTAACAACTTCAGGTCCAGTCCTCTTGACCCGCCAACCCAAACTCGGCCATCTCAGCCCCTAAACCAGCCCTCTCGGCCCTATCATGCCAGACGACACCCCAGGTCACACAGGCCCGTTCCTAACCACGAAGGCTGGCCGTCCGTCACAAAGAAGAACTTTGGTAACGATTCCCATCCCATGAACCAATTTATTAAATAAGTTTAAAAAACAAATCTATGCTATGGGAATCACCTCACATTCGTCCTTGACCGTAGGCACGACTGTTCAAACAGTTCAGTCAAACCTCTGCAGAGACTGTATGCTTTTCCCACAAGACACGAATCTTACACCGATACTGGCCGGTACCGGAAGTTCGTGACAAAGCCTTTCCCTAGCCAAACCATAAATGTCTCGTGTCACACAGATGGGTGGAATCTCTCCACCAAGCATCAGGCCAGGCTCAGGCCCTCATCTACTCAGGCCCCATCGTATGGACCCCCGACACATCCGCACTGCAGGAGATTGCCGTAAACTCCACCATACCGGTGCTCCTCACCTGCCAACATGCTAAACACCTATGTTTCAGCCAGTTACTCATCTAGGGGCATTCCATCCTACCCATGTGGTCGTACTGTGAGATGCTCGAATGTAAAACCCAAAGGAATCGGTCCCTATGCGCGACTACGAAACCAGACCATGTAGAAGAGGATTCGCACCGTAAGTTTTCTCCCATAAAACCTTTTTATTTTCAAAGTCACCGACTCCCTGAGTCGGGTTTTATAAACCTTTCACAACCCAAGTTTTTCCACATCGATAACCATGTATAAACCTGATATAATCAAATGGTGAAAAAGGACACCTACGCCCAGAGAGCACAAGTATCGAGGTACTGTTGTGGTTGAGTGACAAGGGTTAAGTTTAACAAGGTCCTATAGAAAGTAATGCAGCTACATAGGTTGGTCCGTCGGTCGTGTGCTTGTAGACCGATGGCTGATCAAATTAATGGTGTACGCTAAGCATGCAAGTTTGCAATCAACATATTTTATAAACTAGGAGCAATATGATCGAAGAGTGGCTTACCTTATTGTTGGTCTTCAAATCTTCGAGAAAATCCGCGTCCGTTGCATCTCTGGAACGTTCACTACATGAACGAAAAAAGAAAAACATCCAAAAATCCTATAAAGCAGATAATAACTATTATAAACTAATTATGCCAATGTATAGATCTCACTTTTTCAATTATGGAAGTTGAACGGAGTCAATCGGACTTACGGTTGGGGAGATACGAATTTTGGAAGATTACTGGATTTTCAAAAATGTGAAAAAAGGATTTATTAAATTGAAAAGGGATATTCCCAAGAATATTCCTTGACTGTGAAGTGAGAGGGAGGTATATTGGACTTTATTTTGGGAGGGCTTGGGCTTTAGCCCAGAGATGAAGGAGGTCGGGTAGGGACATAATATGGACTTCAAGGGAGGAACTTGGGTGAATAGAGGGATATATATTAGACTTTGCTGAGGAGGGGGCTGTTGGTGGGCTTTAGCCCGAAATTTGGAGAAATGACGTCATATAGATTTTGGTAGGGAATTGATCTCTTGGGCTCGGCTTAACGAAGGATGAGGGACGCCATATAGACTTTGTAGTCGGCAACCCAATAGATGCAGAGGGAGGTTTTGTAGACTTTTGTGGAGAACTTTATGGGCTTGGCCCGAAAAGGAAGAGGGAAGCGATATAGACTTTTTTTAAGTCTTCAAGTCAAGGGCCCACGGAGAGAGAATATTAAAAAGTGGGTCCCACCTCCTTTCTTTTTCTTATTTTCCTTTTTTTATTTTCCCCTTTCCTTCCTCTCCTCTCTCCTTTTCTTTCTCTCTCTCTTTCTTGCTCTTGCTTCTTCCAGAGGAGAGGAGAGGGAGGCGCCGACAGCTAGGGGGCACGGTCGGCGGCGGCACGGCGCGGGTCAGTGGCGGCGTGGCTCGCGCAGCCGGGGCGGCACAGCTCACGCGGCCAGGGCGGCACGACCGGGAGGCAGCTCGTGCGGACAGGGGCGGCAGCGCGCGGCAGCGCCGCGGCGGTGCGCGGCAGTGCGCGGCCGGGCGTGGTGGTAGCATGGCGTCGGCTGGAGCGACGGCGCAAGGCGCGTGCGATGGCCGGGCGCAGTAGGGTGGAGCCGGGGTGGATAGCTTCGGCTCTGAGCAACGGAGGGCGTGACGACGGCATTTGGCCCGTCGGTGCAAGGTTGTTGGCCAAGATGGAGAAGAGACGGTGGCGGTGGAAGTGGTTGTCGATTTTGGAGGCCGAGGGAGGAAGACGATGGGAATGATAGCTTTTATAGCCGTCGTGGCCAGCGGATGGCGACGAGGACGACTCGGCTGAGCGGGGCCGACTGCGTTGTTCGGCTGACGCCAATGGCAAGGCGGCACAGGGGAGCGAGGATAGTGGTCGGTGCAGGACGGCGTGGACACGATGCTTGCTTTTGGTGTGGGCTGCTGTCTCTAAGCTTTCTTGGCGTGGTGCAATGGAGCACTGGACAGGGAGCAACGACGAGGTTTTCATGGAGAACTAAGGGACAGTGGACGACACGGTCGGCAGATAAACTCGCTCTCTGTGTTTTTCTCTTCCTCCCTAATTTTTCTCTGCTGCTGCCTGCCATGCTCAGGGGGTGCCTAACTCTCGTTAATGCAGAGTCAGAGCAGAGCTGCTGCCTGCTCTTTTGTTTTGATGTGGTTAAAGGGGTGTTAGGGAAGGGGTAGGGAAGACAGAGGAGAAAATGTGTGCATGCATGAGCGGTGGAACAAAATGGTCTTTGCTTGTCTCAATGGAGAAAAAAAAGGAGTGCATGCATGCTTGTCTACTGTCATTTCACTCGTGGGTTATAGACAATTTTAAACTTATAAAAGGACTAAGATTTTGATGTGAAATGATTTGTTTGGGATTTTTGGACAGATAGAGAATTTGATTGGAGCGGTTTTGGTTTTGGAAAAATAACTTGGACCGAATGGAATGAGTAAAGCTTCAAACAAAATAATTTAGAACAGATAGAAAAATGGAGGGATGATTTAGGACACGCTTTGGATTCCAAAATCCAAACACAGGGATTTTATTTGGAAAAGAATGATTGAAGGAAAAACTCGGTTTTTGCCAGTTCTGTCGGTGCATGATTAAATTCAACAAGACAAAATGATTGTCGATACGTGCGCAGAAATATTGTTTTTGATATGTACACGTATAGAAAATATTTGTCGGGCGGTCGAAGTCTAAAAATAAAGATTTTTAGACTCCCTTAATGGAAAGGAGATTATTTGTCGGCAGGATCAAAAATTCCGAAATCGAAATTTCATCCGTACGAATTTTTGGAAAGGTTTAGGAGGGGAAACTTGAACATCAAAATCCGAATAATGGGAATTTAATTTTTGGGAAAAATATCGTGATGAAGGTTTTGGGTTCACAAGGAAACGAATCAATTGTGATCTTTGGTACAAAATCCTAAATACACTCAAAGAACCAAATTTTTGAATATAGGATTTTAATAAAATAGATTTTTCGACGGGGCGAAAATCAGGGCGTCACAGATGCCCCTTCCTCTGACAACTTGTATTCTACAAATGCATTCCAATGGTCCCTCAGCTTGGGGTATTTGTCAAAGTCCTGTGTCTGGTCCTTCAAAACATATGTGTTGTGCATGTTTTTCTTGAAGGTTTGAAATTGTGTGGCCATCTTCTTGAGAGTCCACTCCTTCACTTTGGAATGTCGTGCCTCAGGGATATGGAGAGTGAAGGTCTCGAGCAAGGTTATCCACAACATATCCTTCTCTAACTGTGGAGATAAGTTTGTTCACTATTCGACCTTGTTCTCTTCCAAATTTGTATGCTGATCGGCACATGATCCCTCACAACTGAACCACAATGTGACACAAACTTCGTCATGGCGGAGGAGGGGCAACTGTTTCACCATCATCTTTCACCTTAGTTATAATATGTTTCCCCTCCACCTTTCTTGCGAGACCTTGTTGTTCGCGTGCCTTCTTCGAGAAACCAATGTTCTGCTGTCCCTGCTTTTGCTCCTCCTCGTTTTCCTCCTCTTGGTCCCCTCGTGTTCCTCCTTATTTCCACCCTAATTAATCTGCTCATTCAAGTACTGCCCACAATCCTCTTGATTATCTGGACCGTAGTACCGCCTGCTACCCTCATTAATGCTGTCTAAGAGGAACCTTTCGTCATCTGACTCTTCCATCTGTTCGTAACATTACATAATACAGAAAATGAGAATACATACAAAAGGTGCATGGTATATCTCCATACCCCTTGGCAATGCATGCTTCCGGACGAGAACGGTTACGAACGTACTTCTTTAGAACGCCCATGTATCTCTTGACAGGGAACATGTTATGTAGGTAAACAGGACCGAGAATACCGATTTCTTTCACAAGGTGACATAGAAGGAACATGCGTCATTATATTGAAGAAGGACGATGGAAAGATTATCTCAAAGCTGACAAGACAGTGCACCACGTTATTTTGTAGGGCTGTTAATTTGTCTGGATCGATGACCTTCTACGAAATTGCGTTCAACAAAACATAGAACTTTGTTATTGTTGTCCGGACATTATCAGGTAGGATATCCTGAATTATAACAAGAACCAACTGTGTCATCAACACGTGGCAGTCATGAGACTTTAGGTTTGTGAACTTCTTCTCTTTCATGCTTATTATTCCCTTTATATTCGACGAGTATCCAGACGGTACCTTTATGTTGTCCAAGCATTCAAACATACGTTTCTTCTCTGCCTCAGAGTATAGCTGGCTGGATATAAGTAATGGCTTCCTTTCTCCTTTGGTTCTGCATGAAGGCAGTCACGTTGTTTCATATGTTTTAGATCATGATGTGCTTTAAGTGTGACGGAGCGTGAGGCTCCTCACCGGGAGACCGCGTGGGCCCCCCTTTGCCGGTTCGGCCGGGGGCGCTAAGTGAGGTTCTTCGCCCTCGATCTGAGGAACGTCAGCGAGAGAGGAAACGCGCAAGACGCGGGCGACGTAGACAGGTTCGGGCCGCTGAGAAGCGTAACACCCTACTCCTGTGTTCTGGTGGATCTGAGGGTCTCCAACAATACAAAGGGAAATCTATCTCTCCAACGTATCCGCCGGAGTCCCCCCCTCTTTCCTAGGCCTGGGCCTCCTTTTATCTGATCAGGGGTCACCATATGGGCCTCAAGTTGCCTAAGAAAAGAAACATTCTTTTTACAATCAGGGCTAGTCTACAGCCGGAAGTGACTTCTGACAAGCATGGTGCACGCCTTCTGCCCCGCTCGCCAGCTCTCCCGGTGGACGCCCGTTTCAACCTTCATTCAATGGCCGGCGACTTCCTTGCCACGCCTGCGCTGAAATCTGGATTGGATCTGACCGGGACTGACATACCAACTCCAGGAGTTAGCACGCCGGCTCCGGCTAGGGACGAGAGCCAGGAGGCTCTCATCATTCCGACGGGACGGGGCGAGGCGTGCCATCGGCCGCCTGCGCCACCTAACCCGCGATCTGACCGGTCTGTGACCGGTCACACACCGCGACCGGTCACGGACCGGATAAGCGTGCGCTGCGCCGCATTAAATGCGGCGTGGTGCGCTCGCCTGATCCGCTATAAATGCGGTTAGGTGAGCCCTGTGTGCTCACCTAACCCGCACACGTGGCGCCAAAATCACGGGGGTCGGGGCGCCCCAGCCCTCGGGGCCGAAACGGGAGCGGCCCGACCCCTCGGGGAGACAGAGGAAGGGGGGCCACGTCACCCCCGGGCCCGACCCCCCCGAGGGGGTCGGGACACGTGGAGGACCGCGGCTACCCAAGCCTCTAGTCATGACACCCCCGGTCCCATGTCACCGACAGTAGCCCCCGGCGTTATGCCAGGGCGACCGCCCCCCTCGAGGGAAGCGCTCGGGCGTGACGCCACTCCTTAGGCCCGGTGACGGGTGGGGCCGGTCCCTACAGGCGGACAGGAACCAACGTCGCGAATCGCGCGCACGGAAGAGAAACCGACCGACGATAATGAGCGGCCTCTTCAAGACCGCTGCATTACTCGAGCAGCGCGGGAATCGGGACGTGCCGGTTCGTTTCGCCTGGGGATATGATGATGGCGTTTTTCACGGTCGGCGAGCGCAGTTAATGCGCGCATTATCTGCCCCATTTCAACCGCCACGTCCGCACGTCTGCCGCGTGCGCCGCAAACGGGCGAGTGGGGTTAGTGGAGGCGTGGGAGCGAGAAACGAGGGGGCAGGTAGTGGGCGCGGGAAGCGAGG
The DNA here is from genome assembly GCA_008326285.1 of Oryza officinalis. Taxonomy (NCBI): domain Eukaryota; kingdom Viridiplantae; phylum Streptophyta; class Magnoliopsida; order Poales; family Poaceae; genus Oryza; species Oryza officinalis. The sequence continues at coordinate 1,426,748 of BDMV01000010.1, read as the reverse complement.
AGCCGGCATAGCGTTGGCAAGGGTATAAAGACGCCGAGGAAGGGATTTGTTTCCTTCCTCTCTCCATTTTCCCTTTGCCTTCGCCCTCGTGCCCTAGCTCTTCGTTTCCTGTGCCCTACTCTGCCACACGCGCTCGCTCTCAAGCTCCTCCTCCGCCGGCGCATGGCACGGGGCTCCGCACCGCTCGACGGTAGCGTGCTGCCGCCTTCCCGCATTACAAGCGAGAGGCAGGCCGGGCTGCCGCGCCGATTCATGCCGGAATCTGCCACCGGCCGGGAGGTGGTCACGCTGGGCGAGGGACGCCCGGCGCCAGACTACCCGGGGCGGTCCGTCTTCTTCCTTTCTTTCGCAATGGCGGGGCTGGTCCCGCCATTCTCTAGTTTTCTTCATGGATATTCTGGAGTTTTATGATCTCCAGATGGCGCACCTCACCCCCAACGCGATAATGACGTTGGCCATCTTCGCACACCTGTGCGAGATGTTTATCGGGGTGCGCCCATCTCTCCGGCTGTTCCGGTGGTTCTTCACCGTGCAGCCGGTGTCGCCGCCGACGGCAGTCGGTGGCTGCTACTTCCAGCCGCGGGGGCAGGTGCTGAACCGCTACATCCCCTGCGTCCTCCGCAAGAAGTGGGACGACTGGAAGAGCGACTGGTTCTACACCCCCCTCGCCAACGAAGCGCGCCTCCGACTCCCGAGCCAGCCTCCGGCGCAGGCCTCCAGCTGGCGGGCGGCGGTGGATCTAGGGGACGGCTACGACGCCGTCCTTGACCGCCTGGCGGGTCTGCGATCCCAAGGGCTCACGGGGGCCATGGTGTTCGGCTGACTACCTACGTCGCCGGATTGCGCCGCTCCAGCGGCGCGCCCGAGGCGCCTGGGAGTACACCGGGCCCGAGGACCACCTGAGGACCCACCTGGGGCAAAAATGGGACTGGGACCCCGAGGATTTCAAGATGGTGGTCCAACGGGTGCTGAATCTCAGCTCCGTGGAGGCATCCCTCATCCCCCAAGGGGTCCTCCCCCTCTGCTGCGACCCAGAGCGCGCCAACATCCTGGCCATCATGCAGGTGGTCGGGGCGTCGGGGGAACGGGCCCCCGAGGCCACGATGGCGCGGGCGGGAGCCGCAGGGGGGAACAATCTACCCCGGGAGGGGGTCGTGCTTCTGGGCCCCGCGACGGGGGCCCGGGGGGCAGCCGCCCTGCCGACGCCAGGGGGAAGAGGAAGCAGGGAGGTACTCCTCCCCCATCTCCTCCCCGAGGGGGCGGGGCGGTGCGCGCCAGCAGCAGGCGGCCGGAGGGTGCCGTGCCGGCGCCGCAGCCCGAGGGGGAGCGAAGGAAGAAACGGCTCCGCAAGATGGGGGAGAGCGAGCCATGCCGGGGGAGCCTCATCTCGCCCCCGAGGTGGTCGTTCAGCCGACCTCCCCGCAGGTTCGTTCCCACGCCCACTGCGGTCGTATCTACTCCCCAAGGCGAGCTTTTACTCACCCGCTTCTTTTTGTCTTTGGTTTTTCTTCTGCCTCAGCGAGATCCCGTCGCGCCCCCCACGCCATTCCAAGTCCGGCCGGTCCGAGGCCGAGGAGACGGTGACCGCGGAGGCCCGGAGGCGGGAGGCTGACCGACGGGAAGCCACGGACCGCCTTCGGGAAGCCGAGGAGGCTGCCCGGGAGGCCGCCCGGGTTCGCCAGGCCGAGGAGGCCGCTCGGGAGGAGGCCAGGCTCCGCCGGGCCGAGGAGTCCGCCCGGGAGGCAAAGGCGGCGTGTGCACGCCGGGCAGCCTGCCAAGCCCCCGACCCGACTCCGCCCGAGGCCATGACGACCCCCGAGGCCACCCACAACGAGGCCGCGGGCGCGCCGCCCGGGCCTGACGCCCCGGGCGACGCCCGGGACGAGCCAGCTTCGGGGGGCGCCCCCGAGGCCAGCACGCCGATCGACGGGCCGAGCCGCGCGGCACCCACACCGAGGCGGCTCTCCCCTTTGCCTTCCGCTACCCCGCTGAGCGCGGAGCCCCTCCTGCAGGCCCTGGCCACCGCGAACAGCACGGTGCTGGACGGGCTAAGTGCCCAGATGGAGGCCCTGTAGGCGGAGCGGGCGGAGCTCGACACGGCGTGGGCGCGCGTCGAGGAGGGGCGGCGCTCGGTGGAGGCCATGGTGGAGACGGGCCGCAAGGCATACCGCCAGCACGCCAAACAGCTCGAGGCCCGTCGTAGGGACCTGGCGGAGATCGCCAGGGAGGTAGAGGAGGAGCGGGAGACCGCCCTCATCGCCACCGCCGTGCTCGACGAGGCGCGGGACGACCTCCGGCTCCAATACGGGACCCGGGCGGCGGAGCTAGAGGAGAAGCTCGACGCCGTCCGGGGAGTCCTCGACGCCGCCGCTGCCCGGGAGCGGCGGGCGGCGGAGAACGAGGCGGCATCCCGTCAGTGGGAAGAGGCCCTTGAGGCTCGCGTCGCGGCGCTGGAGGAGCGCGCCCGCGCCCTGGACGCGAAGGAGGGCGCCCTAGCGGACCGCGAGGCCGCCGTCGCCACCCGGGAGGCAACACTGGCGGCGCACGAGGCCGCCTCCGCCGAGGAGGAGTCCGCACTCCGCCTCCGCGAGGATGCGCTCGCCGAGCGGGGGCGAGCTCTCGAGGAGGCCGAGGCCGCGGCGCAGCGGCTGGCGGACAGCCTGTTCCTCCGCGAGGCGGCGCGGGAGGAGCAGGCGCGCCGCAATCTGGAAGGCGCCCGCGCCGAGAGGGCCGCGCTGGACCAGCGGGCCGCTGAGCTCGAGGCGCGGGCGAAGGAGCTGGACGCGAGAGCGCACAGCGGCGGGGCGGCCGCGGGCCACGACGACCTAGCCGCCCGCCTCGCAGCCGCCGAACACACCGTCGCCGAGCTGCAGGGCGCGCTGGACTCGTCCGCCGGGGAGGTCGAGGCCCTCCGCCTGGCGTGCGAGGTGGGGCCCGGCATGCTTCGGGACGCCGTCTCGCGTCTAGACCGCGCCGGGCGGCAGGCGGGCCTCTGGGGCGGGCGGTACGCGAAGTACGCCGCCAACCAGGGGGGCCTCGCCCAGCGCCTCTCGGAGATGGCCGGGGTCCTCGAACGGCTCCCCGAGGAGCTCGAGGAGACGATCAAGTCATCCTCGAGGGACCTCGCCCGGGGGGCGGTGGAGCTCGTACTGGCGAGCTACCAGGCCAGGGACCCTGACTTCTCCCCGTGGGCAGCGCTGGAAGAGTTCCCTCCCGGAACCGAGGACGGCGCGCGCGCGCAGGTCCGGGACGCCGCCGACCACATCGTCCACAGCTTCGAGGGTACGGCCCCTCGGCTCGCGTTCGCCCTCGACTCCGAGGAGGAGGACGGCGACGACGGTGCGGACGACAGCGACGGCGAGGCCGGCGGCCCGGGTGCGTCGGAGTGAGCCCCCAAGCCCCCGCCGATCTTAAATTTTACCTTCTTCTTCCGAGGCCTTCAAGCCCCCTGCTTGTATAGACTGGTTTAATCTGCAATCAAATAAAGAGGAAATTTCTATGTCAGTTATGTTTGTTGTGCGTATAAGACGAGGATGGTCTGTGCCGCGGTCCTTCTGAGTCTTGGCTTGAGCAAGGGCTCGTGCCCAGGTCCCAGCCTCAAACGGCGCGGGTCGGGGCTAGTGCCTGGGGAGATCCGCGTGTCGAGACTGGCCAGGCCGGGAGCGCGGTGACCGAGGGTTAGGAGGACCCGATTGTGGGCCTTTGCCGATTCCCCCCCGGAGTTCACCACGCCCCGGGGCACGGCTCGGTTCTGGGCCCCGTTTGGCGGTTTTAGCCGGCCCGGGCCACCGAGGGCAGGGCCGAGCACGAGCGTACTAACTCAAGCCGAGATTCTTCAAAAGGAAGCGACGGCACAGACACGGTCCTCTGGAAATCGAAAGTGCTTTTATTGAAATACGGAAGAGAAAAAAGATAAGTATGTGCATGTGGTAGCCCCCGGCCAACCCTGCACGCCCGGGGGGGGTGCGGGGTTGGCCCGAGCCCGAGACATGACACCCGACCCCCATCAGGGGTAGAAGCGACGAAGATGCTCGATGTTCCACGGGTTAGGCAGCTCTGTGCCGTCGCCCGTGGCCAACCGAACCGAGCCCGGCCGGGGGACGCCGATCACTCGATACGGACCCTCCCACATTGGTGAGAGCTTGCTCAGTCCAGCACGCGTTTGGACGCGGCGTAGGACGAGGTCGTCGACGCAGAGTGATCGGGCCCGGACGTGGCGCTGATGGTAGCGCCGCAGGCTCTGCTGGTAGCGCGCGGCTCGAAGGGCCGCGCGCCGCCTTCGCTCTTCCAGGTAGTCGAGGTCGTCTCGGCGAAGCTGATCTTGATCAGCCTCGCAATACATGGTGGCCCGAGGGGACCTCAGTGTGAGCTCAGATGGGAGGACCGCTTCCGCGCCGTAGACGAGGAAGAAAGGCGTTTCCCCGGTTGCTCGGCTTGGCGTGGTTCGGTTCGCCCAGAGCACCGCTGGCAGCTCCTCGATCCACGAATCGCCGTGCTTCTTGAGGACGTTGAAGGTCTTGGTTTTGAGGCCCTTGAGGATTTCCGCGTTGGCGCGCTCCACCTGGCCGTTGCTTCTGGGGTGGGCGGGTGAGGCGAAGCAGAGTTTGATACCCATGTCCTCGCAGTAGTCGCCGAAGAGCTCACTAGTGAACTGGGTGCCGTTATCCGTAATGATACGGTTAGGTACCCCGAACCGAGCAGTGATGCCCCTGATGAACTTAAGGGCGGAGTGCTTATCGATCTTGATGACCGGATAAGCCTCGGGCCACTTAGTGAACTTGTCGACAGCGACATACAGATACTCGAACCCGCCCGGGGCCCGCCTGAACGGTCCCAGGATATCGAGCCCCCAGACAGCAAATGGCCACGAAAGAGGTATGGTCTGCAGGGCCTGGGCCGGCTGATGCGTTTGCTTGGCGTGGAACTGGCACGCCCTGCACCGCCGGACCAGGTCGACCGCATCGGTGAGAGCCGTCGGCCAATAGAAACCCTGGCGAAAGGCCTTGCCAACCAAGGTGCGCGAGGCGGAGTGGGCTCCGCACTCGCCTTCATGGACATCGGCGAGAAGCTCGACGCCTTGTTCCCGAGGAATGCACTTCAGGAGGACTCCGTTAGCCCCGCGCCGATAGAGGGTCCCTTCCACCAGCACGTAGCGCTTGGAGATGCGACGGACGCGTTCACTCCCTTCGCGGTCCTCGGGTAGAGTCTTATCTGCGAGATACGCCTGGATCTCAGTGATCCAAGCAATCAATCTAGGGGAGCTGGGAGCGCTCCCCTCGGGTCCCGAGGCCTGGACTCCGACGGGCCTCGGGGGCCGTTCAGGCGCGTCCGTCTCCCCTAGGGGGTCGGGTCGCGCCGACGGCTGGGCAAGCCTTTCTTCAAAGGCGCCCGGTGGGGTCTGGGCTCGCGAGGAGGCGAGCCTTGAGAGTTCATCGGCGACCGCGTTATCCCGCCTGGGCACGTGCCGAAGCTCTATCCCGTCGAAATGGCGCTCCATACGCCGCACCTGGCGGACGTAGGCGTCCATCTGCGGGTCAGAGCACTGGTACTCCTTACGGACCTGGTTAACGACCAACTGGGAGTCGCCTAACACCAGGAGGCGGCGGATCCCCAGTCCAGCCGCCACTCTGAGTCCCGCAAGGAGTCCCTCGTACTCCGCCATATTGTTGGTCGCCCGAAAGTCGAGGCGGACCAGGTATCTGAGGACGTCTCCGCTCGGCGAGGTCAAAGTGACCCCCGCACCGGCGCCCTGAAGAGACAGGGAGCCGTCGAATTGCATCACCCAGTGGGCGGTGTGAGGCAACTGCGAGGGGCCCGGGCTGGCCTCGGGGGCGGAGACGAGCTCGGGAGCCGGGGTCCACTCCGCCACAAAGTCGGCGAGGGCCTGGCTCTTGATCGCGTGGCGTGGTTCAAAGCGCAAATCGAATTCAGAGAGTTCGATTGCCCATCTCACCACCCGTCCAGTACCCTCTCGGTTATGCAAGATTTGGCCGAGGGGGTAAGACGTAACCACCGTGACCCGATGCGCCTGGAAATAATGGCGCAACTTCCTCGAAGCCATCAGAATAGCGTAAAGCATCTTCTGGGCCTGAGGGTATCGGGTCTTGGCGTCCCGGAGGGCCTCGCTAACGAAGTAGACGGGCCGCTGCACCTTTCGGCGGGGCCTATCCTCTTTGCCAGGGGCCGCGTCTCCAGGGCGCTCTTCGTCCGAGAGGCCGTGTGGGGCGCACTCGGCTTCTGTGCCGACGACCTCGGGGTCGGAGGGCGACAGGCGCGGCCTTCCCGCAGTGGCCCCGGGGCCATCCTGGGGGTCGGGGGCGCCTGGCACCGTCAGACAAGCAGGCGGAGGGCCAGCTCCGGCCGTCGGGGGCCTTAGGCCGCCGTTCGGCTCGGGGGCCTCTCCTCCCTGCTCTCTCCCGGGTCGAGCCGACACAGGGTGGGGGGGCGCGGAGTGAGGGTTGTCCTCGTCACGCTCCACGACCAACGCCGCGCTGACCACCTGCGGGGTTGCCGCCAGGTAGAGTAGCAACGGCTCATCTGGCTCCGGGGCGACCAGGACTGGGGGAGAACTGAGGTACGCCTTCAACTGAGTGAAGGCGCGCTCAGCCTCCTCCGTCCAGGTAAACGGCCCGGAGCGCTTGAGGAGCTTAAATAGGGGTAGCGCCTTCTCTCCCAGCCTCGATATGAACCGACTTAGGGCGGCCATGCAGCCGGTGACGCACTGCACGTCCCTAAGCTTGCTGGGGGGGCGCATCCGCTCTATAGCTCGTATCTTCTCGGGGTTGGCCTCGATGCCTCGGGCAGAGATCAAGAACCCGAGAAGTTTGCCCGCAGGCACGCCGAACACGCACTTATCGGGGTTCAGCTTTATGCGGGCGGAGCGGAGACTTTCGAAAGTTTCCGCTAAATCCGAGAGCAAGGTCTCTTGGTTGCGTGTCTTCACAACCAAGTCATCAACATAGGCCTCAACATTGCGTCCTATCTGGCTACCCAAGGAAATTCGAGTAGTACGCTGAAAAGTAGGACCTGCATTCTTTAACCCGAAAGGCATTGTCGTATAACAATAGGTTCCTATGGGGGTAATGAATGCAGTTTTCTCCTCATCCTCCCTAGCCATGCGAATCTGATGATAACCAGAGTATGCATCTAGAAAACACAAAAGGTCGCACCCCGCGGTGGAGTCGACAATCTGATCTATGCGTGGCAGGGGGTAAGGGTCCTTAGGACATGCCTTGTTGAGGTCGGTGTAGTCGATGCACATCCGAAGCTTGCCGTTCGCCTTGGGGACGACGACCGGGTTCGCCAGCCACTCCGGATGGATGACCTCACGGATGAATCCGGCCTCCAGAAGTCGCGCCACCTCCTCGCGGATGAAGGCTTGACGTTCCGGGGCCTGCCGCCGCACTTTCTGCCGGACCGGCCTTGCGCCCGGCCGCACGGCGAGACGATGCTCAATCACCTCCCTGGGGACCCCGGGCATGTCCGCCGGTCTCCAGGCGAAGACGTCGGCGTTTGCCCGCAGGAAGGAGACGAGCGCGTCTTCCTATTTGTCGTCCAAAAGACCACCGATCCGGGTGGTCTTGGACGGGCCGTCGCCCAGGGCAACCTCCTTGACCGGGACCTCGTCGCTCGTGACCATCCGCTGCCTTGGGGCGGGCGGGACGGAGGTGCTGGGCCTCTCGTCGCCGCCCGCGGGCTTGGATGCCGCGGCGAGGTGGTCCGCGCGCTGCTCCATACAAGCAAGCGCGACTTTGAGGTCGCCATGGACGGTGATGGGGCCACCGGGGCCCGGCATCTTCATCTGGAGATAGGCGTAGTGGACCGCCGCCATGAACTTCACCAACGCGGGCCTCCCCAGGACCGCGTTGTAGGGCAGACTGAGGTCCGCCACATCGAAGTCCACCCGCTCCGTGCGGAAGTTGGCGGAACCACCGAAGGTGACCGGGAGGTCGATATGACCCAGCGGCCAGGTGTGCCCCGGCGTCACGCCGATGATCGGCTGGGACGGTCGGAGCACCATCCCCGGGGCCTTGATGGCATCAAAGGCTGCGGGGGAAAGGATGTTGAGGGCTGCACCCCCGTCTACGAGGACACGCCCCAACTTCACGTTGCAAACGGTGGGGGAAACCACCATCGCGATCTGTCCTCCCCGGGCAACGCACGGCGGGTGGTCGGTCTGGTCGAAGGTGAGGGCAACCTCCGACCACCGCGCCCGCCGCGTCGCCTCATGGGTAGGGGCCGCGGCCAGAAGCTCACGCTTCATGGCCTTGAGGCTCCGGCGAGAAGCGTGAGCACACGCTCCCCCATCGACGGTGGCGACGGTGGCCTCAGGCTCCTGAAACCCCAGGTCATCGTCGCCATCGTCGATGTCCTCGGCGGGGGCCTTCTGCTTGGCCTCACCTCGCCGGTTGCCGGCGGGAGCCGCCGGGGCCTTGCCCTCACGGCGCTCCTGCCTCTTCTCCTCCTCCCACTTCCTCGTCCGCTCGGCCAAACTTTTGACCGCGCGGCAGTCCGCGAGGTCGTGGAGGGAGGTGTTGTGCACGGTGCACCACTTGCCGGTCGGACGCTCCCTGCTGGGAACGCCGGCCTCCTTCTTTTTGTCGCCCGCAGGCCTCCCCTTTCGGGGGGCCCGCGAAGCGCCCTCGACGGCGAGGACATGACCCTCGTCGTCGGAACGGGCCGACCTCTTCTTCCTCCTCCTGTCCCGTCGCCCTGACCGAGCGGCGGACCCGGGGGCGGCCGGAGCTGCCACGCCAGAACCGGAGGAGTTCCAGGTCCAGGCCTCCTCCTTGCGGGCCACACGGTCCGCGAGCTCAAAAAGCTGCGCGGTGGTCTGGGGCTCCTTGGAGGCGATCTTCTCGAGCATGCGGTTGTGCCGCACGCCCCCCCTGAACGCGTAGATCACCGCGTGTGCGGGGATGCATGGTATGGTGTTGCGGACTTGACAGAACCGCTGAATGTACGAGCGAAGAGACTCATCGTCCCTTCGCTGTACCGCATGCAAGTCCGCCTCTTCGCCTGGGCGCGGATATGTGCCCTGAAAGTTCGTGGTGAACTGCTGGCACAAATCCTCCCAAGAGTGGACCGACGCAGGTGGCAAGTTCATTAGCCAACCCCGCGCCTGACCCTTCAGGGCCATGGGGAAGAAATTCGCCATGACCCTGTCGTCACCCCCCGCGGCCTCGATCCCGGTCGTGTAGATCTGGAGAAACTCGGCGGGGTTGACGCTTCCGTCGTATTTTTCGGTGATGGTGGGCCGGAACCTTGGGGGCCAACGGACGTTCCGAAGGCTCGCCACAAAGGCTCGACAGCCGGCACCGCCGACCGGGGACACGGGGGGCCGGCCCCCGTGACCGGACCGAAGTGGCGCTCCGGACGAGGAAGCGCCCTCCGTTGCGTGGGCGGCGCGACGAGCGTCGCGCCGGCGCTCGATATCGAGCCGGGCATCCGGCCCCCCACGCACATCTTCTTGGGTCGGAGGCGTTGACGAGGGAACGGCGGACGAGCGGCGTGTAACGGCCGTCGTTCGCCGCGCCCTCCGCCTCGACGACATGGAGCCGGCGGCGGCAGCGCCAGAGGCCCCGGCGGCGGAGGACCGCCCGCCGGCGCCTAGGCGCTGCTGCGCCGTCATGACCAAGTCGGCCACGTCATCCAGCCAACGTCGGGCTGGAGTCTCTGGATCGGGGACGACGGGCGGGTGACGCAGGAGCGCGCCCGCGGCCTGGAGCGCGCCCTGGGGCGTGCCGCCATCGCCGTAGACGAGGCGGCGACGCGTCCCGTCTCGCCGTCCTCCCCCGTCACCCGCGAGCGGCGAGGTCGCGGATCCTTCGACCTCCTCGAGCGCCTTCCCTCGCCCAAGACTTCGGCGAGAGGGGGACGGCGGGGTGCGAGCCCGACGGCGCGGGTTCTGCTCCCTGTCGTCACCGCTAGCGCTCGGAGAGAGGCTGTGCGCCACTGCCCGCTCGGCCATGGGGCTGAGCGAGCGAAACTTGGCACACACGAAAGAGGATGAAGGCTTAGAAAGACACACGCGCCCCCTACCTGGCGCGCCAGATGACGGAGCGTGAGGCTCCTCACCGGGAGACCGCGTGGGCCCCCCTTTGCCGGTTCGGCCGGGGGCGCTAAGTGAGGTTCTTCGCCCTCGATCTGAGGAACGTCAGCGAGAGAGGAAACGCGCAAGACGCGGGCGACGTAGACAGGTTCGGGCCGCTGAGAAGCGTAACACCCTACTCCTGTGTTCTGGTGGATCTGAGGGTCTCCAACAATACAAAGGGAATTCTATCTCTCCAACGTATCCGCCGGAGTCCCCCCCTCTTTCCTAGGCCTGGGCCTCCTTTTATCTGATCAGGGGTCACCACATGGGCCTCAAGTTGCCTAAGAAAAGAAACATTCTTTTTACAATCAGGGCTAGTCTACAGCCGGAAGTGACTTCTGACAAGCATGGTGCACGCCTTCTGCCCCGCTCGCCAACTCTCCCGGTGGACGCCCGTTTCAACCTTCATTCAATGGCCGGCGACTTCCTTGCCACGCCTGCGCTGAAATCTGGATTGGATCTGACCGGGACTAACATACCAACTCCAGGAGTTAGCACGCCGGCTCCGGCTAGGGACGAGAGCCAGGAGGCTCTCATCATTCCGACGGGACGGGGCGAGGCGTGCCATCGGCCGCCTGGCGCCACCTAACCCGCGATCTGACCGGTCTGTGACCGGTCACACACCGCGACCGGTCACGGACCGGATAAGCGTGCGCTGCGCCGCATAAAATGCGGCGTGGTGCGCTCGCCTGATCCGCTATAAATGCGGTTAGGTGAGCCCTGCTGTGCTCACCTAACCCGCACACGTGGCGCCAAAATCACAGGGGGTCGGGGCGCCCCAGCCCTCGGGGCCGAAACGGGAGCGGCCCGACCCCTCGGGGAGACAGAGGAAGGGGTGGCCACGTCACCCTCGGGCCCGACCCCCCCGAGGGGGTCGGGACACGTGGAGGACCGCGGCTACCCAAGCCTCTAGTCATGACACCCCCGGTCCCATGTCACCGACAAAGTGTATCTTTCAACTTCCCATATATACATAGGAAACATAGCAGGTTGACGCAAAAGTTCTTACTGAGGTGCATCACTTCAATTGCGTGGTGGACCTCTAAGACTTCCCAATAACATAACTCCCAAAAAATAGACTTCTTCTTCCGCATGCCATGTGACCATCTTCACTTGCTATAGGTTGGCTGTCAGGTCCCTTTCCAAATACTACTTTTAGATTTTTCACCATAGCAAATACAGTTTTTCCGTTACAATGTTTAGGCTTTATACGGTGGTCTGCCTTTTGTTCAAAATGTTTGCCTTTCTTTCATACAGGGTGACTTGCAACAAGAATTCAACGATGGCTCATGTACACAACATTCCTACAATGTTTCAAATTTGTACAGTCAATTTCATCCATACAGTGTGTGCAGGCCCTATACCCCTTGTTTGATTGTCTCGATAGGTTGCTAAGTGCAGGCCAATCATTAATGGTTACGAACAGCAACGCTCATAGGTTAAATTGCTCCTGTTTGTCCTCATCCCACATAGGGACACCTTCTTTCTTCCACAGCAGTTGCAAATCTTCAACCAATGGTCTTAGGTACACATCAATGTCGTTACGAGGTTGCTTTGGGCCTTGAATAATAATCGGTATCATGATGTATTTTCGCTTCATGCAGAACCAAGGGGAAAGGTTGTAGATACATAGGGTCATAGTCCAAGTGCTATGACCATTGCTCATTTCTCCAAATGGATTCATGTCATCCATACTTAAACCAAACCTTATGTTCCTTACATCTTTTCCGAAGTCTTCAAATATTCTGTCGATGTTTCGCCACTGTGACCCATTGGTGGGTGTCTCAACATCTCGTCTTGTTTACGTTCTTTTGCGTGCCAGCACATCATTCTAGCATGCGCTTTGTTCCTGAACAAACGCATTAGATGTGGTATTATAGGGAAATACCACATCACCATAGCAGAAACTTTCTTCTTCGAAGGTTGTCCGTCAACATCACCGAGGTCATCTCGTCTAATCTTGTATCGTAATGCATACAAACCGGGCATACTTCTAGGTTCTCGTACTCCAAATAGTGATAGAGTATACAATCGTTCGGACATGCGTGTGTCTTCTGGACTTTCAGTTCTAGAGGGTAGACTATCTTTTTAGCTTCGTACATTGTTTCGGCAATTCATTTTCCTCCGGAAGAATATTCTTTACGAGTTTGAATAACTTGCCAAATGTCTTGTCAGTCACACCATTTTTGCCTTTCATTGCAAGAATTCCAGTATGGTACCCAACTTTTTGTGCCCTGTTCCCAATCTGGATACATGAACGTTTTGTGGTCCGCTAACATACACTCCAATTTCTTGTCCTCCTTTTCGCTTTCGCAGTCTTTCTTTGCGTCGCACAATATCTGACCAAGATCATCTGCACTGTCATTTTCGGCAACATCTTCGTCCGCCTCACTTGTTGTACCATCTACAAATCCACCGTATTGAGCCTAGTCCGGAATGTTGTCGTCTTCTTCTTCATCTTCTTCCATTGTAACCCCTAACTCTTCGTGCGAGGTCCAACAATTATAGCTAGGCATGAATCCAGATTGCAACAAGTGGATATGAAGAATTCTTGATGTAGAATACTGCTTCTGATTTTTGCAATTTTTGCATGGACAATATATAAAACCCTAAGACTTGTGGGCATTGGCCACATTCAAAAAATAATGTACGTCATCAATAAACTCTTTCGACCATCAATTCGCGGTGTACATCCATTGCCGGTTCATCTACATCAAATAAAGAAATTTAAAGGAAGTCTGTGAAAGTGAAAATAATTAAATAAGCATTTAATAATTTAAAACATCATAATTAACTTAAAAGTTGAGTTTATGAAGAGTATTGCTAACCACAGTTAGATTTCATTTATTTTTTACTATTACCACACTAATTTTTCTATTTTCTATTATCTATTCTTTTTCCTTCATTTTTTCATTCTTTTCATAATTTTCTATTGTTTTTCCTTCATTTTATATAATATTTCTTTGTTGACTTTTTTCTTTACATTTTAATCCTATGTCTCTAGAATTATGATGTGCTCTTATATGCTCTAAAATTTTATTCTCTCATCTTTTTCCATATATTTTTGAGAGAGAATGACGTATAGAAACATAGCTAGAAATATAATATATTAACCATACAACATTAGAGGATAAAGTTGCTAACCCTTTAGACCCCTTCGATTTGTGTAATACCACAAAAATACTTTCACCAAAAATTTTGGCAACACCTCTCTTAGCTTCCTCCTCTTTGGCAACAATGGCTTGGGCCGAAGAAGGAAGAGAGAATAAAAAGGCATGTACTGTCTTTAGTACCGGTTGGAGTCACCAACCGGTACTAAAGATCAACACAGGTATCGGTTGGTGCCTCTAGCCGGTACAAATGTGTTCAACATTTTTAGTACCGGTTAGTTGCACGAACCGGTAACTAAAGTATTTATCTTGAGTATCGGTTGGTGTCACCAACTGATACTAAAGATCTCCCGCCCCGCCCAAGGGCCCCTGACAAGGTCTGACAAAGAGGAATTAGTACTAAAAATTATCTTTAGTCCCGGTTGGTATTACCAACTGGGACTAAAGATTCTATGACGGGATGTGCTGTTCGGTTCTTATTACTGTCGAGATATTTGTGTTTTGAGCCAATCGATGAAAGATCAGTTCTCTAGCAGTGCCCCTCCATTCCAGGCAATCAGTATCGGTGAGCTCACAGTCAAATTATTTTTAGATTCTCTTTCAACCTCTTCTCATTGAAGGCCTTTATGATTATACAATCACTTTCCTCATACACCCACCTCAAGCATACCTACAATTTTGATTTGTGAAATGTTTCATAGTTAAACATGATATACATATGCATATTGGTATGTTCTTCACTACTACGCTCTCTCCAGTTTTTAATGTTTGGCGCCATGAAATTTTAGACAAATGTTTGACCATTTGTATTGTTCAAAGTTTTTTCAAACATGTAAAAGTGTAAACCATGGTTAAAATAACTCTAATAATCAAAAAAATAAAATAATAAGTACACAACTTTTTTAATAAGAATGATCAAACATATGTCTAAAAGTCAACGACGTTAAATATTAAAAACCAAAACCCGAAAGTGCATTACAAATTGACCTAAGTTTGATCTAATCCATCTTGCTTAGTAAATTTTACATTATATAAATAATCTTTTCATAGTTAATTCAAAACTATATTATAGTATGTGTACCTGGGCAACCATTTTACTCTTCTCCAACAATCTGCTTGAGAAGGGGACAATCCATGACAGCTTTGCTACCCCATGAAGTTCTGTTTTCCTCTATAGGAGAGTAGGCACAAAGCTTGATTCCTTTCTCTTTACAGAACCCCTCAGTATCAGACCCTGATTTTCGTTTTAGAGATTTATAAATTATTTAATAAACTATTCTAAAATTTATATTAAATTTTAATTAATTTATAAGTAAAGTAAATATGGGAAATAAAATTTCCTAAATAAAACATGGCTAGATTTAATTTTTGTTAAATTCTCTATGATTAATTAAACTCTGAAATTTTCTTGAATTTTTTAGAGCTCAATTATTAATTTTAATAATACAAAAAATATTTTAGTAATTATTTATATGAAAAAATTAATCATTAAATGATCAATGATTTCATGATTTTTCTGAATATTTCATGATTTTTCTTGGAATTAATTGAGCATTGAAAGTATTTTTGAAAATTCAAAGTTTATTTCAATGATTAATTCAAATGGAAAACAAATTAAAAAACCCCCTTCCTGCTTTGGGCCAAATTTCTACCGGAGTCCATCTTCCCTCCCCGGCCACTTCCCCTCCTTCTGCTTGGGTTGCCCCTCCTTCGCGAAGTCTACTTTGTGTCCCTCTCTACCTGGCCCAGCAAGCAAAGCAGCCCAGCCGCAAGTCTAGGCCGCGTCCTCCTCCTGTTCTGTAGGGCCCACCCGCACGTCTTCTTCAACCTCCAGCCGAGCCAGATTCCCGTGCCTGTGCGCTACACCGCCGCCTCTTCCACTCGATCCGGCCGAGCCAATGCGCCCTTTCCAAATCTCTAATATCTAATCTATACTACCTTAAAAAAATCAATAACTTTCCGTTCGTCCCTAATTTTCGTCTGTACATGCTTACGGACTCGCTTACGAACTCGTCCCTAATTTTCGTCTGATTTTGCGCCTTTTGCTTTTTTTATATGCATCCGATATTGCGCGCCGGATCCATTGCAAGAACCCCAACCGACGCCATCTGCCCACTGCCGACACCATCGTCGTCGAATCCGCCATGGGAGACCTTGTCGCCGACGCTCTGCCCGCTGCCGACACCGTCCCACACGGCGCCGCCACCGAGAGGGGAGGGCGCCACCGCCGAACCGCCGTCGCTGCCTCCCCGCCTGCCGGATCTGGTGGAGGAGAGAGCAACGCCGACCCGCCATCACCTCCCTTCCCACCGGATCTGGTGAAGGGGACAGCAACGCCACCTCCACCGGAGAAAGCTGAGAGGGACCGAGAGAGAGAGCTGAGAGAGGGAGAGGCGCACCGGTAGAACGAGTTGGAGGCGTACAGAGAGATTGCTTGGCGTCCGACGCCTCCCTTCCTTCCCGTTCGGCGACCGCCGCCTCCCTTCCTGCCGGGCCGTCGGGCCGCCTGTGCCTTCCCTGTCACTGGATCTGGCGGAGGGGAGGGGCCGTAATCATTGTTGGGCCACCGCCTGCTGGCCCTCGCGTCCTCTCCCGCCGAGAGAGAGAGAGAGAGAGATAGAGCCAACAGAGAGTGAGATTGAGGAGGAAGAGAGGGTGAGAGAGGTTGAGGATAAGGCCGGCTTGGAGATAAGGAGGGGAGAGAGTGTTGGTTTTTTCATTATAGGTGTTGTTTTTAAAAAGGGCATCTATAGTATTAGTATTAGTGTCAGTTTTTCTACAAAACCGACACTTTTAATCGTTTAAAGATGTTGGTTTTTTGTGTTTTATATAAAAATTGAAGATAATTCCGTACTCATCTTAATTTTCATCCGTCTCTCGTATCATATATGTATATTAAACATGTATGGATGGGATTTGAACTCGGGGTTGAATTTGAGTTGACGCGGAAGTCCATCCTTCTTAACACCTAATTACACGCCTAATTACGTGCATAATCATGATTACCGTTAACTAGAATTTTGTTTCATCGATTAAAAAACCAAGTCACGCATGCTTTATGCTTTTCTATTACGATGTTTGTTTGAACTGGACATATCCGGTGACGATCTACACTTTTTTTATTTCTATTGAAATTTATATACTAAACTTTCTAAATATAGATGTAAATTCTACATAAAGTTTATATGCATATAGAAATTTTATATATAGAAAGTCTAAAGTGATCGATCTATAGGTAGAAAGTTTCCTGGTAGTTAATTAATATAAACATTAAAAAATTAAAGATGATTTCGTACTCACCTTGATTTTTGTCCATTCTATGTGTCATATGCGTATATTATGCAAAAATTAATTAATTATATATGCGTATATGATGCACTTATAATTTGAACCTACTATGATCTAACAATCTAACAGTCAAAGTAATTATAATTGGAATATATAGATTTCTTTTACTCGTTGCAACGCAAGGGCATTTTTGCTAGTATTATAAAAATTCAAAATGTTTCTGATTTAAAATTTTGGTACGTCATCCTATTCTGATATGATGTCGGTGTGCAAGTACGTGATTTTCTTTTATACTATTACTAGGAAAATGCCCGTGCGTTGCAACAGGAAAACGCAATTTCAATTGTACGCATTAATCTCATATTTTGTATTATGTGGACTCTTATTTTATTTATTTTTATTTTTTTAATCTGACTCTTTTAATTCTAATGTACATCGTTATAATTTTGGTCCACTCTACCGTTGATGCCTACGGTTTGAATATTTGGGTAAATTTCATCCATGACATTATGAAAGTGCCATTTGAGATAAATGTCATTACTATCTGTCTATTCATAACAATGCCACCCGAATACACAAAGAATTGATTCTACAAGATACCATATATCGTAGGCCCGTTTTAACTCATTTTCTTTGTACTGTACTTTCTAATGATAAAAATTGCTCCTAGCCTTATCTTCTTCTTCCCTAGCCTATCATCTTCCTTTAGGTATGAGGATGGAGCAGGGGCTTGGGACCGGGGTCAACGGGGATGGGGCGGGTGGTTTTCTCCTCTCTTGATGTTGGGAACCCCCTCCCATGGTGAATCGGTGGCCACGCGGGCGTCGCTATGCTACCCTTTGCCAGCCTCTCTCAATTTGAAGCACGCATGTACCCATGGATGGGGATGAAACTGCCATCGAGCCCAATCTCCCCAAGAAGACTCCCCCTCCTGCCAGCAAGCCCAAGCTGCTCCTTGTCGAACTCATGGGCATCGTCGAGCTGCTCCTCGATAGCCTCGTAGGCGTCAAGAATGAGGAGGAACAATATCTGGCAGAACATTTCATCTGCAATGGGGAAGGAATCATAGATGGACCAACGACGTCCGTTAATTGAAGAAAGGGAAGCAAACTCACAATCATCCTATTGCCGATGACTCTGTGGACGCCGTAGTCCACCGCCATCCTTGTCGTCATGGTAGTGGTTTGGCGCGTGCGAGGAGGTGGGGAGTGAACCAGTGCGGAGCTCCGAGACCGACGGCCTGGCCAATGAGGAGGGTGCTTGGCGGGGCAACGTTTGTAGAGAGCTGCCAAGCCCGATGACCTCTCTCTCTGCCGTCACCACTGTTCGTCGGCTGCTAGCCCTGACAACCTCGCTCTCCGACCTCACTGGGCAAGACGAGAAATGGAAGGGGAAGAAGAAGATAGGGGTCTAGCTGCTAGGGGTACTTTCGGCCATACAAAAAATAAGATACATTCGACACGACTTAATACGTGGCTGGGACATATAGGATGGCATGGATCTCCTTTTGTCGTCTGGTAGTGGCATGGTTATAAATAGTTGAATAGTAATGGTACTTTTTTAATATGACAAATTTCTAATGGTATGAATCAAATTAACCCTAAATAAGCAATGTAAACTCCCTTTTTTAAAATGTTGCATAGTAATCAGCATGTAATTATGATAATCATTCTGCTTAGGAGGACGAAATATCAAGTGGAGATGTTCCGTAATCCTTATGTCGTTGACTCTCTTCCTTCTTCCAGCTGAAAACAGAAAAATCGCTGTCTATTAGGGAGAGAAAGAACTAAAGAATGAGACAACATCATCCTGAATGATTTTTAACCAAAAAATACATAATTAATAGTTTTTCAGCAGTTGAAAGAGCAAATGACCCCTTCATGAACAGCAGATTGCCAAGCATTTGCAATCAGTAGCAATCCTCCCAACAAGCATAAGAAGTTCTTTCTCGAGAGATGGAAGTGATACAGCTTTCACTCGTGGATTGCATCCCAGCTTGGCAGTTCTCCTTTTTCTGGCAATGCTGCAGATCACACGAATGCAGGATTGGGAATGATTGGCTCCTTAGAAAGCTTCATACGGCAAGTAGTAATCCGTAGAGTTTCTTGTCTATTCAATTCACGTTGACATGACATGTAGCTTCGTGGTTCGCATGAGGACTCTCGATCACGCGCGGAAGGTGCGGCGACGACAGACGGAAAAAAAGCAACGGAAAAAACACCTTCAATTTTTATATAATCTTGCCTACTTTAAAAATTCGTAATTTTCCAATCGTCACATTAATTTTCCATCCGTCGCTCCCATGCATCTGTGCGAAAGGCCAAGCGCCGTCCGATCAAACTCGTGCGAACGGCAAGGATTGGCTCGCAGCCCTCCTCCCTGCACCCCCTCCCTCATCCATCTTGGTTAGTTTGATCTCATCTGCATGGAACAAACCATATATTCATCACTGTGAATCAAGCTTTGTAGAGGGCCAGGTAATCTGTCAAAGTGTCAAGTGATATATATGTCATATTTGAGTGTGCTCCTAATTCAGGAATTAAGGTTCCTTCTTTTATATTGTTGGCAGCTTCTTAGCAGTGTGGTGGGGAAGTTAGCTCAGGGGAGTGTTGATTTTGATGCTGATTGTGCTGTGACGAGTGCTGATCAAGAGGATGGTTGGGAATGGTGACAATGGATCAAGGATGCAGACGGGTGTTGATCCATATGCATGAAAGTAAATTGAGACAAATTGAGACAGGAATCAACTATACCATTCTCAAGCACTTCTTTAGTTCTCAATTTACAATCATGCATGTAAATATTGCTTCCCTTCTATATTCAATGAATCGGCATGCTCTGCCTTTCGTTCAAAAGAAAATTACAATCATGCACTGAAGCTATCAAATTAAATTCTGTTTCAGTTATCTTAACATGATTTGTGTTGTTAGTACAGTTTATTTATATAAAAAAAGGCATTTTTGTTATTTATTTGCCGATGATGGAGAATATGTTATTGTTATTTTACTAATTTACTTCCTGATGCTGTTTACTCAGTTCTGTGGAAACAGATTAATTATGGCTGCATTATGGCGCTTTTTTTTTCTGGCCAGCAATCTAGGTTAGAGCTTCCTGTTCTGCTCCAAGAGAGGCTGCTAATGATAAGCCGAGTCTGAAGTCCGAACTGAACTGCAGGTGTGGTGATGGTGTCCGAGAAAGAGTCATTTTCGATCTTTGCTTTCATATAAGTGAGGGCTTTGTTATGTCCTGACAGATAAGGATCAATCAGGTATTCAGGTTGAGTGATTGCTTATATGACTGACACTCACTTGTGCATATCGATCGGTAAATGGTTCACATCTCCTACATGAATCTGAATTCTGAAACCCTGAAATTTTCTTGTCAGTTCTTGGGTTGACATTTCTGGACAGCAAATCTGGAATTCTGATTGACTTGATATGCTTCTTGAGGAAGTGACAATATCTCGGCAATGCCGTTTCATCGTAAACTCTGGTTAAACAAGCTGGATGGGTTACAGCCTATGCTATTGTGGATCCTGGATGGTTCCTGCAAAATCTACATATATACGTGTATATCAGTATGCAATAGTGTTTTTTATTTGTCGTGATTATCATTGGATTTTGTGATTATTATTTAACCCAATGAAGGGTTTATCTATCTTGGAATGATATGCATGTTCAGTTGTGTCTTTTAACATTAAACATTTTTTTTTTATCTGTAGCGAAGCATGAGCATTTTGTCAGTATCTCTATTATTATAAAAATTGAAGATGTTTTTGAAAAAAAAAATCCGTACGTCGCTCCTACTTCGATTCTGATTGCTCGCGTCGCGTGTTTTTCTTTCCAAACGCAAACGAAACCAGGAGTGTCGTCTATCTCTTACTCTCCTTGCGTGTCTTCCTCCGTTCCAAAAACCACAGCCCAAGGCCCATAATCCCATGTTGCAGCTAAAGCCCATGTTTCTGTATTGATCCTGAGATCGGTTATTAATTTTGTAATTGAGTAGCAAAATACCCGTGCGTTGCATCCGGTGAAGCCTAGTAGTGAGTGTGTGAGAGCATAAAACCATCAGGTTGTTTTTATAGGTAAATTGAATCTTTCTAGTGCAAAAAAGACGCTCAAATGATATAATTATTTGTTGCTCGAAATACACTTAGCGATGAAAACGGACGGAAACGGTCGGAAAAACCCTATTTCTACTTCCGTTTCTATATTTTTTGGCGGAAACGGGATCGGGTTCGGAAAATGCCGGTTCGGAAAACAGAAACGGAATATACGGACTTACGGAAACGGACGGATACGGACGAAGAGTCGGAAAATTAAATTATGATAACGAGATCAAATATTCTTAAGTATTTGTAAACTAACTCACAAATTAATATACATTTACGAAGTTATCAGTGAAATATTCACTATCATGAGATGTGTTGACATGTTAACATGCATAACGCTTATAAACATATAAATCTATTAGATATATCTCATATACATTGAAAACGGGATGAAAAAACAGAATAAATACGGGTCAATTCCGCATAAAAACGGGACATCTCGAAAATGGACGGAAAATACCCTCACCCATTTCCGTAAATACGGAAACGGGATTTACAAATACGAAAACGGACGGAACAAAAGTAGAAAACGGAACGGGTCGGAACGGGAATATTTCCGTCCGTTTTCAACCCTAAATACACTGACATGGATGATTATAAGAAAACTATTAATACAAGAAATTATGTATTAAAGACTAAAGTTTAAAACCATAATAAGTATTTACTTTTGTCATATATTAGTATTAAAGTCGGTTGCAATGCATGGTTATTTTTCGGATACTTGATATTGATATTGATAAACAAATTTTTTTCATATTTTAAAGAGTAGGCATAGTAAAAGAAATGATTTTGGCTAGCTATCAGATTAAGTTTGCTGCATTCAAATCGCACATTCACTCTCACTTAAAAAATAGAAGAAAATCGGACAATGAATAAAAGAAAAAAAAAGTGATATTTGTTGCTTTGGCTGGGCTGCTAGCTAGCTTTCTCTTTTCTCTTTTCTTCGATTCCGCTCCACGTTGAGGCGTGGGTGGCAACAGGCCCACGCGCGCATGACCGGGATGATGTAAGGATCGACGCGCAGTGACGTAAGCGACGGACGAAACATGCATGTGACGAACGGAAATTTGTGTATTTTTTAAGTAGTTTAGATTAGATTTAGATTAGATTAGATTAGATTTAGATTTAGATCGATATGCTTTCGTCTGTTGCTCTCTCGCGATGCAAAGATACTAGGCGTTCAAAAAAAGATACTACGCGTTCAATTACGTCCACGTCTGCTCTTGACACAAGACAGGACATCACATTTCCTGCTACACTAAGATGCCTAAGTCAGGTGAATCCATCAATAAGAGCTTCCATAACGATATCTTCAAGCCGTCCGACCATGACGCAAATCATTCGATAATGGCATCTCTGGCGGCAGCTGCAAGCTTGTCTCTTGAGGCTATACTGACAGTAGATACTACCATTATATTATAATACAGTAAAAGTTCTCTATAAATTTTGAAACCAATCCATTTTACCCACTTCAACCCAACCCATTAGCAGGCTTTGCCGGAGTAAGTACGTACAACGCGCGTGTGCACTCCTTGGAGCCGATGGTGGTGGGCAATGTGAGCAGCAGCATCGATGTGAAGAGTTTTATTCTGCACTGAATAATTTTGATCCTTTGATTAGTATTTAAAGGGGGTCAGAACCACTCCTCCCATGCACAGATAGCCAGATTGCCGATCGTACGTAGTAGCCGGTGTTGCCACCGCCGCCCAGGTAGAGTGCAAGAAGCTGCAGCTCACGTGCAGCCGAGGTATCATGCCAGCCAGGCATCACCACCGTCATTGCTCCGGCAGTGATCATCTCTTGTATAGTGTATACACATGGAAACATATATGTGTCACGGTGTCACTGATGAGATCAGTAATCAAAATGAGCGTGTTCTGAGCTAGCTAGCTTATGTATTTCACGACGGACTGGATGGCACCGACAACGACGTACGTGCGGCACGAAGGTCTTGATAGTGAGGGTTCCTGGCCAGTGAGGGAGACTGAAGTATATTCGTCGTTTACATCCTCGAGTCATAAATATGACATTTAGAATAAGGTTCGTTTAAATTCTGAATATCAATTTTATATTTGAATATGCTTATAAAGTCTAGCTAATAAGTTTATGATATCATAAATGTATTTTTCGAGGTAAATTTGTATCCTATTTATTTTATTTTTAACCTAATAATTTGAGAAATTATTGATATATTAAAATTAAATGCTTGAGAAAATCATATCCTAAACGTCAAGTCAAATAGTTATGAAATTTTGTTTTTTTTTTAATTTATCATCACCCGTTGCAAAGCACAGGCATATTTGCTAGTATATCTATACCTATCATAAATATTCTTAACTTCCCGTTTGTCACTTTTTTTTCGTCCGTCAGGGAGGTAAATTAGACTTTCGGTTTTTGTTGGGCCGAACGTGCACTTGCGGGCTGAGGCGAAAGAGAGAAGGGAGGAAAGTGGGCCGACAATGGAGGTCAATTAAATTTTTGGTTGCTTGCTGGGCCGAATTTGACCCAAAGAAAAAAGAAAGTTTTTATTTAGAGGAGAAAAGTGGGCTGGCAGGGGACGTCAACTAGACTTTTGACTGTTTGCTGGGCTGAACCTGGCCCAAAGAGAAATGAGGGTTTTTATTTAGATTTTTATTTAAATAAATATTGAACAGGTGTTTGTATTATTAAAATTAGCAGTTGACCTCTAAAAATTTCAAGAAGATTTTAGAGAGTGTAATAAATCATGGATAATTTAACAAAAATTAAATCCAGCCATGTAATTTTATTTCTCACACTTATTTTACTTTACTTGTAAATTAATTTAATTCTACACCTACCTACTTAGAAATACCTAAGTATTCCGGAAAATTTTTATTTTAATTAATTATATAATGTAAATCTTTCTTAACTTTTTCTCAATTTTCTCGTCTTTTCTTCCCGTTGCAACGCACGGGCAGTTTTTCTAGTGTATATATATATATATATATATATATATATATATATATATATATATATATAACTAGCAAAAATACCGGTACGTTGCTATGGGTAACAAAAAAAACCTTGTGTTATATAGTCGATAAATAGTTTTACCTTCTAAACAGAAGTTCGTACAAATTGGATATTTTTTATTCTTTTTAAATTTTTTCACGGATGCCTTTTTTGTTTTTTGGCTTATTTTATAAATGGTGTTTTTTTTGTCACATTGAGTCGGACGGTTTTTTTGAAATGGATTTCTTATAAACGATGGTTTTTTCTCGCATTGAGTCGGACGGTTTTCTAGAAGCGTTTTTTTATAAACAGCGGTTTTTTTTCTCGCATTGAGTCAAATGGTTTTTTCGATCTTTTTGTGTAAACAACGTTTTTCTAACAGCTTTTTCGGAGCGGTTTTTTATAAACGACTTTTTTCTCGCTCGATTTATATAAATTTTTGCATCTTTAGGTGGATTTTTATATATGAGAATTTGAATGAATTTTGAACACGGGAAGACCGATACAAAAAAAGGTAATTCGAAAAGAGAAAATTGAATTTGCTTTTAAATTTCTAAATTGAGTTTGAGAAATTTTTGGAAAAGCAGAAAATGCCGAACCGGTTTTTTTGAAATTGGACCATTTTTTAACGTTGCGCGGAACTTTTTTTTTTCTCGAACCTTTTTTTGAGGAATTTTAGGAATTTTGGAGGAATTTTTCTTGCGAAGTTTTTTCTAGACGGACGATGGAAACTTTTTTGTCTTTTTAAATAGTAGAGAAGAGATAGAGATTGAAAAAGTAATTTAACTCTCCTTCCAAGATCTGGGCTAAATTCAGGCCAACCTTTCTTCTCTCCGGAAAAAGTCTAGATTACATGCCTCCGCAAACCGGCCTTTTTCACTTTGTCTCTCTCCGGCCTGCGTCATTTCCGTAGTCTAGTTTACATCCTTCCTCTAATCGGGCCAAAGAAAAAAGTCGCAGCAGAAGTTTACTTTTTGTCCTCGCTACGTACTGACAAAGGACAAACGGAAAGTTTCGAATATTTATATTTACTAGCAAAATATCCGTGCATTGCCCAGAATAATGATGAGTGGCTAAAGTTTGATCTCAATTATTTATCGAAGCACTCGATCGTGATTAGAGGCATCGGCGATGTGGATAATGACCAAAAAGTCATGTTTGTTCTTGACAATTAATCTGCGATGATGATGAAGAGGATGACGAGGGATCACCTTAGTCGGGTCTGTGGTCATGAGGTCGGCGATCGCGACTTCAACCACGTCTTGGGGGCGGAGATCGGGAATCCTCTTCTTCATCATGGTGGTGACGTGAAGCTCGTTCATTGTCACGTCGGCATACTGGGATATCCTGGTGATCACGAGGTTGGTCACAATCACGGTTTTTGTCTCTATCACGATTATCGTCCCGACGACTATCTCGATGACTAGAAGTCTTGTGGATTGGACACCATGCACCATCTTTGTCAGTGCACGCTTATTGGCTAAAGCCGAAGATCCGACTGCTTTAGGCCTTCTGTCGACGGATTGAGATTTCGATGCCTCGTTCTCGGTATGAACCGAAGAGGCAACCGTTTGGGGAGATGTATTCTCTCGTGTCGTCGTCATGGCCTCGTCCTCAGCACGTGCTAAGGAGGCGAGATCGGGATGGTGACGAAGACTGGGAAGATGATAGAACCAACGTGGACCATGGTGAAGGCTGGCTGGGTTGGATCTCCTAGGCCAGGTTGGTCATAGAAGCCCTCGTCAGAAAATCCCGCTCTAGAATTCATCTCATCGAAACCTTTTAGCACCAAGCCCACTACCTGGCGCGACACTGTTGACGGACTATACGCCGACCACAGTATTTGTAGAGTATGGGGATCGTTGGAAACATGGTATACACGAGAATAGATCAAGAAGACAAGGGACAAGGATTTATACTGGTTTGGCCCTCAAGATGAGTAACAACACTACTCTAGTTTATATGTATTATAGATGGGAAAACCAATCAGAGTACAATGGAGAATAGAACAACTCTCCGGACCCACTAAGGAAACCTTATCTTCCCAGACTAGGACTCTGACACCTTTTATTCCAGGAAGATATTTTTCTTCTTTATTAGCCATATTTCCTTAATTAAAGGATACCCACTGGTATACTTTCAGGTATATGGTATTACCTTATTTCATTAACCCGTGTTGTTGATGAGAAAACTCAACGGCCTTGGAGTTCGGCTTAGCTCCAGTGAAGGTCCAAATCTTGCTTTCGGGTTTAGGGCATGCCAGTTGGTTTGATCCTGTAACCAATAAGATATACAAGAAAACAATGTTAGTAAATGATAGTTGATCGGCTGGTAGGCCGATGACATATCGTTGAAACCTAGCCGATGCATAAGCTGAATCGGCTATTAGGTGAAAGATGCTATGCATAAACTAGATTTAGATCAAGTATAATCATAAACAACTTTTCATTAACAGAACCAATCCTATAGGTCGAACCAATTGATGCAGCATAAGATTGATGTTTTTTAAAGTCAATTGTCACACGATTATATAACCTAAATAACTAGCCGATGAATAGATATTGTAGATTAACCCCAGAATCATGATTAGCTGTAGAAATAAATAACATGTAATCGATCATTTAATCCTTCTCTTAGATGGAAGCAGTTATAGATCGGACTCAACCAAGGCAATATTAACTATTTGAAACCAAGATAAGATAAATCATTAAATACATGGGCCTATTTCGTAGCTGAAAATCCATTTTAGGTATTTTATCTAACGTAACGGCTAAAACTCCGATATAGCCTTATACAAGAATATCAATCTTGATCAAATATGTTAAATAAGTTTCAACCTCAATGGGTCAGACATAACTGATGGCAGCGTGAGATTTGAAACACGCTTAACATATTTAAAGGATTAATACACTTGCATAGGATGTCAGCTATAACATGTAAAACAAATTAATAAATGCAAAACAGTTATACCAGGTAAGATCGGCTGAAAAACCCCAATTCTACCCTTATTGGCAATCAGAAAGCAGGTCAATTTTTATGACTTTGAACACGACTTAGTAGGTCAAACCCAATTAATGCAGCACTAGGTATGAAAAGAAGCATAAAGTCTAAATAATCAATCCCTTGACTGATTTTCGAGGTCGTGGATACGTTAACTAATCTAATCTGATGAAACGATTTAGCCGATAGCGACAAAACCTTTGAAAAGGCTTAGCCGATACAAGTAAATCGAGCCATCAAATGAGATTTACTAAGATATATGATAGCTAGCGATTGTACAAAATAGATTCGAACATCTAAAACAACGCGCTAATCCGTCGGTACAAACCGCTGTGACAAGTCATCCCTCTTATATGAGATGGAAGTCATACCCACTCTCTTTGACATCAAGATGCTTACCGGCCTGGACATAGCTTTTCTAAACATTTGGCTAGAAAGATTTGTTTTTTGTGGATCAACCTACGGTCCAATAGCCAACATGCAACATTTGGTCCAAGCCATAGTGGAAAAGAGAACCTTCCCTCTCGAAAAATACTTGCTTGGAGCCACATATCAAATGATGGGCCAAGTAGCGGCCAAAATCTTGATGGGCAAATCTGTCGGTTATGGAGGTCCCTGGTGGCTATATGTTGGCGTAGAATTTAAACCCACCTCGCAACAAAACAGGTTCCACGTTTCCACGGCGGCCTGGGAGATCTGCTTAGCTCCAGTGCAGGTCCAATGGCTTGCCTAGGTGCGTGTAGGGCGTGCCAATTGATTTGATCTGCAATCAACAAGAATAAACAAGTAAACCATGTGAGAAACGATGGCCGATCGGCCGATAGGCCGATGCTGCATCGTGGGGGCCTGGCCGATAGGGCAAAGCTATATCGGCTTACTTGAGGTAATAATATGATAGAACTGATAAAATAGATCTAATCCCGTCAGCCCATGTTAATGTGTTTATGGCAAATTACTAAAATCGGCCGATGAGGGTTGCATAAAGATAAATACACTAGCTAATACCCTAGTGTTAACTTATACAAGTCAATCGGCCAATATAAATATACCAATCACAGAGAGATCCTGAGAATACCCTGTAACCGATATATCTATATTCACCAATCAGCCTGCATAAGTGCCGAATACATGTAAGAACATAGCTGATCACATGCATTAGGTAAGACCGGCTGAAACCCCGGTGCTATCCTTAATTACGATCGGAAAACAGGCTTTGGGTTAAACCTCGAAACACGACTAAGGTCGATAGCAACTCAGAGTGTAGATCGAGAATTAACACAAAGAAAATCAAGTCGTCGATCACTTTTAGGGATGGTAGATGCCTTAGATAATCTAAACGAACAAACTAATTCGATCGTCGTCGGCAATAAACCCTAAAACGAAGTAGCCGCTGGTGAGATAGAATTAGAAAGCCACATCGAGATTAGCTAACACACGATAAACAACGATCACATCGCCAGGGCTTAACATGCCTAAAGCGACACGCTAGCCCCGACGATGTAGATCGTCGGGTACGAGTTCTTACCTCTGCTCTGGGGAAGCAAGAACTCGCCGGGAGTTAACCTCTTGCGAGAGTTGGCGATGCGCCGAAGGTAGATTAAACTTGATTGATTGTGTGATTGATTGAGAGAGTTTCTATGTACAAACTACCGGGATATTTATACCCGAGATTACAACACGGTCCGTGTAGGACACGATCTTATCTCTAATTAACAAACAAGTCTTTGCGGCAGACTCTTACCAATGATTAGATCTAAACCTACTTGATTTACAAGATACAATTGCCTAAAACCGAGCCTTATCTCTATTTGGCAACCACCTTGAAGTTTATCTCGAGCCCAGACCAAGCCCACGCTGACTCTGTCAATTTCCAGCCTCTATCGGCCGATGGCCATATTGAATCCGTATCGGCCGATACGCTCTTCCTGGTAGCGCCTCTCCCAGTCCGATACGCCTACCGAGTCCGATACGAGACCTGGTCTGACTCCACTCCAGCGCTTCTCTCCGCGTCGGTTTCCTCTCCCTTCTCCGGGCCGATTACGAAAATCTGCTGTTAACACATGCCCCCCAATTCCACTTCATTATATAATGTGGTGGAATTAGCTCCGAAGAACCCATCGACTTCTTTGCTAGGGTTCGTCTGAAAACCGCGCAGATCCAGGCTCATAACTTCTCGCCGCCGATTTCCTTGCGCAATTCCTCGTCCAGCCCTTTGCACCTCGCAATTCCGGCGACTCCCCGGCGTGTCCCTGGTACCGACCCTTCCAACAGCGACCTCCTCAACAGCAACAATGGCTTCCGCACCGTTCTACGCTTCCGAGATCCCCGTGGTGAGTCAATCCTTTCTAAATCCACATTTTCACTTTCCCGCCGATTTCTTCAAACTAGGGTTTTTGCTTTTTGCCCCCCGGGTCATTACCTTATATCACTGTTCATATGCCGTAGGTCTTCAAAGATCAAATCTTAATCCCCACCAACGACAAATCCCACCGGTTCCTTCTAGGCCCCATGGGCAACTGCGACCCAACCTGGCTGATAAACGCAGAGACCGACAGAGTTCCTTTTAAACAAGCCAAGCCCAATGTTTCTTCTTGGAAGCACACCTTCAGATCCTGACCGTCAAAGCTCAATGGCTACAGAACCTGGCACTAGAGGATTGCTGCGACCAAGCAGGTTCACTGGGACGAAATAGGAATCGGCCAATGCATCACTCTGTCCCTGGCCGATACCAAGAAAAATGAACCACTTATGTCAGCGGCCGACTATTTATGGTCTAGCACCTTGAACGCTTTCCTGTTCCGGCAAGGTCCGATGACCCCAACACTGATTGTCATCAAGCTGCTAACTGGACTAGACATCCAATCTGAGATCAACCCCTTCAGTCTCCTAACAAACAGCAACCACAAGTTGAAAACCAAGAAGATCGGAGGCTGGTCTGGGTACATTTCTGAGCATATGGAACAAGGATCAGTCTCAGAGAGGGAACACGTGGCCTTCCTGACACTATGGTTGGAAAGATTTGTTTTCTGTGGATCAACCTGCGGCCCCACTACAAATTGCCAACACTTGGCTCAAGCTCTGGTTGATAAGAAACAAATCCCCCTTGGCGGATATCTCCTGGGAGCTGTCTATCGGCTACTTCATATTGCCACTCAAGATCTGATGCTGAAGCAAACTATGGCGCATGGAGAACCATGGTGGTTTATCCAACTTTGGTTAACTATCCATACTAACACCATAGTCGATCGGCCTCCACTATCGGACTCCTGCTTCCCATCGAAGTACGCCGATCACGAAGATCCCAGAACCAGAAGGTGCATGTCTTTTGGAGAAGCGGCCTCTGTCTATCCTGGAGCAGATCAATCGGCCGAAGACATGTCCACATGGTTCATCCGATTCTACACCGGCCCCCCATCAATTAAGATGGACATGTTCATCTACACCTCAGACTAGGGTTTTGAACTCCCTGACGATCTCCACTTGGACCTGGTGAATGACGACATGGAGTCACGGGAATCATTTATGATCAGCATCACCCCATGCCTGCTCCCAGTAGGCATATTCCAAGGAAGAAGCACCAGCCTGTCCTATGAATTCAACAATCCCATGGTGGCCGCTAGACAGTGCGGGCTTGGACAACTCCCCATTAACTTATACTTCCATAAACTCCTAGAGAGCAGAGGCACGGTGTCATCAACGCTGATCATGAGTAAAGCACTGGAGATTGAAATCCCAAACCTGGGTGACTGCGACCGATTGCATCTGAGCGCCTTCATCCACATCAGCTTCCAAGCATGGTGGCAAGAATGGGCTGCTCATACCTTCCACCAATCGGCCAGATTTTATCTAACGGAGCTTATCCAGGATATCAGCCCTCAAGTCCCTGACGGTCCGATTCCATCCGTGAGCAATAGTGGTCAGAAAATTTCTTATGCTCAAGCTGTGGCTCCATCAGGATCAACTATTCTGGAGTCAATCATCGGCCTTACTGCCCCAAAGGTATCATCACTACTCCAAGGGCCGATGACCAAAGAAAACCCCAAGAGGAAGGCGCCAGCAAAAGGAAAATCTCAAAAAACCAGCAAGAAAGCCAAGATTGATGATCAGGCCGATCTTGAAGAACTAGACCCCTCCATGGAAGAATTCCTTGATGAACAAGTGATGGAGGAAGAAATCGATGCAGCAGCTGCCGATGCGCCTGAAGAAGAAAATCCATCGGCCGAGACTACTAAGGAACCATCGGCGAAGACCACCACAATCCCACCGGCCGATGACCAAGCCGACACCAGCCAGCCAAGGAAAACCAGGCACGCAATCTGCAAGGTAACACAGTTCCTTACTTGTATTTATGTAATCTCCTTCTATTGGTATGTTACACCTTACCCCTTACAGGTTCTTGCATCGTCTCTGTTGAAGGAACGAACTCAATCGGCCCCTTTAGCAAGAACTAAAAAGGCAACTTTGCAAAGGCGCGAACGAGCCAAGGCCCGATTGAGAACTCCTTCTCCTTCTCCACCACCCTCTCCGATCGCTTCGGTAAGAGTTAATTTTACATTGTCCCTCTAACAAGATAGATCTGCTCACCACCTTCTTGCTTTTCTTCAGCCGAGGGCTCCATCACCTGCACCGTATCGGCCAACCCCCTCGCCTACTGTTTCAAGACAACAAAAGGAGGCTGATGCAAGCACAGCCGATGCCCCATCACAAGTAACCAAAGTCATTTTGATCCCCTTTTGCCGATTCTCGTTTGACTAGGCTAACCTTGCCCTATATTGACATTTGCAGAACTTAGCCGATATGTTCTCTTTTGATATCGGCCAATTTCTTGATGATGAGGACAAGGAGCCACCCATCACAGCCAAGGTGTCGATCTTTGACGAACTGAAGAACCGGTTGTCCGATATTGCCAATCGGCTGGAGTCATCACTGGAGTTCCTGGTGGAGGATTGCACTCCCATCAGAGTCAGGGTACAAGAAATTCAAGATCAACTGCCTAAAGACCTGATGGAGACCCTGACACCGGCCATCTTCTTGGAACAATACCGATTCAAGCTTCACAAGGCGAAAGAAAGACCCGCGGAGCGACGGGAACGTGAGAGACTGGAATCGGCCCTATCAGCTAGCAAGGCTCAAGTCAACTCTGACAAAACCAGGTTGGATGAGCTAGCTGTTGAGCCAATTGTCTTGAAGAACAGACTTGAAGAACTTCGCCGCCTTGAAGCAGATCTAGAATCGAAGCTAGAAGCCACGCGCAAAGAAATCCAAGAAGTTGAAGCCGGAATAGCTGCATCACCCAAGGCCATAGAAGACCAAACGGCGAAGCTGAAGGCATCGGCCAAGTACCTTGCAACCCTGAGCAAATCCTTAAAGCCGATTCTAGGGTCGGTGGCCGATGACGCCCAAGCCATAGAAGATATTGATCAAATCCACCGTAGGGCCATTGCAGCTATTGCAAACTTTATAGGGTGATGTAATATATTTTGTGTCCTTCTTGTAGACAGATATTCTCCTATTGTAATTAATCTCATCGGCCAATCAGCCGAATTAGATCTCAACCTGAAAAAGTCCAAGTCTGAAAAATTGTCCAAGTCTGAAAAATTTTGAAACCAATTTTGAAACCCATAAACTTGAATCCTTGAATCAATCTAACAATCTTGAAAAATTGCGCATTGCACTTATATATATGCCCCCCAAATTTTAGAAGATGAGGGCTCATGTTGTAAAATTTGAACTGAGGACGATAGTATATATCGGCCATCCAAAGACGATGCATCGCACATCGGCTGTGATCATAAATCAGCTGGAAGGCCGATCATGAGTCGATCCATACGCTTGGATAATATTTCTTTAAGTATTTGCCGTTAAGAGTTCTGCCATAAACTTCTCCATCTAATCCTCTGAGCAGATAAGCATTACGGGGAACACATCGATGAATCTGAAAAGGACCTTTCCAATTAGGCGACCACTTGCCGAATTTATTATCTCTAGAACCAATCGGCATTATTAATTTCTAAACAAGATCCCCTTCCTCAAACGACTTGGCAACAACTTTTTTATTATAATGACGAGCAACTCGATCTTTATCGCGCTTTATTTTCACCAATGCCCGCAATCGGACATGTGCCAAGTCATCCAGCTCATCGACCATAAGATTATGGTACTCATCGGCTGTCAAGTCGTCTTGCAAGGCAATCCTCCTTGAGCCGATGTTGGTCTCCCACGGCAGCACAACTTTGTGCCCATAAACCAGCTGATAAGGTGGCACTTGAGTTGCACCATGACAAGCCATCCGAAACGCCCAAAGGGAATCGGCCAGCGTGGTATGCCACCGTCTCGGCTGTTCATCAATTTTTCTCTTGATTAACTTGATTAACATCTTGTTGGAAGCTTCTGCCTGCCCATTAGCTTGCGCATAATATGGAGAAGAATTCAATAGCTTGACACCCATGCTTTCAGCAAACTCGACAAACTCATCGGACACGAAGATTGATCCCTAGTCTATAGTCAATGTCTATGGTAGCCCAAACCGATATATTATATGCTCTTTGACAAATTGAATTGCGTCCTTGGAATCAACCTTCTTAAGGGGAACGGCCTCAACCCACTTTGTGAAGTAATCTGTAGGCACTAGTATATATTTGTGTCCCTTGCTTGATGGCGGGTTTATCTGTCCGATCATATCCATTCCCCATCCACGAAACGGCCACGGCTTTATGATTGGATGCATAGCCGATGCCGGTGCTCTCTGAATTGCTCCAAATTTCTGACAATCTTGACATCCTTTATAATACTTGAAACAATCCTCTAGCATTGTCGGCCAAAAATATCCAACGCGCTTTAAAAGCCATCTCATTTTATGGGCCGATTGATGTGTTCCACAAATCCCTTCATGGACCTCGCTCATAACAACTTTGGCTTCTTCGAGACTCAAGCATTTAAGCAAGACACCATAAATCGTCTGATAATATAGATCATCGTCCAGTAAGACATAATGTAAAACTTTATACTTCATTCATCGTGACGCCGATTGAGAAGGGTTTCTCAAATACTTGATGATATCAAACCTCCAGTCATCGGCATCCACGGTAGCAATTTGAATCCGAACATCTTTAGCCATCGCCCTGTATCCTGATGCCCCCTGAGCTAAATCATTGGCCTCGAAGTTCTGCTTCCTGGGTATATGCCTCATCGTCACAATCTTGAAAGCTTGTAACAACTCCTTGCACTCCTCATTGTAAACCCTGAGAATATCATTCTTGCATTCATACTCCCCAGAAAGTTGATTAATGACCAACTGTGAATCACCAATGATCTCTACGGAATCGGCCTCAACCTCTTGTAACAACTACAAACCTTTGAGAACAGCCTCATACTCTGCTTGATTATTAGTATAATAAGGCTTGATAGTAAAGGCAAACTCGAAGCTTGCCCCCCGAGGGGATATGATGACTAGGCCGATACCGCATCTCAAAATACAATGTCCATGGCACAATATCTGAATATGCAATTGAATCATCTCTATGCTGAACAATAAAATCGGCCAGGGCTTGTCCCTTGATCGCTTTGCCCGATTCATACCGTAAGTCGAACTCTGTTAAGGCAAAAATCCACTTCCCAGTTCTTCCTTTGAACACGGGGGCCGATAACATGTATTTCATCACATCGGCCTTACTTACCACAATGCACTCATTGGAAAGTAAATAATGCCTCAATTTAGTACATGAAAAATATAAGCACAAACATAGTTTCTCCGCTGGCGTGTACCTTGTTTCGGCATCTAGCAACCTCTTGCTGAGATAGAAAATAACCCGTTCTTTGCCATCAGTATCCTGCACTAGAACTGAGCCGATAGACTTCTCATCGGCCGATAGGTACAGCCTGAATGGAACTCCCTTCTGTGGAGGAATTAGAATTGGTGGGGAGCTCAAATATTCTTTGATGTCGTCCAGCGCCTTTTGCTGCTTGTCACCCCATGTAAACTCTTGATCGTCTTTTGTCTTCAACAACGGAGTGAACGGCTCTATTCTTCCTGACAGGTTCGATATAAAGCGCCGGACAAAATTGATCTTGCCGAGCAGGGATTACAACTTGGTCTTGTTCGTTGGAGGCTTGATCTTCTTTATAGCGTCGATATTCTTCTGTGTAATCTCAATTCCTCTTTCGTGGACCAAGAAACCCAAAAACTAACCGGCCGATACGCCAAAGGCACACTTGTTAGGGTTCATTTTGAGACCATACTTCCTTGCTCTTTCAAGTACCCTGAGCTTGTCGTTTTTCTTCATCACTGGAACTATGTTGGAGACCTACTCCGCGTATCGGCAGGGTCTGATAAAGTTGGCATCGTAAAGTCTTGTGATTTCTGCCTTGATAGCTTCGTGCATATCGGCCTTAAATCTCCTAGGAGCTTGTTTGAATGGCTGATAGCCTGGTTTGATAGGTAGCCGATGTTCTACGATCGATCGGCTTAATCTTGACATCTCATGGTATTCCCATGCAAAAAAATCCATAAATTCTTTCAAAAGATTTATCAAATTATTCTTATATTCCCTTGGCAGGTTAGCACTTACATACGTTGGCCTAGGCCTATCACCTATTCCTAATCAACCTCTTCAAGTTCATCGGCCGACGTAAAGCCTTGTCCCAACTTCCCATCTAGCTCATCCACCACGTCATCTGTGTAGGGACTAGCTTGCTCATCTTGGATAATGGATGGCACATCTTTGTTAAAGCAACTGCTTGTCTTGATCTTCAATCATCTCGATATCGCAATCAGTTACTTTGAGGAAATTGGCATCCCAAACTCGCCCGGATAAGCAGTAGATTCCCTCCATCTCCCAAACTACGAGATCGGCATTGGCCACGTGTACTGATCGATCGGCCTGCATGATCTCGACCTGGTCCCCTTGCCATTGTATAAGGCATTGGTGCATTGTTGAAGGGACGCAACAGTTTGCGTGGATCCAATCCCGTCCCAACAACAAGCTGTAGGAACCCTTTCCATCGAAGACGAAGAAGGTTGTGGGTATCGTCTTGCTGCCCACGGTGAGTTCCACGTTTAGTACCCCCTTCGCCTCAGAAGCGTTGCCACCAAAGTCTTTCAGCACCATGTTGGTCTTGATAAGGTCTTCAGGTACTTTTCCAAGCTTCCTGAAGGTTGTGTACGGCATTAAGTTTACCGCCGCGCCGCCATCGACCAGCATCTTCGTCATCGGTCGCCCATTAACGAATCCTTTGATATACAACGGCCGGAGGTGCCTGTAGCTGGCGTCGACTGGCTTGTCGAACACGGCTTGATCAGGTGACAACTATAGTTTAGCCGAGGACTGCTCATCGTCGGCTACCGCTTCATCGGCCGTCTGCACGCTGTACTCTGCTGGCAATATGAAAACCATATTAACAGAAGCCGATGCTATGCCTTTACCTTTTGCGGACGCAGGAGCTTGAGCTGACTTGGAGGTGCCCTCATCGGCCTTGACCACCGCATATTTTACTCTCGACTCCTTCCTGGTCTTGGCCGGCCGATGGGTTATTGTCGCCTGTTGCTCTTGGATCTGCTCCTTCCTCCTTAGCCTCTGAACCTGCCGTTTTTGTGTCTTGCTAAACACGTCGCTTGGGCACCACTGGGGGTTCTAGACTTGCTCGTCGTCCTCAGTCCGTTGATCACGGTGCATTGGCCCTAGCCTCTCGTGTACAGACTTTGTTTGCTTGCTTGGCCGATGCACTTGCTTGCTCGAGCTGCCCTGATAGGAGTCTTCTACATCGTTACATGCAGGGCACTCTTGGATGGATGGCAACCTCATTCCTTCATTCCAGTAGAAACGGAAAAACTCGCACTCCCAATGAGGGTCATAGGAGTTGTCTTGATCGGCATGATCCTGTGCTTGTTCCTCCTGCCTTCGCTGATATTTTCTAATCAAGCCCTCGGAGATCGGACATGGCCCTCGCCGTCAGCCCTGTCTGCCCGCACCATGTTGACTGGGAACGGGTGTCCTTCTATCTTCATCGACCGCTTGGCATCATCGATCTTAATCCTGCCTTGCTCGATGGCCGATTGGATCTGTTGTCGGAAGATTTTGCATTCGTTGGTATGATGGGAATATGTGTTATGCCATTTGCAATACCTTCTCTTCTTGATTTCTTCGACGGATGGCAGTACATGACCCACTGGCAGCTGGATCTGCTTCTCTTGCAGGAGTAGGTCAAATATTTTGTCGGCCTTGTTGATGTCGAAGTCGTATTTATCCTCTCTGTCGCCCTTCTTGGCCCACTGGCATGTTGTCGGCTTCTTCATTTGAGCCCACTCGGCCAGGTCGACATCGGCGTCTTCTTCATCATCTTTGTCGGAGGCGTACTGATAGACTGTATTGATTTTCTTCGCGAACTTCTTTGCCTCCTGGAATCGTTGCTCGTGGGCCGATACTCGTTGGGCTAGCTAAGCTAGGCTGTCGAATTCCTGAGAGGAGAACCTCTCTCGTATCGGCCCCAGTAATCCTTGAAACGCCAAATCGGCGAGCTGTGAATCGGTCAAGCTGAGGCTGTAACACCTATTCCTTATGTCCCTAAATCTTTGAATATACTCTGGGACCGATTCATCAACCCGTTGCCTGATGGCAGTAAGATCAGACAGTTTCATCTCTTGCACGCCGTTATAAAAGTATCTGTGAAACTACTTTTCTAGATCTATCCATCCTCTGATGGAATTGCAGGGTAAAGATGAGAACCATGTAAATGCTGACCCTGACAAAGACAGAGGGAAAAACCTCACCCTCAACGCCTCTATGGCCGATGCCTCCCCACACTGTGCTAGGAATCGGCTCACGTGCTCGTATGTAGAGACGTTGTCCTGCCCTGAAAACTTGGAGAAGTCCGGAATTTTGTATCGGCCTGGCAATGGCACTCTGTCGAACTCCTTGGGGTACGAGTGCCGATACACCGTAGGACTCTCCTTGGGCTTCAAACCGAACTGATCTAGCATCACCTCGGCTATCATGTCGGCCCAGTATCCTACGGGCCGATGCGGGAGGTCTTGCTGGTAAGATTGCTGCAGGCCTTTTGCTTGATATTGCCTGGGGGAGTACGGTTGGTAGTGGTGATTCAAGTTCTGTGCGTCGTACTGCCCTGCAATGTACTGCTGGTAGCCTTGCGGCGCGTTGTACGCAGCTGGTTGCGGAGGGTTGCCAGTCATGGGAATTTGAGGTTGTCTGGCCAATGGCGGGTTGACAGGAACTTGCTGCATCGGTTCGATCACCGGTTGTTTCCCCTTTGTCCATTGTGCATACTGTTCCTCCGTGATGTGCTGAAGGCTTCCTCCTGTTTGCCTGGTGAGGACCAGCGGCAAGGTTGACGTTGGTTGGGCCGATGGAGGTGGGATTGGCGCCGTCGGCTGGGGAGTCATGCTCAGGTCGGTCCTCAAGGTCCGTAAGCAGGGAATTTGTTTTCTGGCAAGAAAATCAGCCCTTGAGGCTTGTACTGATGAATGGAACCATCCAAGATTGATTTGACCGTGTTGGTCAATGTGTTCACTAGGATCCCAGACTGGTTGACTAGCGCAGAATGAACTGCGGAGTCGATTTGGTCTTGCAACGTCGGTGCAGCGTTTTCTTCGGTCTTGACGATGTGGTCGTGTGCCGCCGCCGACATGCTAGCTCCATCTCCAGGGCTCGGCATTACCATCTTAGATTTTTGGATGAGGGTGCCTTGCTGAGTCCTAGAGTATGTCTGCAGGTACATATTCTGGAACTGCTCGACCAGCTTGTCCACCTCAGCCTTCTGCTCTTCATTGAGCTGGTCGACGGTCATGGAGACGACGTTCTCCTCGGAGATCTCAGCCTGCTTTGACATCTTGCAGTGGTCTTCTTGTTGTTGCGAAGCTTGCGTTCTTGTGGTCCCACTGGGTGTGCCAAAAGCGTGTTGGCGTAGAATTTAAACCCACCTCGCAACAAAACGGGTTCCACGTTTCCACGGCGGCCTGGGAGATCTGCTTAGCTCCAGTGCAGGTCCAAATGGCTTGCCTAGGTGTGTGTAGGGCGTGCCAATTGATTTGATCTGCAATCAACAAGAATAAACAAGTAAACCATGTGAGAAACGATGGCCGATCGGCCGATAGGCCGATGCTGCATCGTGGGGGCCTAGCCGATAGGGCAAAGCTATATCGGCTTACTTGAGGTAATAATATGATAGAACTGATAAAATAGATCTAATCCCGTCAGCCCATGTTAATGTGTTTATGGCAAATTACTAAAATCGGCCGATGAGGGTTGCATAAAGATAAATACACTAGCTAATACCCTAGTGCTAACTTATACAAGTTAATCGGCCAATATAAATATACCAATCACAGAGAGATCCTGAAAATACCCTGTAACCGATATATCTATATTCACCAATCAGCCTGCATAAGTGCCGAATACATGTAAGAACATAGCTGAAACCCCGGTGCTATCCTTAATTACGATAGGAAAATAGGCTTTGGGTTAAACCTCGAAACACGACTAAGGTCGATAGCAACTCAGAGTGTAGATCGAGAATTAACACAAAGAAAATCAAGTCGTCGATCGCTTTTAGGGATGGTAGATGCCTTAGATAATCTAAACGAACAAACTAATTCAATCGTCGTCGGCAATAAACGCTAAAACGAGTTAGCCGCTGGCGAGATAGAATTAGAAAGCCACATCGAGATTAGCTAACAAACGATAAACGACGATCACATCGCCAGGGCTTAATGTGCCTAAAGCGACACACTAGCCCCGACGATGTAGATCATCGGGTATGAGTTCTTACCTCTGCTCTGAGGAAGCAAGAACTCGCCGGGAGTTAACCTCTTGCGAGGGTTGGCGATGCGCCGAAGGTACATTAAACTTGATTGATTGTGTGATTGATTGAGAGAGTTTCTATGTACAAACTACCGGGATATTTATACTTGAGATTACAACACGGTCCGTGTAGAACACGATCTTATCTCTAATTAACAAACAAGTCTTTGCGGCAGACTCTTGCCAAAGATTAGATCTAAACCTACTTGATTTACAAGATACAATTGCCTAAAACCGAGCCTTATCTCTATTTGGCAACCACCTTGAAGTTTATCTCGAGCCCAGACCAAGCCCACGCTGACTCTGTCAATTTCCAGCCTCTATCGGCCGATGGCCATATTGAGTCTGTATCGGCCGATACGCTCTTCTTGGTAGCGCCTCTCCCAGTCCAATACGCCTACCGAGTCCGATACGAGACCTGGTCTGACTCCACTCCAGCCCTTCTCTCCGCGTCGGTTTCCTCTCCCTTCTCCGGGCCGATTACGAAAATCTGCTGTTAACACTATACAACTCTAGTTAAATTTATATACCATCAATGTTGCTGAAAGAGCTCTCCTCTATTCATCAAGCTTTCCGTCTGACTACTATGATAATGAAGAAGCAAGTACCCGCTGATGCATATCTTTTGGAGAAGTAGCATCGACTTATTCAGGATCAGGACCATCGGCTGAAGCATTCCAAACCTAGTTTCATCACTTCTATGATGGATTTCTTAAGAATGCCAGAATTTGGTTTCCCTATGACAACTTTACCGATTATGAGCTCCTAGCCGACCTGAGATTGAATGACCTCAATGATGAAAAAGATCCCAAATCTAGAGATAACTTTGTTTTGGCCATATCCGCATGCATACTTCCAACTAGATTATCTCAAGGCCGAAACGTTTAAATCTCCTATGAATTGTATCACCCTATGATAGCAGCAAGACAGTTAGGTTTGGGTCAACTTCCGATTGGCTTGTACCTTGCAAGGAAAATCCAGACCAGAGGCATCATTACATTGGCTCTTTTGATAGACAGGGTGCTGAACCTCAAAAATCCTGTTTTGGGCTCCCTTGAACATATCAACATTCATCTTCTGCGAAGCCAGTTATTTGACCGATGCTGGAGTGAATGGAAGAAACATCTTTTTCACCTATCGGCTAGCTTTTACTTGACCATCGTCATCCCTTCCATCAGCCCTCAGGTAAATCACTTTTTTCCCTTCTTCTGAACAACATTGAATTCTTTATCTCTCTTAAAATGCCTGATATCTATTTTGTAGGCCGGCAGCACTCCTCCTCCTGCTAAAAGTATAAGCAATCAGCCGATTGTATACGCACCGGCTTTGTTGCCATCAGAGGACTTGGCTCCATCCATGACCGGCTTCGCTACCCCTTCAGTGGGTTCCTTGCTCCAAGGTCAAGTTAGAGAACCGATCTCCAAGGTCACAAGCAAACGCAAGCAGCCAAACACCAAGAAAATCACAAAAAAGCCAAGAGTTTCAACTCCCACGAAAATTGCCGATGATGCCCCTCCCGCTGACTTGGATGTTGAACAATACTTGAAGGAGGCCATTATAGACGAAGAAATTGATGAAATTGTTGCTGAAATGAGTGATGATGAAGATCAAGACCCAGCCAATCAAAGACCAGCCAATACTGCCATTCCTAAAGAACCACGCATCGAAACTAAAATCCAAGCTTCACGCCAACCACGTCATCGCATAACAATCCACAAGGTCAAAGCAAAAAGATACAAGACCTCATATTTGATTCTCTCTAACAATCTTCTAATACTTGCCCTTTTGTAGCCCAAGACTGTATTAGCTCTTGCTAAAGATAAACATTTTCCAATGCCTCCATTGTTTCCAAGTCCCCAAGCTTCTCCAGTTGCATTGGTAAACTTTTAACTTCTTGATTTGTTGAAATCAGCCGATACGAACAACCTGACACTTACTCTATTTTTAGCCAAGAGCTCCATCGGCTTCTCCTCCTCGGCCAGCCCCTAGTGAACATGCACCTTCTGCCACTGGCAGCCATCATGGAGAAAAACATACTACTGCTGCTGCACCGATGGCCCAAGTAAGTTTATAAACATATTCCCTTTCGGCTTAACCCTGTTTATTTTCTAATCATCAATTTTGTTGTGCAGAATCTGGCCAACATGTTCTCTTTTGACATAAGACAATTTTTGGATGACGACGATGAAGAAACCACCAGCGAGCCAAATCCCCTTTCTCTGAAAACTTGATAGCGCAACTGCTGGAGATATCTGATCGGCTTAACGCTTCTTTAGATGCCTTAGTTGCAAATAGTGGGCCGATTAGAAGTAGATTCCAAAAAATTCAAGACCAGTTG
The DNA here is from genome assembly GCA_008326285.1 of Oryza officinalis. Taxonomy (NCBI): domain Eukaryota; kingdom Viridiplantae; phylum Streptophyta; class Magnoliopsida; order Poales; family Poaceae; genus Oryza; species Oryza officinalis. The sequence continues at coordinate 1,385,023 of BDMV01000010.1, read as the reverse complement.
CCTGATAAAGTGATTGATGTCATCTCCCCAACAGCTTTTCTTGAATCCCACCAATTCAAGGTCCAAAGAGCCACTCAAAGACTTATAGAATGCCTCGAATTCAAAGCCTTGGAATTGGCTCTTCAAAGCAGCTAGCAGCAAGTGAACGAAAACAAGGTCAAACTTGATGAGCTAACAGCTGGTCTAGAAACAACCCAGAAGCACATTGCAGAACTGGAACAACAAGAAGTCGATCTCTTGGCCAAATTAGAGCAAACACGCAAAGAAATTTCTCAAGAAAAACATAAGTTGGTCGATCTCCCCAAAGCCATCGAAGTTTATCTCCGTGCTACAACGGTATCTTCGTGCGCTTGCGGATTTTATCTATGAACGTAAGAAATACCAACAAACATTTCTGGCACCATTGCCAGGGAACGGTTGTTGTTTATCTCCGAACCTTGTTCGTCCTCGTATCTTTTTATTTTTCCTTATTTCTACCTTTACCCTCGCTACCCAAAAGAAGCCTTCCAGAGCACAGTTTTTTTACCATGGAGCAACAGCCTGTCTTTAGATTGTCTGCTCCCACGGGCAAATACTATGAGCCTCCTCCATCATCGGAGCCCATCTTATCCACCAGCTATGAATTCCGATCTAGCTTTATAGCCATGGTTTGGGAACAATCCTTCTCGGGACTTGACCAAGAAAACCCATACCACCACCTGCAAGAGTTCAAGCAACTGTGTTCATTTCTTATGATCTGAGGCATGACACAGGAAACCATCCAGTGGAAGTTGTTTCCCTTTTCTCTCTTAGAGAGAGCGAAGCAATGGTACACCCATACCATCGGGAGCGTACACGGTGATTGGAGTGAATTGTGAGACAGATTTTGTCTTGCCTTTTTTCCTCTATCTCGTGTCGCATCCTTGTGAGTAGAAATTCTCAGCTTTCGGAGGAGTCATTAGGAGCAGCCAGGGCCAGATTTATCTTTCTAGTACAATCTGGCCCTAACTTGTTGATACCCCATGTATTATTGTAACATTTTCATGCAGGTCTAGATAAAGAGTCTGCCCTTTACCTCGACATTACCGCTGGAGGTTCGTTCGCACACAAAACTACATCCGAAGTGAAGGAAATTCTGGATCGCATCTGGGAGAATACTTTGTTCATGGATAATTCTTCCGAACCACCCCTGGAGGAACCTATGTCGAAATCCAAGGAACCTTCTATAGTTGAATCTGAACCACAACCATCCACATCTCTAGAGTCAACTCTAGAGCCCTCACCCAAACTAGGAACATCGAAGGGAGAAGAAATTCAACCTCCAAAGTTCCCTTTCCAATTAGAGGATGATCCATCTAGCAACTATCGAAACACCTCGAAATTCTTTGATGCCCGACTAGGGGAGAAACCTCCTTCTGTCCATGTCTCTCAATTCAGAAATCATTTGACAGAACCTTCCCTTAGACCTACGGTACCTCCTTATCCTCCTGATCCTCCCAACAAAGCAATTCTCATGGAGGCCACGAAAGTGGAGTGATCAGAGGAAGTGAGACGCTCTTCCAAAAAAATTCGGATTGTTTCATCTTCTACGACCATAACTTGTTCTATATTAGGAACCATTGGAGAAGTCCTTCATAACCCCAGAATTGGGGCTAGTATCATGTCCAAGTTCTCTGCGGACACCCTTTTGAGTAGCATGCCCCTAGCCCCAACAGACAAACTTTTCACAAGTCTTTCAGGACTTATATTTGAGTGTCGTGGGATTGAGAGGGCCGTGCCAATTCCAATAGACAAAATCAGGGTCTACCTAGATTTCCACATCTTTCCTACCCTCGATTTTGATCTTCTCATAGGCTTCCCTCAGAAAAACTTCTCCAAGCAGGTGAATATGAAGGGAGCCTCAAAGAAAAGTTTAGGACAAATGCTTTTGCCACTCATAGCTTTTGCCTAGAATCATCAAGGGCAAAGTCTCATTCCAAGCATGAGCCATTCGAGGAGGTGATGTTTGTATCTCCATTCATTTCATCTGAACCTACTCTCCATCTTCATGAAACTGAATGACCTTCATTGCCCTCAATCGAGCCTAAGCCTTGTCCCTCTCTCTGGTCCTCAGAACATTGTTCTTGTTAATCATCAAGAAACAATCCCGATCTTGCACGATGCATCTCTTGGGAAGAAGAACCTTCAGGCCATGGACAAGCTTGAGACATCGACTCTAGAGAATGAGAGAAAACATTCCACAAATGAGCATGAAAGTTTCTCTTTCAAAATTCCCAGGATTCATATTCACACAAGGAATCTCCAGAGTCCTGTTCGATTAGCGCCGCTTCCTTGTGCGAGGACCACAACCATCTTACTTTCCGCATTCCTAACAAGTTTAGAAGGGTGGTTGTGGATGCTTATGTTTATCATAATTATTGCAAATCTCATATTTGTTTGTGGCACTAATCATGCAGCGTGATGTCTCTGTGGTCGAGCTTGTGACCATAAACAAAGCACTGCCGGGAGTTAACCCGGATTATCATGGAAAGTTTCCTTTCTAATAAAAGTAGGAACCAGTTTTTAGGATTGTGTGCACCTTCGGGTATTCCTAGTCACTAACCATCATAGGTTGAGATTAAGAATGAGGGTCATGCAATGCCTAAGAACATGGGAGCTACATCAACTGTACACTCTGGTGATCCTTGGTGATGGAACACACTCTATAGGATACTCCAACATCACACACTTGGTTTTTGATGTCTTGGGATACAAAAGTCCAAATGTGGGGGGAAAGGTCGATGAGCTTGTCATGACGAGTTCCATCAACCAAGGCCATCTTGGTTTAAAGTTGGTGTTAGTCCTACCTTGGTAAAAAAAAAGGGAAAAGAGAGAGACAAAATAAAAAGAAAAAAAAGAAGAGAGAGGGAGAGAGAAGAAGAAGACAAGCTCCACATGGATCAAAGACCACATTATGTGCGTGTCTTCAGGCTGTGGCATTAGATCTTGGAAAATACCTTTTTTTGCAGCATAGCTCCACCTGTCCTTGCTCTCGTGCGTGCATGCAAGCCTTGGCTTAGTCTTCATCCACTCCTGGCTATGCATAGCTTCTCGCTCTCACAGTACCTACGCGCATGCAAGCAAGAGGGAATGTCCTCTTCTTTTCTAGGCACAAGGTTCTTGCACCTGAGGTGTGTGCATATCCAAACTGCTCGCCTGAGTTGGCATGGTCAAAGTACTTTCCTCCACTACATTTCGCATTAAGATGGAGGAGAGATCGACAATCATATTTGACCATGCCACTGTCCTAGAGATTTCAACATATCCATCATGCTGGCGATAAGTGCACTCAGGTATACGAAAGGCAGCAAAAAGTTCACCACTTCTTTTACTCATACTTATATCCATTTGAGTGTGGCTTGATCATACATGGTTATGCTTCCTTTGACTATTTTCGTATGCTCTGGTTTGGGTGTTTTCGCGAGACATCCATAGGCTTTTTAAATTAAGCATGGTGCTTAGGTTAAAATAGTCTGCTTTAATCAAACTAGACATGGATTCAAGTTTGATTAATGAACTCTCAGAGTTAATATGTTCATGAACATTGGATGTATATCTTTTGTGGACTAACCCCTGCAGGAAAGTATTCAAATTGACGGGTTAGTCCTCAAGTTCAATTCACACTGGAGGTAAGTCAGGGACTGGGAAACATATCAATCAATTGCTAACATGCAAAGGAGGAACACATCACCTTTCAAGGTGCATGGTGAGTATACTGCCAAATGCTCCTTTGCTATGTCCATGCAATTTTACCTCAGCCTAGTATGAGTTTTTCTAAAAATAAAATAATTGGTGAACAATAAATTTTGACAAAAAATGTTTTCAGAATAAAAGAAGTGTCTCTCGAGAAAAAAAATGACAAAATAAAATGATGGCAAACTTGTGGGATCCACGCTTCTTAAGTTTTGAATCCAATTTCTCTTTAGCGTGGATGTGAACAGCTAATCTTTAGGCGACAATAAAATCTCTCCAACCTTTATAGTCCCTCGAGTATTCGTTATCCACTAACCTTTTTCAAGGGGTAAGATGACAACCAAGGAGCAGTGTACCATAACTCCAACATTCATATAACGCTCCTTGGTCAAAGAGATACACAGGGAACCAAGCAGAAGATATTCAAAGCTTTGTTGCATTCAATCCTAACTCTTGCGTTCGGTTCTATGCTTGGGGAGACCTATCTGGTAAGAATCCCACACAACTTGTGCATCCTCGCCACATATCTCCACCCTGCTGAGTTACCCATCACCTCCATTGTTGCCATGATAGAAAATAATAATAATAATAAATTTAGGCACTTCATGTGCCAAGAGTTATTTGAATAAAGTTTGGCTCACTGGTATATCACCCCGGTGGAAGCCCTTTTTGCTTTCTATGTTTTTGTTGAATAAAGTCTAGATACAAAATAAGTGTGGCAGGAGTTTTTTTCGGAATTCATGATGCACAAGAAATGCAAGTTGACACGCTAACATGAAAAATAGAACCCCACGAGTGATCATGAGCAAAATCTGCCAGAGCAAAGAACAGAAGGGTTCAGCCGGGTTCGGCTGACTCATCTCTGCCCCCTACTCCCTTCCACTTCATCGTGTGGTCAAGTTTGCGTGTCTCCTTTCTTATTCTCCCCTGTGAATCAATTCTGCTTGGAAAATTCAAATAAAATTTAGTTTTACTCCAAATTAAAAACAATGCTCCTCAACAAATAAATTTTCTATGGTTGGTATGTATACTCTTTATTCTTTGCTAACACTTGTTACTTGTGAACATATATCTATCATAGGAACCCTTGCTAATATAAGTAATTGATATTTGTGATATGGAGACAAAAGAAATTACTGTCTAACTATCATGATACTTGGGATTTTATCTTTGGGAAAATTTAATTTTTTGAGCAATATTCCTCATTAACTATGTGATTACCCACCAAGGCGAAATATGCTTTATATTGCAAACCTTATATTTTTGTTGCTTGACATTACATTGAGCTTTGTCAAAATATTGTGACCTGTGTGAGATGTTTTTCATACTTTCATGATCAAGATCGCGTACACTCCACATAACCATCTGCTAAACTTCTACACTAGAAGTTAGCATTCATATCATCCAAAGAATAAATACTCCATGTTAGTTATTCCTCTTTCTCCAAAATTCATTCAAAAGAAAAGGAAGGCATAGCTATGCAAAAGAAGGAAAGAAAAAAATATAGAATAAATAAAGTCTTGCTCATGCAAGCATGAGGCATGAAAAAAAAAAGAAAAGAAGAGAAAAAGAAAGGTAGCCATGCCCTCCCTCAAGTTTCAAAAGAAGAAGAAAGAGGCGTACAAAAGGAGTTATCATTTTCATTTTTCCATCCGCAACCGTACACATGCACTCTTGATCAGAAAGTATGACTTGTTATCTCCTTGGGTCCGGTCTTTTGGCTTGGCAAGATATGTGATGCAGGTACGCATCGATTGATCCCTACCGAGCTCCACATATATAGCCATTTAGCATAGGGACAATTCGGCAATACATGCCTTGGTGAGGATTCAAAATCAAAACGAGCGATTCGAGAGAGAGTCATTTGAGGAGTATAGCTATACTTTGAAAATATATGAAAAACCAAAGTGATTGACAGGAGGAACAGGAACGACTTGAGTCACGACCGTTCCATTCATCAATTACCAAAGATGGTAAGATAGACACCGCAAAGTTCACAGGTACAGGTATGGATTAGAATAAATTGTATACTAGTACCATACCTTAGAAAGTTTTATTCCATAATAATCCTTAACCCTTACTTGGGACAAGTAAAAAGTGAAGTATGGGGGTTTGTTGACGGCCACTAAAGACCATTTTTAGGCCGTCAATACCTGCAGAAAGCTATATAAAGACAACACCCAACATAGTGATAAGATTTATTCCTAACAATTTCCACGAGTGTTGGTGTATATTTGGATGCAGGTGACAAACAACCAAAGTTGAAAGGAAATATATAAGAAGGTTGGAAATAATACTTCCATATCCAAGCTCATGGAGATTTAAGCCCACAAACCGAACAAGATCATAATTAGATGGGTGAACTCAAGTGAAATACTAAAGAGGACCCACATGTTAGGGCCCAGGAGAAAGAAGTGGGCTAGAGGGGCCAGCCAGGGGTCGGCCGACCCAGGTCCCGCCCAATCCAGCCAATAACCGCCTTTGGCAGTTACAACCGACCTTGCTATGGCGGTTGTGGCCGATATCTGCGCTCCAAACCACATTTGAGCAGCTATAAATAGAGTTCTCATCCTTCATTTCAACACACACCTAGATGTAGAGCTGAATTATAAGAGGCTCTTTGTATCCATTTATGTATACTTAGAATAAGGGAATGAGAGTGAGGAAGAAAGAGTTGGAGGAGTTCTGGAGTTGTCAGTAACTTCTTTATTTATTTTGTACCTTAGAAATTACTTTGTTCTACTTGAGAATATCTTAATTAAGTAGTTGAGATTTATCTTGTGTGGTATATTTCTTAGGTAGTTCCTATTTAGCATACTAGAATACTGTCACTAGAAATAGTGTTACTTTAGTGTTTGATCAACATTAGAGTAGTATTTAATAGTGTAGACGTGGTGTTTGTATTGTTGAATACCTGTATTTGTTGCGTATCCCACAGTACGTACGAGGTTGGTGTAGAGGTGGTGACAGCCCTCGAGATCACCGTAGTCCTCCTTGTACGGATACGGAGTAGAGCGCAATCTGCTAGCAGCGTGCAAGCCAGTGCCTGAAGTATTGCAATAGGATTAAAGTTAAGCATTCTAAACAACCCTGTGCCACACTAGAAAATTCACTCTACCCTTTGGCCTACATTATCTCGTGTCATTGGATGAACCTGAATAGGAGCTAAACACACACGTTCCCTGTTCAAATTCGATACCTTGGAATACTCCTGGGTGAAGTGCTACAGCGGTATCTCCATGCGCTTGCGGATTTTATCTGTGAACATAAGAAATACCAACACTAACTGAGAAAGATTTCTCAAATAGTTAATAATTTCATACCTCCAATCATCAACATCAACATCTGCAACTTCAATTTCTATATTTCTCAACATCGGCTTATAACCCAATGCACCTTAGGCTAAATCATTGGCTTAAATATTTTGTTTTCTAGGAATATGCTTCATAGTGATAACCTTGAAATTTTTCATCAACTTTTGACACTTTTTATTATAAACTCTCAAGACTTCATTCTTGCATTCATACTCCCCCAACAACTGATTGATCACCAACAATGAATCACCAATAATTTGAATTGCATCGGCTTCAACTTCTTTCAAAAGCTGCAATCCTTTAAGCACTGTTTCATATTCTGCTTGATTATTTGTGTAATAAGGTTTGATTGTAAAGGCAAATTCAATGCTTGCCCCCGAGGCGATATAATTACCAAGCCGATGCCACAAGCATGTGTACAAACAGATCCATGAAAAAACAATGACCAAGGCATCATCTCAACATATGCGACTAAATCACCTCGGTGTTGAACGATAAAATTGGCTATCACCTACCCTTTAACTGCCTTAATCGATTCATATCGAACATCAAATTCTGTTAAAGCAAAAATTCACTTCCCAACTTTACCTTTCAAAACTGGAGCAGATAGCATATAGTTGACGCTTTGCAAACTATTGTACACTAATTCAAAAGCAGATAATGCCTTAACTTTGTACACGAAAAGTATAAACATAAACACAGCTTCTCTATAGCTGTATACCTTATTTCTGCATCCAAAAGCCTTCTACTAAGATAAAATATTGCTCTTTCTTTTCCTGCAATTTCTTGAACTAGAACGGAGCCGATAGACTTCTCATCGGCTAATAAGTAAAGCTTGAATGGAATCCCCTTTTGAGGTGGTATCAGTATTGGAGGTGAACTTAGATATTCCTTGATATTATCCAATGCTTTCTATTGTTTCTCCCCCCATACAAATTCTTGATCGCCATTCAGTCTTAACAATGGGGTGAAAGGCTCAATTCTACCTGACAAATTGGAAATAAATCTCCTTACAAAATTAATCTTGCTGATCAAGGACTGCAACTTAGTTTTATCTTGTGGAGGCTCAAAATCTTTAATAGCATTTATATTCCTTTGTGTTATTTTGATCCCCCTCTTATGAACTAGAAAACCAAGGATTGTCCAGCCGATACACCAAAAGCACATTTATTAGGATTCATCTTTAAACCATACTTCCTTGTTCTCTCCAACACCTTTTGTAGATTGACTATATTTTCATCAACCTCTTTAGACTTCACAACCACATCAACAATATAAATTTCGACCAACAAGCTGATGAGATCATGAAATATATAATTCGTTGCTCTTTGATATGTAGCACTAGCACTTTTTAATCCAAAACTCATAACAACCCACTCATACAAGTCAATTGCCCAAGGACATTTAAAAGCAGTCTCATGAATGTCGTCTTTAGCCATAAAAATTTGATTATATCCTGCATTGTCATCCATAAAATTTATAATCTTATGTCCAGATGCTGCATCAACTAATAAATTAGCAATCAGTATTGGGTACTCATCCTTGGGTGTAGCTTTGTTCAAATCTTTGAAGTTGATACAAACCCTAAGCTTTCAATTTTTCTTGACCACTGGTACTATCTTTGAAAGCCACTTAGCATATCAGCAAGGCCTTATAAAATTGGCATCATAAAGTCTTGTAATCTCGGCCTTAATAGCATCGTACATTTCTGGCTTGAATCGCCTCTAGGGCTACTTATATGGCCGATACCCGGGTTTGATAGGAAACCGATATTCTACAATAGATCGGCTAAGTCCTGATATTTCATGATATTCCCAAGCAAAAAACTCTTTATATTCCTTTAACAACTCAATTAATTCCTTTTTGAATTCATTTCACAATTTAGTACTTACAAATGTCGGCCTTTGCTTATCGCCAATTCCATTATCTACCTCTTCTAACTCATCGGCCGACATAAGCCATTGCCCTAATTTTCTTTCTAAATCATTTATAGTACCTTAGCATAAGAATTGGGGCCATCTTCTATGTCTTCACAGCAAAAGTTGTGGTTCTCCATCGCCGATTGTCTGTCAGCTTGCACAATATCTACTTGATCTCCTAGCCACTGAAATAAACTTTGATGCATCGTTGAAGGAATATAACAATTAGCATGTATCCAATCCTTTCCCTAGCAAACTATATGATCCTTTTCCATCAATGACAAAAAACGTGATTGGAACTATTTTGCTGTCTACTGTTAACTCAACATTCAAGACTCCTTTTGTTTCAGATGAATTACCTCCAAAATTCTTTAATACCATATTGGTCTTGATCAAATCCTTTGAAGTTTTACCATGCTTCCTAAATGTGGTATAAGGCATCAAGTTCACAGCTGCTCCCCCATCAACTAATATCTTGAATATCGGCTTTCCGTTGACAAATCCTTTGATGTATAACGGTCTCAGATGCCGATGCTCATTGTCTTCAGGTTTCTCAAAAATAGCTTGCTCTGGTGACAATGTTAACCTTGCCAATGATTCTTCAACTTACTCATCGGCTGAATGTATGTTATACTCTGCCGGTAACATAAACACCATATTGATTGAAGATGAAGCTATAGCTTTATCTTTGGCAGATGCTGAATTTCTTGTTTTGTTGGCTTTGACTTCATCAGCAGACACAACTTTGGATTTGATATGCCATTCCTTCCTGGTACATTTCAGCCGATGATCAATTTCTTCTTCAACTTCCTGCATCTGCACTCTCTTTCTTAACCGTTGTACCCTCCATTTCTGATTTTTATGAAAATTTCGATCGGGCATCATTGATAGTTTTGAATTTGTTCTTCTTGCTCTTCCTCAACTTCATCTTTGAAATAATCTTGGTGAATCGGGCCCAAACGTTGATGTACTGATAACCTTATCTATATCGGCTGATTCTTAGATCTTAGACTGCTTGATTGATGAAAATTACCGTGATACCTTGCATCTTCATTACTGCAGCCTGGGCAATCTTCAACCAATGGTAATCTCATCTCTTCATTCCAGCAAAATCTAAAAAACTCTATGATCTTAATTACACTTTTGAACTTGTTTGTCTTGTCTCTTCTGGTACTTGCTGATCAACTTGGTGGAATTGAATTTATTTTGTTGATAAGTCCGGTAATTCTTCTTATCGGCTTCACTTGCTGTTGTATGGACCATGTTGACAAGAAAATGGTGGCCATCAATCTTCATCGGCTTCTTGCTGTCATCAAACTTACTTCTACCTTGCTCTATAGCTGATTGGATTTGTTGCCTGAACACCTTGCACTCATTGGTATGATGAGATCCTGTATTATGCCACTTGCAGTATTTTCTTTTTCTTAATTCTTCAGCCGATGGAATCACATGACCTACTCGAAGTTGAATTTGTTTCTCCTGTAGCAGTAAATCAAATATCCTATCAACTTTGTTGATATCAAAATCATACTTCTCTTCTTTTCTAGTATCTTTAACTCATTGGCAAATGATGGTCTTTTTGTTTCTTGACCACTCTGCCAAGCCAATTTCTGGGTCTTCGTCTTCTGAATCAGAATCATAGTTGTAGACATTATTGACATTGTTTGCTTTTCTGATGAACTTCTTTGTTTCCTGGAATCTTTGCTCATGTGTCGATACTTTCTGAACTAGGTGAGCTAAGCTTTCAAGGTCTTGTGTAGAAAATCTTTCTCTTATCAGCCTAAGCAATCCATGGAAAGCTAAATCACCAAGCTATGAATCGGTTAAATTGAGACTATAACATCTTTTTCTCATATCTCTGAATCTCTGAATATAATCTGGGACCGATTCATCAGACTTTTATTTTATAGATGTCATGTCCGATAGTTTCATCTCTTGAACCCCATTGAAGAAATACCTATGAAATTGTTTTTCTAAATCTACCCATCCTCTGACAGAATTATAAGGAAAGGAAGAAAACCAGGTAAATGCTAATCCGGATAAGGACAATGGGAAAAGTCTAACCCTTAAAGCTTCAACAGCCGATACCTCGCTGCTTTGCGCTAAGAATCGGCTGACATGTTCATATGTTGAAACATTATCTTGTCTTCAAAACTTTGAGAAATTTGGAATCTTGTATCGGTTTGGTAAAGGAACCTTATGAAAATATTCTAGGTATGGATTACGATACATAATCTCGCTATCTTTGGGTTTAAGTCCAAATTGTTCTCTCACTACTTCTGCAATCATATCGACCCATTGCTGTTGCTGCCCATTACCTCCATACTGTGATACTTGCTCGTAATTATTGAACTGAGGTTGATATTGGTACTGTGGAACAGATTCTGGCTGATACTGTTGTGGTGAAATTGGTTGATATTGAGAATTTATATTCTGACCCAAGTATGCTTGGTGCGGTTGATGTTGGAAATTTTGTAGCCCCTCAAGCATGTATTGTGATCCAACTGGTGGCTGCGACAAAATTGGCTATTGAACGGGTTGCTGAGCTACTTTTTCCCCCATCGGCTACAAATTTTGAAATATTTCAGCAGATGGTGGTTGTATACTCCTTATCAATTGTGAAGCCTAATTTTGTACTGTCTGTTGAGATGTTTGCCCCCTTTGTACTGGTTGTTGTTGCATCCCTAATGAAGAAATTGGAATCTCAGTCTTGATAGTTCTGTAAGGTCGGAATACATTGTTTAGGAGGTATATTAGTCCTTTGGCTTTTTCTTCAGTTATGGTTCCATCTACCACCTTTTTTACCACATTTGTTAATGTATTCACTAACACATTTGACTGGTTAATCAAAGCATGATGTATTGCATAATCAATTCTATCTTGCAGAGACATCATGTCATCAAGTATTAGATCTTCAGTTTTTGCTTTGACTTCTTCTTGTGTACTGGTCTCTGCTTCAGGTTACGGGAAAATTACTTTTCCTTTTTGTATCACCTTCCCTTGCCGAGTAACACTGAAGGATTCCAAATACATCTTTTGAAAAGCTTGTGTTAGCAATTCCATCTCTGTCTTCTGCTCTTCAGACAATTGTTCAACAATGACTGGAATATTGTTCTCTTCTATAAGTTCAGCAGGAATGATGAAAGTCTTGAAATCGGTTCCACTAGGCGTGCCAAAAGCGTGTTGATGAGAAAACACGAGCGACTTGGGAGTTCTGCTTAGCTCCAGTGTAAGTCCAAATCTTGCTTTTGGGTTCAGAGCATGTCAGTTGGTTTGATCCTGCAACCAACAAGATATACAAGAAAACAATGTTAGTAAACGATAGCCGATCGGCTGGTAGGCCGATGACATATTGTTGAAACCTAGCCGATGCATAAGCTGAATCAGCTATTAGGTGAAAGATGCTATGCATAAACTAGATTTAGATCAAGTATAATCATAAACAACTTTTCCTTAACAGAACCAATCCTATAGGTCGAACCCAATCGATGCAGCATAAGATTGATGTCTTTTAAAGTCAATTGTCACACGATTATATAACCTAAATAACTAGCCGAGGGATAGATGTCGTAGATTAACCCCAGAATCATGATCGGCTATAGAAATAAATAACATGTAATCGCTCATTTAATCCTTCTCTTAGATGCAAGCAGTTATAGATCGGACCAAACCGAGACAGTATTAACTACTTGTAACCAAGATAAGATAAATCAGTAATTACATGGGCCGATTTCGTAGCCGACAATCTATTTTACGGTATTTATCTAACGTATCGGCTAAAACTCCGACATAGCCTTATACAAGAATATCAATCTTGATTAAATATGTTAAATAAGTTTCAAACTTGACGGGTCAGAGCTAACCGATGGCAGCATGAGATTTGAAACAAGCTTAACATATTTAAAGGATTAATATACTTGCATAAGATGACAGATATAACATGCAAATTGAATTAATAAATGTGAAATAGTTATACCAGGTAAAATCAGCTGAAACCCCGATTCTACCTTTATTGGCAATCAGAAAGCAGGTCAATTTTTATGACTCTGAGCACGACTTAGTAGGTCAAACCCAATTGATGCAGCACTAAGTATGAAAAGAAGCATAAAGTCTAAACAATCAAGCCCTTGATTGATTTTCGGGGTGGTGGATATCTTAGCTAATCTAATCCGATAAAACGATTTAGCTGATAGCGACAAAACCTTTGAAAATGCTTGGCCGATACAGGTAAATCGAGCTATCGAATTAGATTAACTAAGATATATGATAGCTAGTGATTGTACAAAATAGATTAGAACATCTAAAACGATGCGCTAATCCATCGGTACAAACCGCTTTTACAAGTCATACCTCCTATTGGAGATCGAAGCCGATTTAGCCCAACTCGAAAGAAGAGCTTGTCGAAAAGTAAAAGTAAAAGTTGTGCAATGCGCTGTTATTATTTTCTTACAAGACTCTGGGCACATATTTCTACCCAAACATAAAAACCATTTCCATATCAGACATGACTCAAACTTGTCTAATTACAATATAAACAAACAAGTCCTTAGGTGGACTCTTACGACAAATTCTTTAAAGGAAACAACTAAATCTTTATTCCTAATTAATAGATACAATTGTCTCTTCTAGACTCAATCTTTGTTCGGCAATACCTTCAATTTGCTTCCCGAATCTGACATGAACTCGTGTTGCCCGTATCGGCTAACCGAGTCCGAATCTATATCAGCAGATACGGCTTCCAGCCGATGCGCTGCTCTGTTTTTGGAAACAATCCTATTTCTTCGAATCCGCTTTGGACCTAGCTTCATCCTTGCGTATCTTTACCAAATTTTGCTGTTAACACGTGTATAGGAGGTTTGCCTTATCCTTGACACTAACTAAATCTTTTTAATACTTTTAAATAGGCTTTAATTGGATTGAAGCTTGTAAATTCATAACTAATTCATATGAAGTCGGAATGAGACCGTTCAAGCCTCATAATTCATCTAAAATTAAGCTCTACATGTTTGTTTACTTTAATTATACTTTTTATTTAGTTTTTGTTACTCATTTTCCTCGTTTTGAGTGTTAGCTTGCCGTTTCCGTTGTTTCAAAGGTTCGCGAGTGCGTTGGAAGTGTTCCAGAAGACGATTTGAAGACCGATTATTGTAAGGCAAGTCACACAGATCCCAAACACAATCCATTCAAGCATGTTGATCCTATATTTAAATTTTCGCTTTATTTCAAATGTGCATTTATTATCAAATGTCACCAAGTGGTGTGAACCTATTCCTTTGTATGAACAATTTGCATTGATTACCCTATTACTTGATACCCTGGGTTATAATTTGACTAGTCTAGACTTTATACATTGGTCCAACTAGATACTAGTATAATTGCTTAGCCATGCATAAAATCATTTTGTATGGGATAACTAATTATTCATGATTAATGATGGTTAATTAATGATATCTCACGATGATTGGTCATGGTTTCTTAATTAATATTCCAACTAAAACTTAACTAATGGCGGGTTGTGAGTGCATGGTTGTGTTAGTCATGCTCATGACAATTAAGGACCGGTTCACGAGCTACTGTTGTGAAACATTAACCATACTGTTGTAATGGCTAGATCTGTAATATAATATATCCCGTAGGAGGCACCACGGTATGTTATTTTTTTAGCGTGGCAGACAATTAAGTCCACAGGTAGCAGTCAATAAGACCACGATTGTCTGGGCACTAAGTAGTCTCCCTATCTAGGTAACTGGCCATCTATACTGGACACAGATTCTTAGTGGTTGTAATTCTGTTGGGCGTGTTATGCAAAGGTTCTTTTTACGATTTCCCCCTTTGCAATACCGTGGAATTGTGTGGAATTGTGTCTTGTGGCTATGGAATAGCCATGCCCGCGGTTATGGATGAGCCTAACAATGTTTTTCGTGATTAGTCTCACACTACTCATTAATCATAATAATCTGGTGATGATAACTTGTTAGCTCCTGCAACCGAGATTGGTTGTTCAGAGATGGTTGGGCCTGTGCACCATTGGCATGCTGTTCAATGATTGGTTGATATTGTTAATTATTTACTCAACTATTTTACTACTCTTAAATGTTTGCTAAATGTTGTTGTAATTGAACCCTATTATGCCATCCTTTGTTATCCCGTGTACTTGCATACTTGCTGTGTGGCTTGCTGAGTAATCCATGTACTCACCTTGCAATAATCATCAAACCATAGTTGAAGAAAGTTTTCGAAGGAGAAGACGTTTGGCTTAAACCCCAGTTCAGCTGCCTGTGGGACTGGAGTTGAAGCCATCGCTAGATCATTTGCCCGCTGCTGCTTTCTTTTCTTTTGTAAGTATTTAATGTTATTACTATGATGGATTTGTATATTATAAATTGTTGATTTGTGTACCTCGGCTAATTCCTGGATAAGGATTGTATGCACAAATTAGTTCAAAAATTACTAGTGATATTTTAGGCGTGACAAGTTCGTATCCGAGACATTTCGAATGTAGGATAAGCTAAATAGTCAAACCCTAAGGACAAGTTTTCATAAAACTTTACTTGTGAAATTTTTTCCTCTCTTCTCCAAAATTATTTGCAAATCATTTTACCAATCTCTCCCCTTTCCTCTTTCAACTTGAATAGTTGTTAAACTTGCTGGAGAAACTCAAAGATGTCGATGATGTCTACTTATGGAAGTCAAGTCAAGTGGATCGAGGAACAAGAAGATGATGATCGAACTAAAGTATCAAGCTGTCAAGATGGAATGAAGTTTGGAACCGACCCTATAACCCAAACCACCAAAGTAACTTTGAAGAGTATTGTTGTTAGTAGTAGAACGTTTGTTGCTGGCTTGTGTCTAGGTATGGTTACATTTCCGTCATTGAGGTTGTTCATTGATGAGCGTGTAACTATACTAGGTTGTTTGCCTAATTAAATTGAACAATATAATAGTCTACACACATCAGATCAGTGGTAACATGGTTAAGGTATCATCTTCAGTGTAACCCCTCTCCTTCTATCCTTCTCCAAATCTGCAACGGATGGTTAACACCAGGAATGAAAGTTACAATGTAAACAACAACAACGCTAGTGGATCAGAAAGTCGAGCCAATGGATCAATTCAGGACAACCAATCACTTGGGCAGAGTTCACTGAAGAATTCAAGAAGACACATATACCTGCAGGAGTTGTTGCTTTGAAGAAGCGTGAGTTCAGGGCACTTAAGCAAATGGATCGCACTGTGACAGTGTATCTACATGAGTTCAATCGTCTAAGCTCGTTATGCTCAAGAAGATGTGCGTACAGATGAAGAAAGACAGGAGAAGTTCTTGGAGGGACTGAATGATGAGCTGTCACTTAAGTTAATCTCAGGTGACTATGCTGGTTTCCAGAAGTTGGTTGACAAGGCAATTTGACAGGAAGACAAGCAAAATAGAATGGATAGCCGCAAGAGAAGAATGATTGTTTTCAAGGAAGCACAGGGTAGTAGCCAGACACAGCATATCAAGCCACTCCAAATTGGTGAATCATCTTCTACATCTCAAGAACAGTCGCAACAGTTTAATAACATTGGTGAGATCAACTCAGATAACAATATGGGCAATAAAGTCAACAATGAGTGAAATTCTTAATCAATGCCGGTTCGGCCAGATCAGCCTTAAGAAGACAACAGTAATGAAAGAAAACAACTTATGTGTTTCAACAGTAATGGAAGGAAACAGCTAGTGCGTCAATGATGTAATACGGCTGGCTAGCTGTATTTGATGAAAGTGAGAACCTTAATTTGGTCGATACTATATTAGTTATTTTGCAAACAACCTGCGACGGCCCACGAGAAACAAGACTGACAGTCAATTCAAGTGCAGCTAGTTTCTGCCATATGACATATATATACTTTCTTTATCCTAAAATAAATTTATCTTTTATCTATCCCACACATATCAAATAAAAAACTAAAAAAACTAGAATATTCATACTTTATTATCAAATGCCAAATAAAACTATTTCTTACTTTATATATTCCTATAATGCATTTATCTCCTATTTTCAATAAATTCTGATACAAGGATTTCTAAAAAATAAATTTATTTTGGGATAAACGAGAAGGAGAAAAAATAAACTTATTTGAGGACAGAGGGAGTAACTAGCTAGTGGAGTTAATACCATCTCAAGAAAAGAGCAATGAACTATACAATTAAAATCTACCGTTGAAGATCTTAATTTAATTTGAGGCATGATACTTCTCAAAAAGGCCTTTTACTCTCTATGTTAATTAAAGATCGATCGATCAAATATGTAGCATGGATTAAATTTTGTATCAACTTTTAATTAACATAATCCATTACAAGCACGAATCTCAAAATATTTTTAAGGTAAAAACACGCCAGATTGAGGTTCCAAAGATCATCTGTTGCATGACAGTTAGCAAAACCAACAATAATATGCCGGTGTGTTGCAACAGAAAGAAAAGACGAGAAAAATAAAAAAAGTTAAAAAAGATTTCAATTATGTAATTAATTAAAATACAAATTTCACAATCTTCTTCATATAAATAAACTATATTTTTCATCAAGTCATTCTCATTGAATTGATCTCATCGATCTCTATTTGATGAGCAGTGACAACAGAAATTTGAATGTGTTAACGACGGATTTTGGTAATCGACTTGAAAGTAAAAGAGAAAACCGAAGCAGAGAAGAAGGATTGAGTTGGAGTCGGACTAGGCTTCGTATCGGACTCGGTAACCGTATCGGACTGGGGAGGTGCTGCCAGAATGGATGTATCGGCTGACATGGATTCGATGTGATTGTTGGCCGATACGGGTCGTAAGTTGACAGAGTCAGCGTGAGCTTGGTCTGGGTTCAAGATAAGCTTTAAGGAAGTTGCCAAATAGAGATAAAGCTCGGTTTTAGGCAATTGTATCTTGTAAATCAAGTAGGTTTAGATCTAATCTGTGGCAAGAGTTTGCCGTGAAGGCTTGTTGTTTGTTAGAGATAAGATCGTGTCCTACAAGGACCCTGTTGTAATCTCGGGTATAAATATCCCGGTAGTTTGTACATAGAAACTCTCTCACAATCCAATACAAAAAACCAGTTCAATCTACTTCGGCGCATCGCCAACCCTCGCAAGAGGTTGACCTTGATGAGTTCTTGCCTTCCCAGAGCAAAGGTAAGAACTCGTTCCCGACGATCGGCATCGTCAGGGCTAGCGTGTCGCTTTAGGCACGTTAAGCCTCGATGATGTGATCGTCGTCTATCATGTTTTGGGTAATCTTGACAAGCGTCTTAATTATGCTTCGCCGGCGATCTATTCGTTTTAGGGTTTATTGCCGACGACGGTTTAATTATTATGCTTGGTTAGATTGTTCAATGCATCTACCATCCCCAAAAGCAATCGGCTGCTTGATCTTCTTTGTGTTAAGTTTCGGTTCACACTTTGAGTTGCTATCGACCTTAGTCCTATTTTGAGATTTAACACAAAGCCTGCTTTCGGTTGTAATTAAGGATATAACTGGGGTTTCAGCCAGTTTTATCTGATACACGTGTTTATTATACTGTTTTCATGTGTATATGTCATCTACATTAAATGGATTGATTAATAGGAATGCATCTGTTATGGATAATTCTCTAGGGTTTATCTGTGATTGATATGTTTTTATTGGTTGATTGGTTCATGTAGATTTGCACTAGAGTATTAGCTAGTGTAGTTATCTTTATTGTTTTTATCGGCCGATGCCATTAATCGACAGCAACATGTTGATGAAGGCTGATAAGACCTATACTTTAATTTTGCTTTATCATGAGTAAGCCGATATAGCTTTGCCCTATCGGCTAGGCTATGACAATGTGTCATCGGCCTATCGGCCGATCGGCCGTTGTTTTTTGACATGGTTAACTTGTTTCTTGTTGATTGCAGATCAAATCAACTGGCACGCTCTGCGCACGACTAGGCAAGCCAATTTGGACCTGCACTGGAGTTAAGCAGATCTCCCAGGCCACCGTGTAAACGTAGAGCCCGTCTTTTGTTGCGGGGCGGGTCTAAATTATGCGCCAACAGAATGATGTAAGGTTTTTGTGGTGTTCGGAGTCGTCTAGCTGCACATACGAAAAATATTGTGGGACATGGACATACGCATGTACCATCCTAATCCAAATTGAGAATGGGATGAACCGTCACACCCTGATTTTAGTTTCAGGGACTAATAAATTATTTTTAGAATTTATACTAAAGTTTAATTAATTTACCTGTGAAGTAAATGTGAGAAATAAAATTTTCCAAATAAAACATGGATGGATTTAATTTTTATTAAATTATTCATGATTAATCACACTCTCTGGAAATTTCTTGGGCTCAATTGCTAATTTTAATAATACAAACATTATTTTAGTATTTATTTAAATAAAAATCTAAATAAAATTTCTTCTTTCTTTCTAAGCCATTTTCAACCCATTTTCTTCCTCAGCCCGCAGCCAAGCCGGCCTGCTTTCTTCCCTTCTCGTCCCCTCCTCTGCATGTGTCCAGCCCAACAAGCAATCATAAGTCTAATTGGCCTCTCTTTACTCCTCTTCTCACTATCACGTGGGCCCAGTGCTACAGTGTCATCCGCTACCTCCGTCCGAAGTCCCGCAACTGCCCAAGGCCGCCTGAAGCATCCTCCTCCTCTTTCCGTTTTTGCAAGAATCGAAGCAAAACCACGTCGTATCAAGCTCAAAATCTAGCGCTAACCTAAACAAGCGAACCCAAAAGTTCTATTTGGATTATTAGGATTGAATGCTATTGAACGAAGAAAATACTCAGAAAGGATTTGGTGTCCATCTCATATCTGTGTATATGGTTCTTCTATTTTAAATTGGTGTGTTTGCATTCGTCCATATTGGACTGTGCACAAGAGATGGACGACTGCCTCGCGTATAAAGTCCATTTTATACGAAAATCACATAGCATGTGGATGAGGATGATAATGGACGAAAAATTATGACAGCCATACGTATTTTTTATTAGGTATCTATATCTAATAAAAAAATACATAAGGATTCCGGTAAAATTTTCGTCTGTTCTCAAAAACATTTCATCTGTCGCTCTCACGTCATCCCAACTCTGCACCAAATTGGTTCCGATCGGGATTTTACATAGATCGGTCTAAATTTAAACCAGTTCGTGTTACACCAGGAGAACTTGCACATACAATATACAAAAATTGGTTCTAGAAAAATCCCCAATTTGCACAAACCCTAATTTCCAAATTTTCCTTGAATTAGATCCCAAATACAAGAATTGAAGAACGGTCAATAAAGAAAAAAAACCCAAATCAAACAAAAATCCAGCCACCAGAATTATGGTCTCACCGGTTTCGATCTTTGGCCGCACGTCACATGATTTCAAAAACCCTAAAAACAAAAAATCCTCAAAATTATAACCCAATTTTCTCGGCAAATCCCTAAGCGAATCGGATTGATGACTTACCGATTTGGCAAATCGCCACCATCATGTGATGCAAGCACGGCATCAGCACCACCATGCACACACCCTAGTCGTCGCCTTGGACCAGCCTTGCGCCTGCTTCTCATGGGCCACGCAAGGTCGAGGCTCGCTGTCGTGGCCTGGACTGTGTGCAGAGGAGAACCAAGAGGCGGCTGTGCACGGCATCAGACCTGGCTCCGGGTGGCTCGGCCGACCGTGGCTTTGTGCTGCGCGCCATCGCCGCCAGCCGGAATCGCCATCGCTTTGCCAGAATTGCTGCCGCCACATCGATTTTCGTTAGAGAGAGGAAGGGACTACGTGTCGTAGCTGCCCGGAATCGCCCTCTCTCCATCAGAATAGCCGCTGCTGCTGCAGCTTTTCGCAAGAGAGACAAAGAGGATCAGGGGAAATGATTTTAGGGTTAGGGTTTTGTCTAAGTCAGGATCAATTGGGACCATCTATCAGATCGGCTAGCCCTGATTTCTCCCGTGTCGGGCTGACACTATTCCCAGGCCGTCGCGCTGCTGGGCCACCTCATGGGCCGCGTGTGCGCTCCGCACAGAAAGAGGCCGCAAGTTTTTGGGCCAGGTTAAAATCAGTTTTTTTTTCTCTCGGTGATTTTAAATATTTTCTATTTTCAAAAATAACATTATTACCATTTTAATTTCTTAAAAGTGCAAAAAAAATATGAAGATTTTTATGACTACTTATTAATTTAATTCTAGCTAAAAGGAACCAACAAGAAATTTTGGCTAGATGTTTTTTATGATATGGATTTATTTTCTTACCAATTCATGTAAATTTCATTTATTTCATGTTTCTTAATTATTTCTGCCCAATAGTGATGTAGTTAAGGAATTATTACTGTTTAATTATGTAATTAATCGAGCCAATGCAAATTCATTATTTTTGTTCATCCATGTGTTTCTTTATCCAGCATGTACATATAGCATTAATCGGTTGGCTACACTGCAATTCTGGCCACATATAGAATTAATCATTCAGCGGCAGTGTAGATTGATTAGAACTGATCAGATGAGACAAATTTTCTTATTCAAAGGGTGTGGCATAAACTCTTAGCAGGCAGCCTCGAAAAGTCTA
Organism: Oryza officinalis; assembly: GCA_008326285.1. Taxonomy (NCBI): domain Eukaryota; kingdom Viridiplantae; phylum Streptophyta; class Magnoliopsida; order Poales; family Poaceae; genus Oryza; species Oryza officinalis. Next base: position 1,363,525 of record BDMV01000010.1, on the reverse strand, counting down.
ATTTCCAAACTGTAGAACCGTAAGACCAAAACCATCAAATCATGTGGTAATCTATCAAATTAGACTCAACTCCTATTGATTTGGTAACTCGTCAAATTAGACTCGATTTTACTGATTTGGGATTTCGAAGGTGTTAACATGATTTGGGTTTTAGTATTTTTCGTTGCAACGTTCGGATATTTTTTAGTAGATATAGATATAAATATATCATCTCTTGTACGCTGCACGAGTATGGTCAGTGCATCTTCTCGATCGGGCAGTCCATTTCTGATCTGACCGAGTGCACAAAACGGACAGGTTTCATACTTTCGCTTTTACAAAACAAGAGGATTAATTCACGCGCAAACTCTGTTGTTTCCTGCAAATACTTACTGCTAATCAATAATATAATCTAACAGAAAAGCATCAATAATATAATGGTGAAATACTTTGCGGGTGCATGACTCGATCCAACAGGATTCAAATATTCTGGTGTTAACAAATATTATGCATATGTAGGTGGTCTTTTAATAAAATTTTAGTGAGATCAGACATACACCGTTATTTTTGTCTCTTAAAATATGTGTTAGGAGACATATTCACGAGGATGTGAGTATGATGTTATGTTGTATGTATAGTGGTGCGTGTGCGTGTGTCTACCTTATAATCATAAAAATAAAATAATCAAACAAAAATTACCATATCTATTTGAAAGACAAGCTAGCTAGTCGAAAGCCTTTGCGATTCCACTTGACTTGTACTGCTCTAGCCTGGATATTTTTGTTACAGAGCTAGCAAAAAACAAACTCCATCCCTGTGCAGTACGACTTGATCCGTCCAAGCTTCCAAGCCGTGCAATATAACCCTCGTCAATTATTTAAATTGTCATACATATGTTTAAACCAGGTTGAATACTAGCTAGTAGACAGTCCGTAGAATACAAAATTATTGGTATTATAAAAAAATGGATTTAGGTCTGTAACATATCACTGCAGCTTGATGCTAATATAGAAACCAGCACTGATACTTGTATAACCGACAGTGATACTCCAAGTATCACTATCGGTTTCATGTGGTACTTACTTGTATAACCAACAGTGATACAAGATTTTAAACGATCTCTATGATGTGCACAAGATTGGAGATTTTAATGACTAGTACTTTCACTTACAAAAGGACATAACATGTGCATCATGAGCAAAAGTATGTTGGACTCTGGTACACAAAAATTAAATTCTTTCTTCTTGAGCAGTCCATTCATTGGCTGGGCCAGCATCGATCAGCGACCATTAAAAAAAGTCTTTACTTGTCACCAGTAATCTCGCTGTCCCAAAACTCATCAACAGTTTATATGGATCGGATTTGTGGACGAAGAAGTCAAGAGATCCCCTCGACTCTGGGAGGGTGCTTATCTTGTAACGATCATCATTGGTGAGCTCCCAATCAAAGATGCCTAGATTCTCTCTTAACCTCCTCTTGTTGAAGCTCTTGACGATTACGCAACCTCCTTGCTCATACACCCACCTCAAGCATACCTACACTTCCAGTTTGTACTTTCATTTCTAAATAGTTTCATATAGAGTTAAACATGATATGCACAATAAAATTCACTAAACAACATAGGTATATATGGTATTCACCAGAGCAAATATTACCTTAAGTTTCAGTATCATCTTATGGACTACTCCATTGTAAACATACCACTTTTGCCTTTTCTTTTTCGTGCTACCGTCTCTAAATATAATTGCATAGCTGGAAGCTTAATTTATCATAGCACAGATCCAAAATTGACATATATTGCAGTGTTCTGTTTACCTGGGCAATAGTTTTACCCCTCTCCATGGCAATCTGTTTGAGAAGAGGACAATGCATGACAGCGTTGTTGCTCCATGGTGTACCCTTTCCACCTTACGGAGAGTAGGCACAGACCTGGATTCTTTTCTCCTTACAGAACTCCCTCAATTTATTTTGCCGACAGTAGGGGTGCACTTCAACCTGCAAGTGTTCATGTAATCCCATGAACAATATTAATCAATTAATGAATGTACATGTTGATATGTTTTGGACAAAGAGTATAGAGAAAAATGTATCTGTACAACCATAATATAAACAAACAGCACCAAGTAATAAAAATATGTTGTCTCCACACTTGTAACTAAAATACCCTTTTCCTTTTTCTTATTATAACCCCTCTTAATCTTTCTGTCCTTCCCTCCCTCTCATCTGTATGTGGCCATGATGAGACACTACTTAAAAAAAATGTTTGTTCAGACGGCCCATAAGTGATTTACACATGTGTTTTTGGACTTGCATGCAACCAAGGGTATATAGAAATCGTGGGATTTGTGTAGGAAAAATTTCAACAGCCCGTTGAAATCAATTTTCATGGGTGGATCTCTCTTAAGGACCGATCTGTGAAAATGAAATTTCAGTTTTTATTTTTATAGGCATAAAAAACCCACCAATAGGACTAAACTTTAAAATTTATAGAAAATTCACTTTATGTCCATGATCTCCATGATTTATACCACAGTTTTATTGGAAAATTCACCAAAATGGAATACTTTGTAGAAACATTATACCACAGTTCTCCATGATCTTTACAATATTCTTATTAATTAATACGGTTGGATCCATATTTACTTAAAATTCTTATTTTAATATGGTTGTTCACTGTCTTGTACTCTCTATATGAGTTGATATGTTATGTTACTTGACATTAGTGAATGACCACACACAAAAAAAATTCCATGGAAGTATTAAAATTGTCATATTACAGGAAATACTAATAGAATCTCGTATAACTTTGGTTTACCTCAATCAGGTTTAAAATTTTTTTTGTAGAATTGTTTTTAAGTTTGGACTTTCTAACCCTTGTAAAAAAGGAAAATGTCCATGTAAACCCCTGAACTTTGAATAGAAATCCATATAACACCCTAAACTTTAATAGCCGACATCATCCACCTCCCAACTTTGCAACACCACCCTCTAAAATGGTTTTAGACAGTGGTTTTGCATATTTTAAAGTTTAAGCGAGCGGTTTTTAAAACTCATACAGTACAACATACTTACATATCCTCAATCATCAGTCTTTAACTATAGTCTATAGTATTGTCATATTAGTATTATGTTGGTATTCATTTATATATAAGTGAGAGAGAAAATAGGGTAAAAAGGACATATTCAACTGTTGATTTAACATATATGTCCAAGGCATATGTCACATATTCAAACTCATCGAACATATATGCAAATTATATAGTAATCATTTTGTAAAACCACCATAGAGGTTACATGAATAGTATTGCAAAGTTTAAGGGGTTGGATGTCTGGTTTTTAAAGTCCAGGTGCTAGATTGACTTCCATCTAAAGTTTAGAGGCTATATGGACTTTTTCCTTGTAAAATAGATATCAAAGCTTGTAACAAATATTTAGGCACCTAAACGATCTCATATATAAAAACATTCAACTACAAAATTGTAGATCTCAATGAGGTATACAATTCCCTTATAGAACATTTATCCATCCAAGGTCGTTTGGAAAACTAAAAAAACAATTTCTAAAATATATCTGAGAATGAAAAATGAATATTTGAACCCATAAACAATCTCAAATAAACGAGCTTTCAATTGCAAAGTTGTAGATTTCGTCGAGGTCTACAATTCTAATATAGAGTTTGTCATCATCTAACTTCGTCGAAAAGAGTTCCGTTTTCTTTTTCATATTTGAAATTCTAAATCATCTCAATGAAAAGACTATCAACAGAAAAGTTGTACATCTCATCGAAGAGATATATTTTTGATATTAAATTTGCCATCATCCGACTTCATATGGAGTTGCAATTTTTTTATAGTATTTTAGTGGTGTTCCATATTTAAGGATGGTTTTCATACGAACAACCATCCGCGAAAATCGATTTTCAAAGGCTGATTTCATATGGACCCATCTGGCAAAAATAGACCTATCTTCACAGCTCAGCAGATTTCTTAGAGATCCGCTAGTAAAAAACAGGTTTTCATAGGTGATCTATGACCTGAGACGATCTCAACTAATTTTGCATGTCCCCCAAAAAAAAGATGGTGTCTGGGAAAAACATTTCTTAGTACTGAGGCATGCTACGGAGCTGAGAGGAGTGCAGTGTGCAATAATGCATCCGTATGGGTCTCAAAGAGGGGTGAAAACGGAAGGGTATGGTCAGGTTATGACATTCCTATATCCTAATTCATATTTTCCTTCAAATCGGAATCGGGTATGGATAGTGTCGGATAACATATCACTCATCCTACATCTTATTCCATATTATTTCCTCTAAATCGGATTTGGGAACGGATATATATTTGTATATCTAATTTATAGATATGAAATATAAGGAGGCAATTGAAGTGCTAAAATAAATACATCAAAAAAATTATACAATATTACATGTGAGCTCGTAAAATAGTGATTAACCAATCTTTTATCATATATGTAGATAGATTTATAATAGATTTTCATATATATTTCATAATATGGGACATACGGGCCGATACAACTTTTCCAGTATCCTAACCTATATTTCTTTATGGATTCAGATTTGAAATCGGATAGTGTCAGGTATTCTATTTTCTCTCTTATATTCTTCCCATGAGCCTCAAGTTGGGTGAGCGGTTGGGAACTACCTACCCTATTTTCGTCCACAAAAGGCAGGTAGGTAGAGAGACGGCGACCGAGTGCGGCTTGATTGGACATGATGGCGTGCTAACCATGGGAGTTTGACCATTAGTGTTTTGTGGGCTCTAGAGGGGCTAGCTGATAGTGAAACTTGACCAGGCTCGCCGATGTGGACATCTTTTTTCTCATTTTTTAATATTGTTATGCCAGTAAGAAATGGTGCTGGGTTTTTCCTCCTATACTTGGGTTTTTCCTCCTATACTTGTTGATGGTATATATATTCTGAAGAGTCAAGGTTTTTATAATTCATATTGTTGAAGAACTTTTACCTGATTTGCTGCAGGTGGGATGGTTGCGAACGAGAGTAATGTCTCGAGCTTCTTGCAAGTGAAGTTGCTAACACCAATGGCCTTGGTGAGTCCTAGCCTCTGGCATTCCTCCATCTCCTTCCACACTCCCTCCATGTCCATCATCACAAGGTCATCATTGGAATACAACATTGATTCCGGATCTTCAGCCAACCTCATGCTCACTAGAAAATGAATCAGGTACAGGTCGAGATACTCTATCTGCCTCTTCCTACAGTACTTACGCAAGCACAAATGCTTGATCAGACATTAACCCTCAATTTTTTTAAACGTACGTTAAAATTTAAGAAAGAAGATAGTATCTATACTACATAAAAGGACAGCAATGGTGATGGTTCTGCCATCCCACCACCATTGCTGCTGACATGTCATGTGGAACCACTAAAGGGACCTTTCACCCATTTTCTGCTTCCTTCCCACAACCTACTGTTAGTTGGCTAGTTCCTAGCCTATTTCTTTTTTTTTTTACTATTTGCCTTTTCGGTTTTCTAGGAGGCTAAGAGAATGTCTTGACGGGACTCAGGTTATGTTACATGTATCAAATACAGTTGTCTAGGCATATAGATAATTTATGTCGATTAATTGGCTGTTTATTAGTTGAAGCAACTCTGTAGCTGGACATATATGTAAAAAATAATGCCAACGATGATCTCGTTGCAACGCACGAGCATATAGCTAGTCTAACAAAATAAATTGTAGTTATGCTCACCGGAGCACCCGCCTAAGAGATGGCAGGACATGGCCCACCACTGAACAACCGATCTTTGCTCGATCGGCAAAAACAGTAAAGATCTCGGATGTTTAAAGAAGGTTTTTAGCACCGTTTTTAGCACCGGTTAAAACACCCAACGACACATTGCTATCTTTAGTACCGGTTGGTGACACCAACCGATACTAAAGATTAAGTACTGGTCAACACTTTAATACTGGTTGGTGATATTGATCTTTAGTACTGGTTGGTGTCTATCATTTTTAGCACCGGTTCAAATATTGTCAGATCGTGTCAGGTCCCGGGATCTTTAGTATTGGTTGGTGACACCAATCAGTACTAAAGATCAACACTTTAGTACTAGTTGGTGATATTGATCTTTAGTACCGGTTTGGTAATACCAACTGGTACCAAAGATAATGTCCTTTATATAGATCTTCTTACTCCTCCAGCCCGAGCCAATGCTGCAAAGTGAAAGAAGGAAGGGATGTGCTGCCAAAATTTTTTGTGAAAATATTTTGGTCATATTATACAAATCAAAGGGATCTAAAATGTTAACAACTTCATCATCTATTGATGTATGGTTAACATTTTACATTTATAGCTATGTTTTTATATATTATTCTCTCTAAAAAGGTATATGGAAAAAAGAGAAAAGAGAAAAATTGTTTAGGAAAAATAAGTGTACTTCAAAAAATTAGAAACATTTGGATAAAAATGTTTCAAAAAAGAACAACAAATGAATAATATAGAAATGAAGATAAAAGAGCAAAAAACTAAGTTCATTTAAAAATCATTAAAATAGTTAAAAATAAGTAGAATGCATTAAAAATATATTTAAAATTTCGAAAAAACTATTGAAAATAATTAAAATAAGGATAATACATGAAAAAATATAGTTACAATTTTTTAAAACTTCTTGAATTTATATATAATTAACCATGACTCCGTTTAAGTCCATTTAAAACTCGCTAAAATCGTTAGAAATAAGAAGAATTCTTTAAAATCGTTAATTTTTAGTTTAATTATGATATTTTAAATTATTATATGATTATTTAAGTAGTTTCACTTTCGTGGACTTCCTTTACATTTGTTATCTCCTGATGTAGATAAATTGACATGGATATACACCGTAGGCCGATGGTCGAAGGAGTTTATCGATGGCGTGCATTATTTTTTGAGTGTGGCCAATGCCCACAAGCCTAAGGGTTTTATATGTTGTCCATGCAAAATGTGCAAAAACCAGAAGGAGTATTCTACAACAAGAACTCTTCGTATCCACTTGTTGGAGTCGGGATTCATGCGTAGCTATAATTGTTGGACCTCGCATGGAGAGTTAAGGGTTACAATGGAAGAAGATGAAGATGAAGACGACAACATTCCGGACTGGGCTCAATGCAATGGATTTGTAGAAAATACAACAGGTGAGGCGGACAGAGTTGTTGAAGAAAACAACGGTGCGGATGATCTTGGTTAGATGTTGTACGACGTAAAGAAGGACTCTGAAAATGAAAAGGAGGTCCAGAAATTAGAGCGGATATTAGCGGACCATAAAACGTCCTTGTACCCAGATTGCGAACAGGGGCACAAAAAATTGAGTACCACGCTGGAATTCTTGCAATGGAAGGCAAAAAATTGTGTGACCGACAAGATATTTGGCGAGTTATTGAAACTCGTAAAGAATATTCTTCCCGAGGGAAACGAATTAACCGAAACAATGTACGAAACTAAGAAGGTACTCTGTTCTGTAGGACTGGAAGTCCAGAAGATACACGCATGTCCAAACGATTGTATCCTCTATCATGGTGAGGAGTACGAGAACCTAGAAGCATGTCCGGTTTGTAAGGCACTACGATACAAGTTTAGACGAGATGATCCAGGTGATGTTGACGGACAACCTTCGAAAAAGAGAGTTCCTGCTAAAGTGATGTGCTATTTTCCTATAATATCATGGCTGAGGCGTTTGTTCAGGAACAAAACGCATGCTAGAATGATGCGTTGGCACGTAGAAGAATGTAAATATGATAGGATGCTGAGACACCCCACCGATGGGTCACAGTGGTGAAACATCGACATAACATTTCAAGACTTCGGAAAGGATGCACGGAACATAAGGTTCGATTTAAGTACGGATGGCATGAATCCATTGGGAGAGATGAGCAGCAGTAATAGCACTTGGCCTATGACCATGTGTATCTAAAACCTTCTCCCTTGGTAATGCATGAGTGGAAGTACATCATGATGCTGATTATTATTCAAGGCCCAAAGCAACCTAATAGCGACATTGAAGTGTACTTAAGACCATTGGTTAAAGATCTGAAACTGCTGTGGAAGAAAGAAGGTTTCCCTGTGTGGGATGAGGACAAACAGAAGCAATTTAACCTACGAGCTTTGCTGTTCATAACCATTAACGATTGGCCTGCACTTAGCAACCTATCTAGACAATCAAACAAGAGGTATAAGGCTTACACCCATTGTATGGATGATACTGGCAGTACGTATTTGAAGCATTGTATGAAGGTTGTGTACATGGGCCATCGTCGATTTCTTGTTGTATGCCACCCTCTACGAAAGAAAGGCAAACATTTTGAAAAGAAGGCAGACTACCGTACTAAGACTAAACATCGTAACGAAAAAACCATGTTTGCTATGGTGAAAAATCTGAAAGTAATATTTGGAAAGGGACATGGCAGCCAACCTATAACAAGTGAAGATGGTCATGTGGCAATGTAAAAGAAGAAGTCTATTTTTTGGAGTTATCCTATTGGGAAGTCTAAGACGTCCGCCACGCAATCGACGTGATACACCTAACTAATAACCTTTGCATCAACCTGCTAGGCTTCCTTGGTGTATATGGGAAGTCAAAAGATACACTTGAAGCACGTAATGATCTGAAGCATATGAAACAACGCAACAGCCTTCATCCGAAACCGAAGTAGAAAGGATGTCATTACTTCAGTCCAGCTAGCTACACTTTGAGCAAGATAGAGGAGGAAAGTATGTTTGAATGCTTGGACAACATCAAGGTACCGTCTGGATACTCCTCGAATATAAAGGGAATAATAAGCATAAAAGAGAAGAAATTCACAAACCTAAAGTCTTATGACTGCCATGTGTTGATGACACAGTTGCTTCCTGTTATAATTTGGGATATCTTTCCTGATAATGTCCAGGTAACAATAACCAAGCTATGTGCTTTCTTGAACGTAGTTTCGTAGAAGATCACCAATCCAAACAGATTATCAGCCCTACAAAATGACATGGTGCAATGTCTTGTCAGCTTTGAGATGATCTTTTCACCATCCTTCTTCAATATAATAACGCATCTTCTATGTCATCTTGTCAAAGAGATCGGTATTCTTGGTCCTGTGTACGTGTACAACATGTTCCCTTTCGAGAGGTACATGAGCGTTCTAAAAAAGTACATTCCTAACCGTTCTCGTCCAGAAGCAAGCATCACCAAGGGATATGGAACAGAGGAAGTCAATGAGTTATGCGTAGAATTTATTGAAGACCTTCGTCCAATCGGGGTCCCCGAATCAAGCCACGAGGGGAGACTACGGGAAAAGGGGACTCTTGGAAGGAAAACAATAATGACTGTAGACAACGATTTATTCCATAAAGCACATTTCACGGTTTTGCAACAATCTTCATTGGTGGCTCCTTACATTGAGGAGCACTTAGCAGTTGTTCGCTCCAAAAACATCGGTAAGTCCGATGCCTGGATTACACGTCATCACATTGATACTTTTCTTGCTTGGTTGCGACAACATCTCATGGGTAATGAGACGATTGACCAACAACTAGCTTTCTTAGTGAGGGGACCATCTTGGTCAATCTCGATATTCCAAGGATATGAGATCAACGGGTATACAATTTACACAGGAGCCTAAGACAACAAGAGCACGAATCAGAACAGTGTTGTTCGTATCGGTGCCATGAGATATGATGGGACAACTAGCACGTATTATGGTGCCAACGACGAGATATGGGACAACTAGCCTATGAAAGTCCCTCTGTTTCGGTACCAGTTGGTTAGGCTGACTGGTGGAGGCGTAACGGTTGATGACTATGGGATGACAACAGTTGTCTTTAACAAGGTTGGATACTCAGATGAACCATTCGTCCTAGCCAATGATGTAACACAAGTTTTTTATGTGAAGGACACATCTACCAAACCAAAGAAGGGGAAAGGGCTTGACGAGCCAGGATAAGACTGACGAAGATTACTATCAGTTTGAGGGGCAACCTCCGTTCACGGTGACAGTTGACCCGAGCATCCTCCTATCAAATGAAGACACCCCTTACTCATGCAACAACGATCATAGCGTAGGAATATTCGTTAGGAGAAAGTACATGAGGTCAACCACATGTACTGGAGTCGCATAGTTCCTTGCAAGTATGGGTTTAAAGAGGACATCCACATGTACCAGAGTCGCATGAGGAGCAAGGGAGATACGGATGCAAAATTGCCAGATCTTGAATTGAAGGTTGCGACTCATGACGCACGGATGCAAGAGAAAGTGACAGGACAGGTGGACCAACGCTTAAGTGAACAGTGGAGCCAGCAGACCCAACCGTCCGTTCCTCTCTTTGGATGGAAAGAGAGGTTTCGAGTTCGAATCTTGTTTGAGGCATATATATAAATATAGGTTGAAAAAATCATAGGATTTATCGGCAGTGAATTGTGATGGTATAGATACTAAATAAAATACAAATTATATTTTTGGGGTCTTTTTAGCACCTACAAAAATTAAAAACGGGTCCACCCAAATAGGTGCCGGTTCTAAATTAGAACCGGCACATATAGTATCTCATAGGTGCCGGTTCTAATTTAGAACCGGCACCTATAACGTCACATAGGTGCCGGTTCGAGAAACACTTATTATCTTGCAAACAAATGCTATTCTTTTGATACTACTGTTATCCGAACTTATAATTCATATTTAACACCATAGATGAGCTCAAATGAAATTTTTGTCAACTACAAAATTGTAGATCTACAACTTTTATATATGTTTTGTCTTCATCCGAGATCGTTTAGAAAATTTAAATATTCACTTATGCAAATAGATATGAGACATTATAACACATTTTCAGACATCCAAATGACCTTAAATCAAAAAGTCATCGACTACAAAATTGTAGATCTCGTTGAGCTCTACAAATTTGATATAAAGTTTATATTCATCCGACTTTATATGAAAAAGTTATATGAAAAACCGATAGGGATAGAATCGACACCTATTTATCATATAGGTGCCGGTTCTTGCCGGTTTATAAGAAGGGCCGGCACCTTTTTGGACGTAACATAGGTACCGGTTCTTATTACGAACCGGCACCTATATGATAGGTGCCGGTTTATAAGGAGGGCCGGCACCTTTTTGGGCGCGAGGACCGTTTGGAGGGGAGTCATTGGTGCCGGTTTTTCTTAAAAACCGGCACCAATGTATTTTTCCCAACCAACCGATACCTATAAAATCTTATAGGTGCCGGTTCGTGGAAAAATGGGTAGGAATTATCTTTTAGGTGCTGGTTCTAGCAAATCCGATACCTATGTAGCCGGTACCTATGGAGGTTTTTGTAGTAGTGCATTTAGATGGACCTAATGTCAGCCAACTTTAAGGTGGTGTTTTCACTGCAAGGTTGTCTGTTTGTAAGATGACATCAGACACACAATCTCTCTCTCCTAAATAATTATGCTTCTCATATAAATTTTTATTGATTGTTGTACCTATCAATGACAATGTGGAGCATTGAACGTGTCCTAATAGACCTTTAGAGGATTATGGAGGTGGCTTGCGGTTCTGAATGAAAATATCCTTACTTTTTGAATATGACACTATTAAAAATTAAAGTATGTAAATTCAGAAAAAATGATTGGCGGTTCTATTCCTTCTTAACAAATCTCAGAAACATTTCATGGACTTTTACATAGATATAGTAAGTCCCTGCATACACATGCATTGAGTCAATAATGAGCTAGCTATACTTGATGTGTTCATCGATGATGTGTTCTACTTGTACCATTAAGCTACCATACCGTCCAACTTATTCTCAGGCATATCATAGCATGGCATTGAAGATGACTACTATGTCAAAATTGAGCAGAGTAATACTCATGTAGTGACCATCAGATTAATGATGGATCAATGCGGATATTTTTTTGGTCATTTCCAGAGTTTCAACAATTCAAATATTTGTCCGAGAATTTTAAAAAAAACATTTGCACTCTATATATGCAAACAAATCACCTATGCAAATAACATGGCTAGCTTCTACATTGTTTCCATGCATTTTTTTATTAAACATATTTAAAAATAAAAATCACAACTATGCAACTATATCAATAAGATTAGCACGCACTACTTCCTTTTCAAAATTTATGACGGCGTTGACTCTTCACACAACGTTTGACCATTCATTTTATTCAAAAATTTAGTATAAATATGTAAAGTATAAGTTAATATTATATTTTATTTGATAATAATACAAATCAAAATAAAATAAATCATATTTATATATCTTTTTAATATGACAAATGATCAAACATTATGTGAAAATTCAACGACATCATACATTTTAAAAGGCAAAATTCACAACAAAACACCTAAAAAAACATACAATTAGCTGTGGGACACCAAACAACATGAATTGGCTATAAGACGCTCTATTTGAATGAGGATAATGAAGCCATTATTTTATTAATTTTGAATAAAATGGAGAGAGAAACAATAAAAAAAGATCAGATTGCCCTTCGGCTCTATCGGCTTTGGCTCCAGGCATGTGTGACGAGACCTGCACACGGCTCGCTTCGTTTGGCTCCTCGTCGGCTCTATCCCTTCTACTCATCTACCGTATTCGCCGCCGGATTCTATGATGCATTCCCCATCGTCTTCACCTTCTCAGTTTGGTTCGCGCGCTCCGCCGACCTTCGCTGGATGGGCCCCATGCGTGCGCGCCATGGCGTGCTCATCCTTACTGACTATGGCGGCAAGCTGGTCTGGAACTCCACACAACCGATGGCACTTGGATGGCCTCGCGAGCTCGGCTAAATGTTATTTGCATGGAAATGTAGAAGCTAGCTATGTTATTTTCATAGGTGATTTGTTTGCTTATGTTTGTTGGTGATATGTCCTAGAGGCCATCATAGAGATGATTGTATCACATACTATGTTTATATCTTTGTCATACGTTGTTTCTTGAAATAGATAAATTATTATTGATCAATAAATATGTGATTCGTTCATGAGACTATTTATGTTGTATGTTACTATTTCTAGAGGGTCCCTGATCAAATATCATATATGAAACAAATATGGTTCAATGATCAGCGCATTTATTAATTGGTGATCATGTCTTATGGATTATGGTATGGAGATACCAAATTAATAATGTGGACACATGTTGGAGAACATGTTATTGGATAGACCCAACATGAGACACTGCAACAAACTATATGTGATGTGCCATCAGTGATCTCATATTAGTGATGGTGTAGAATTCTTAGACCTGAGATTATCATGGTTCTCAACATGTGTAGTACCTTGCTTAGGGGCTGCTAAACACTATTCCATAACTGAGTAGATATAAAAATAATCTTCGGGCATGCTATGAAACATGTAGTGGGATATGAATAATCAAGATGAGATTTGCCTCTTCCTTGAAGATATATCTCTGGGCCCCTCAATGTTATAGATTATGTAAGTGCATGGCCATGCCAAAAATGATTGAGGAGTCAATCGCAGGTTAAATAATCTATTACAGAATCGAGTGAATGATTGAGCTTAGGATGGCACATATCTAGCCTTGAGCTTAATCGATATCGCGAGGCAAAGGGGTTCATACGAGTATACGCTAAAGGTTCAGCCGATATGATCTTTATGTATGCTCGGTGGGTCAATATGTTCTGTTAGAGGCCGCTATTGACACGTGGACCGAAAATGAGTTTTTGGGTTGCAGCCGAGTGTACAAAAACCTACAAGGTCACACACTTAACAGGCCGGAATAAAGGGATTGGATGGAGATCCAATATATGCTCAATAAGGATAGAGATCTGAGTAGGACTCCTATGGGCCTCGGAGGCCCAATTATTGATCCTACGTATTCTTCGGGTGATGAGGCTAGTCGTGTGAGAGAAACCCTAGTCGTCACTTCCCTCCCGAGCAAAACCCTAAACGCACATGGGCGCTAGCACGACCGTGCGACGTGTTCCATCCCTGGACGTGTGGATACCGGTAGAGGTGCCGCTGGTCTGCGGTGTCGATTGGCATGAGAGCACGGCGGGGCGCACGCACGAGGAGGAGAAGATCGGGTTGCTGCGTTCTACTACTTCCTCTACATCGACGCACGCTACGTCGTCAACGTTCCTTCGACTTCTTAGCATCTACTTCTGCTGCATAACACGTCGAGTGGTAACGATCTATGATCTCATACTTACATGGTTCCTGATTTACGTAATAGAAAAATTTTTGATTTATACTATCGTAGCCTATGCGTATCCCAACAATGTTTTCCTTCAAAGCGGCTTCATCATTAGTGGAGTTTCTCACACACCTAGCTAGACACCGCTCCTTCACTCATAGCTGGTTTTTTTGTTGGCACCTCATGAACAGTGATCGATGGATGTACATAGATCTATACGTAGAATTAATATGTGGGGATAGGCACGACTACAAAAGGGATTTTTTCGTGCGGTTCTAGAGGGGTTTTCGCGTGCGGTAGAGCTAACCGCACGCGCGAAAACGTCTGCAAAAATCCGATTTTCGCGTGTGGGTGGCGCAACCGCACGCAAAAATCCGATTTTCGCGTGCGGGCGCTTAAGCTGTCCGCACGCGAAAATGAAAAATCACAAAAAAAAATTCCCAAAATCAAAACCTTAACCCTAGCCGGCGAATCCGCACCTCCGATCATCGCTGGCGACGGATCCGCGTCGCCGCCGTTGTCCGTGCCCACCGCCGTCGTGCACCCCGCCTGCTGCCTCCCGCTCGAGCCCCTTGCTTGATCCGCGTGGGGGAGGGTGGGGGAGAGCCGCTGGTGGCCTTCCACTCGAGCCCGCCGCCATATCCGGGTGGGAGAGAGCCACTGACGGCTTTCTACTCGAGCCCGCCGCCAGATCCGGGCGGGGGAGAGCCGCCACCGGCCTCCCGCTCGAGGCCATTGTTGGATCCGCGTGGGGGCCGGAGGGCCGAGAGGAGCCGAAGGGGGAGGGGAGCTGAGGGAGGCCGCCGTCGTCGCCTACATCCGCCGCCGCCGTCGCTCCTCCCCTTCATTGGATCTGGGAGGGGAGCTGGCGGGGGAGGGGAGCCGAGCGAGGAAGGCCGCCGCCGTCACCTACGCCTGCCGCCGGATATGGGAGGAGAGCCGGAGGGGAAGGGGAGCCGAGGGAAGCTGCCGCTGTCGCCCGCCGCCGCTGACGCCCCTCCCCTCCGCCGCTCCGCCGAATCTGGGAGGGGAGGGAATGGGGAGGGGAGCGGAGGGAGAGGGAGGGAAGGGGAGGTGACCGATCGAGAGAGAGGAGAGGCGCGTGCGGGTGGGGGGCCAGGGGAGAGGTGTGCCATTTTTTAATATGGAGGGAGACGGGGTGGACTTTTCGCAATCCATTTTTCCGTGCGGTCCACTTAAGGGACCGCACGGAAAAATCGATTTTCCCGTGCGGTCGCTTAAGTGGACTGCACGGGAAAATGCTGCATCGGCTTTTCTAGGCGCGGCCACTTATGGCCCGTCAGGAAACTATTGAGGGCCTTGTCCAGGAAAATCAAAATTGTACTAGTGAGGATGAGACAAAGGTTTGATAGCATATGTTATTCCCGTATTGGCCTAGGTGTTGGAACCTACAAATTCGGTGTCTTTTTCTAGAGAATATAGTCAACTTTAATCTCTAAATAATCTCTTATGGATATTTATATTGTAATACAATGTTTTAATTCGTTTTATAATCCATTTGAACTTGGACTGTAAAAGCACAACAAATTACATATACACTATAATTATTTGGAGCCCGAGCCTTGTTATCAAAAAAACTTATTTATTTATTTTCTAATACTTAAGATCTATTTTAGCTAGATATGATTTTAATGTGATATATGGTGATATAATCCACATTGACTAATATTTTCATATTTTTTGTGACAATTGGATGATATGCTGAGGGCAAGGGTACTTATGGCCAAATGTTCCGGCAAAATTATAATTTTATGATTTAAAATATATTAAAAACTGGGTCTTTAATTGTTGATTTAATTGTAAAGAATATGATGGTCCAAACGTATTAGAAATCAAATATATATAACTTTAAGACTTATTAGCGTGTAAAAGCAGGTGAGGCACGCATATAGGGAGGGCCATGCATACTAATTCATGCCTCGTACACTCGGATACGCTCGACATATTAGATTAGAAAATAGATATGTGGATTAAAAATTATAGTAATTAATTTGAACTCATCAAACTGTTGACTTCTTGATAAAAAAATTGTTTGCTTAAAAATAAAAAAGAGAGTAGGAGGGGACGGGCAGCAAAAAGAGAGGAGGTGTGCATACGTGCGTCGCACGCACAGGGAAGGCTTTGATTAGTTCAATCTAATCTAACGATGCAGATGGATACAGCTAGCTTGGTTGTTTTTTTCCTTGAGATAAATCTAATGGCCTAACATATAACGGGTCTGTTGACAACTTTTTTATCAAAAGCCGCTAACACTACTGACACCTAAACGCCTTGCGGTATATGGAGTCGCCAACCACCTCAATCTAGCAAAAACTAGACCAAGATGGGTTTTGAAGAAAACGGGTAAACCGGCTAGCGAAGCCGATTTAGGGATCAAAATCAGCCTCTAGGCCGATTTAGATCGATACAAGGATAATTACCCATCTCGTGGGCAAACGGAAGGTTTACGGGACAAACCTACAAAGGGATATCGCACTCTCGCAGCGACGGCGGACGATTTACAGCGCAAATCGACAAAGATGGACGAACTAAGGCTAAAGCTATGCAAAAAGTAGATGTGTAATAAAGAAAACGCGATTCAATTGAAAATTTGTTTGTAGATTGTTGGTTGTTCAATTGAACCGGCCTTGGCCCTTATAAAGGGGTTGGTCTTGCCTCCTACAAGCCCTCCTCCACTACAATTTCGGGATAGAATCCCAAAAGAACTCGAAATATAGTTTCCTAACTCAATAATCCCGAGACCCGGTGGAAATCGAGTCCAACTCGGACTCTGCCGGTCTGACCGGCTACATGCCGCCGGTCAGACCGGCCTCACTGTCTGGTCAGACCGGCCTATATATGGCAGTCTGTCAGGCCTCTGCGAAGGAAACCGGGACTTCCCTTAATTTGGCAATTTATTTCCTAATTTATCCTTAGGTGCCAAATTTGGGTGTAAACAAGGTCCATCAATTTAAGTAAAAATCAATGGCTGGATGTTCCTTTTTTTTCTATAGAATTTTTAGGATTTTTTTTAATTTATTAGAGCGGCACGTGACGGCTTAGGAGCGTTTGTTAGATATTAATGAACTTATAGTATATAATTGATTGATAGATAGATAGCTAGATAGATAGATACCACTACTATTCGTCTATTCGCATCCATGCCATTTGAATTCGCACATAATTTGATCCATGTGACTATACCGTCACATTTTTCATCACATCCTTTTAGTTCCTCCTCCTTATTTCTTTTATTTTCTTCTCCTCCCTGTCCCATTGAGGACCAAAGCGGCGCACTCGACGTAAACCATGTCGCTGCGGGACACAAGCGCCGCGCTCTCCGAGTACGCGCACGGGGAAGGCATGACCTCGCGGCCGCCGTCATCACTTAGGGCCACGAAGAAGGCGACGCACCTCAGGGGCGGTGCTGTGGTGGACTGGCTCATGCCACCCAGCGGCGGGATAGGCAGCACGGGCTTGCCAGGAGTCTCGTCGATGTCGGCAATGGTCAAAGTGATGAAGCCATTGCCGCCGCCCATGGACATGTTGCTGCCTCCCCTGCTTCCGCTTCCGGCGTTCTCGTTGTCGCTTGCAAAGATCCAAACCGCTCCATGAGCATGCCCCTGCCCCCGCAGACCAAGGGTCCTGCCGTGCTCCACAATGAGTTGATTAGGGAGGAGGATGAACATCTCGATTATCGGTGACGGAGTCTACGTCACCGGCCAAAGGTACCACCGCTCGTGTCTTAGCCAGCACCAGAAACACCGGTGATGCCTCAGCCGCCGCTGTTGCATCCACCAGACTCAAAGCCTGGAGTTGACACGTTGGACTATTTCTTCTCCATGGACGAGGGTATGGCCTTCAATTGCCCCTGACGATGATGAGTTCATCAAGTTGCCGGAAGACAAGAAGTATGTCCCTGCCTCGTGACCACACCCTCCCACTTTCCATCCTACATCGGTAGCAGCACCGGCGCCACAGGAAGTGTTTGAGGAGGAGCCACGGACGCCGGAGATGGTCACTCCATTCACTATGTCGGATCAGGTCATATTAGACGGGTCCTAACCCTCACCTTTGATGGATTTCCCTAGTCAGAGATCAATAGTCACTGATGACTCCAGTTACCTCTAACCAGTCACCTCTGACAGGCCAGTACTCCTAAGCCCGTTAGAGGTAACAGTCCTGTGATGGGTCCGAAAGTTATGGCCCATCACAGATGACTCACCTCTGACGGGTTGAAGTTACAAAGCTGTCACAGATGTGGTTACCTGTGATGACTTTTCTTATGACCCATCAGTGATGAGCTAATTTCAGAAAAAAGATAATTTCAAAATATTGGCTAGCCTCAGGATTTGTTAGCCATGCCCTCTGAAAAAATAGAACCATCACAGAATTCTAGCAATATACATGTTTTTAATTTCAGCACATTGCATTCAAAAATAACATCATACTCAAGCATTCCAAATTCTCACAGAAATTCCATAGACAATCATATTCCCACCGCCACAAACTTACCCAATTTATTGCCTTTTCACATGAAGGTGTAAACTTACCCAAGTAACTTGTAGCCTATGTCTTTTGAAGAATAACGATGACCTGCCAATTCAAAAAAAGAAGAAAACAATTGAATGATACAATGTAGTAAATAATGAGTACATGTAAGACTAGCAAGCAATTTTAAAAGTAACTTGTTGAAAATTTTAAGACAATTTGAAAAACTACCTTAAATACGACATCTCGATAACCAAGGAACTAACTACGTACATATCCTATTAAAATTTCTCAAATTATCAAAAATAACAGAATACGAGGTCCTTGGGATGCCAAGGTGTCTTGATCGATTCTGTGGATGCACTAACCTGACCAAACTAACTTGGCCCCCTAAGGACCTCATATTCTATAATGATAAAAAACAACATAATCATAAAAACAACATTTTTTTACATTACAGCAAATTGGAAAATTGTTTAGTTCACGACAACACATCTAACAGTTCATTATTTCGCCCAGAATGAAGGCGCACAATTCGTCTTTGATAGCGGGGGGGGGGGGGGGGGGGGGGGGGGGGGGGGAATTTCTAGAGGGNCAGCCAGCTGTAGCTTTCTATTCAATAAGACAGAGGTTAGCACGCATAGAGGATTAATGTTGGTTTTGAAATCATCGACATCGCTATGAGCACTAACCTCAGGGTCAAAATCCTTCACCTGCCTTAGCAGTGTTGACATGCGGTGGCACACGTGAAAAGCACACTGGTCTTCGATCTATTGCGCGCACTTGAAATTGGTGTCACGATAGAGGTTGTTCTTGCCCTCTTTGTGCCTACCTCCGTTTGCAACATATGGTCCTCAACCCCTATTTAAGGCATTGGTGAATGCAGTGAAATCGTATTCTTTCCCCATCCTATTGGAGTTAAGGTAGTACACCCTACTCCATTTAGGTACCATCACCAACAGAATCCAATGGCGCATGCGCAGTGGTTATGTAGTGTCAGTAATGAGAATCTCCTAAAATAATCTAGACAAAAGGTATTGTCTTCTTACTCTTAATTGTGTGCACACATGATGTACTCCTTGTCTTGGTGGGCCCATAAGCACCGGTTCACGTACTCAACCACTTCATCTTCTTGATTTTGGAGGTTGACCTCGTTGACCATTGATGGATCAAGGAATCCAACATAATTACCAGTATGACTAGCTTCGATCCAACACAATCTTAAGACATGTAGTACATATTAGCACAAATTTAGAAAGAAATTACTAGCACATCACACAAAGGAATGTTGCACTTACAATGAGTAGAATTTTAGAAGACCAGTGTCCAGCTTTTGGATCCTGAATAGATCGAAGAGGTCATCAAAGCCTATAGTTATATAGGCCGGGCTCGAAAGGAACAACTGGTGGTCGTGATGTCCAACTATAGAAGACTCCCTCATTTTCCGCTTGTCATTGCTTAGCTCCATGTACTGTTTGTGCAGCTCTTGACAAGCAATACCCATTACAGCTAACACATTGTCCTCCACCAAAGTCATGCCTAGTACAAACTGTGCTGGCACACGCTGCTTTTGGGCCACCTGCTCCACGACCTTCCCCTTGCCTTTACCCCGACCTTTTCACCTTTGTGTCTCTTGACAAGTGGTGGGGAGCTATCGACCTTCCGTGTGGTCTTAACTGGAGTCAAGGTGGTAGCTATATCAGCCAAATCCATGCAAGGTGCCTCGGGTGAATGTGGTTTTGTCATTGCCGGTCGACGAGGAGCCTCAATTGATAGTTGGGACTTAGGAGGTATACATTATGTCAGTCGACTTGGACAAGGATCGCCGAAGGTAATATCTGCCTTGGGCCATTGTATGTACGTCTTGCGCGCATCACTCAAAGTAAGAATTTCATCGTTCGGGGGCACAGGCAATGGATACGGTAGCCAGTTGGGCATGACCGAATCGACTGACACCTTGGCATACCTAGCTATGAGGTATGCGTTGTGCACCCTATCATGTAGGGTTTGTAAGCCCTGCCCTGTGCAACTTATGACGCAAAAGTTGGTGTGACCCTAACCACTAGGGTACACTGCGCTACATCCTGCATTGTAAAAAAACAATTTAATATTCAAACATGTCAAGGCTGAGGCTTTTCAAGTGAGAAGTCTTGTATGGTACCAATTACCTCTATGAGGTCCACCGTAGCTGGTACTTGGACTGGGTGTTGAGGCAACTCTGTGGATGCACAACTACTCCTGTGTTGTGACGAGCTCGGGTCAACATGTGGATGAGGAGTTGGTTGTGTCACATGGTCACGGCCTCGAGCTATGTTCATATTGGCAAGGACCTTGGCCACCCATTCTTCGACCCAAGTGTCCATGTCTTGCGTCAGCTCCTGAATGACCTTCACCTTCAGCTGCTCCTTCAAGTAGGCTTCCCTCTCTTCTTTAGAGGCTTTCCTTTTTCGATATTGTGAGCTATACTGGGGCAAGCCATGCTTCCATGGAACATCGGAGCCTTTACTAGTTCCTGATAGACGACAGCATCATTTTGGTTGGGAAATGTAATGTTGCCGTCCTGGTTGACCTTACCCCTGGCCCTAGCCTAGTTCTAAGCACGTGGTTCAGGGATGTCAGCAAAAGGAGCAGGGACATTCGCTGCAACTGCAGCTTCGTTCTCTTGAGCCCATATTTGTTCTTTGCCAATATACCCCGCCGTGCCGAGCCAATGTGGGTGCTCGTTCTGTTGTTGCAGTAAGTGATGGGCCCCGCTTGAGTCCCTGAACTTTTGAGTGTTTCTGAGCTCGTAGAACTCCTCCCACACCTTCACTGTAATATGTGCGTAGTCTTCGAAGGGAGTCCGATTATCGGGTAGGATGATATATTCTGAGATGAGCTTTCACTTGAATCCACCTCTATGATAACTTCTCTGGTGGTCGGTAGGCGATTCTGCGTTTGAGGGTTATGCCCAGATGCAGCTCCACTTGTCCCACCCGACACAGACATTTTTTGTTGCTTAGACATTTTTGCAGTGAACAAACCACTAAACTTTCCTAACTATTCCATTTCTTAAAAGATCCTAACCATTTCATATAACATTTCCTACACATTATGAAAATATTGCCTATAAAATTTCCTAACCATCTCCTAAAAGATCCTAAAATTCCTAAAATCATATAATCCTAATATTTCTTTACATTTGTAAATCAAAAGAATTCTAAACAGTTATAGATTAAAATTTTTGTAAACAACCTAAATCACCAAATTTCTAAACAACCTAAATCAAAACTATTCTAAACATTTATATATCAAAATAATTGTAAACAACCTAAATCACAAAATTTCTAAACATCCAATATCACAAAATATTTCTAAACATGTCTAAATCATAGAATTTCTAAACAACCTAAATCACAAAATTTCTAAATAACCTAAATCACAAATATTTCTAAACGTGTCTAAATCACAAAATTATTAAACAACCTAAATAGGGGGAGGAGGCAGAGAGGAACCTGCGAAATGGGGGGAGGAGGCGGCAGCCGGTGTCGAGGGCGGTGGGGAGTTGGCTGTTAACGGCGGCCGGCGTCGTGGACACGGGGAAGCGGTCGACATCGTGTAGGGGGGAGGCCGTGGATGGCGTCGAGCACGGTAGGGAGTTGGCTGTCGACGGCGGCCAGCGTCGTGGACGCAGGGACACGGCGGCTGTCGTGTAGGGGGAGGAAGCGGCGGCCGGCGTCGAGGATGCGGGGAGGCGGTGGTTGTCCATGGTGGCGAGGCGGTGAGAAGGCCGGTGTCGATGGCGGGGAGGCGACAGTCGACGGCGGCGAGTAAGAAAGAGAGAGGCAAGTGCGAGATTTGGATCTGGGTGAGAAAGATTTGGACGCGGTCCAACCCTAGTCAACCAAGTGAAAGTCACCTGTGACGGGCGAGAGGCTGGCGCCATCATAGGTGATCTCACCTGTGACGGGCTGGAGGTGTGGATCTGTCATAGGTGACTTCACCTGTGACGGGGCCAGCGCACCTGCCCGTCACAGGTGAGTTTGACCAGTCCACTTCCATATTTTTTCAACTATTTGCTCTTTCATTTTTATTTTTTAAAACTATTTGCTCTTACGTATTTCGTTAAAACTATTCGCCCTTACATATTTTTTGAAATATTTTTTTAAACTATTTGCTATTTCATTACATTGTTTTGAACTTTGTTTTCATTACATTTTTTAACTATTTGCTCTTTTCTTTTATTTTTGAAAACTATTTGCTCTTACGTATTTCTTTAAAACTATTTGCTCTTACGTATTTTTTGAAATATTTTTTAAAACTGTTTGCTCTTTCATTACATTGTTTTGAACTATTTCTTTCATTATATTTTTCTAACTATTTGCTCTTTCATTTTATTCTTTATAACTATTTGCTCTGACGTATTTCATTTATCTTAAATATTTCAATAGTTTTCAAACATATAAAAAAATATTATATCTCTTGAAACCATTTCCAACGTAACACATATATATTACATAAAATTAGACATAGTCAAACTGGATTATAATTTACAAAAATAGTCCTTCCACATGGTCGATCTGTGCATCTTGAACCTCCTCTTCTAGAGGTATTTCTTGACCCAAGTTGTGGACGTGCTGGTTATAGTCCTCATCGTCTGCAATGTTGTCGACACCTACAATTTTCATTTTTCCTTCATGAACCACATGTGGTTTCTTGTTACTCTGGTCAATTATGTAGAAGACTTGGACAACTTGTTTTGTGAGGACAAATGGTTCATCCTTGTACGCATTGTTAGCAAGATTGACAATGGTGAAACCTTTCTTATCAACTTCAAGTAATCCAGCTCCAATATTTGCTCAATCGACCGTAGTATTGATCACAGCGACCACAATCGCTACTTGCTACCTCAATGCGTATCTCACAATTCCGCACTGTGCATTTTCTGTCTTGCTTGACCGTGTAAAATGTGTATCCATTGATGTCATATCCCTACCAGGTAGTAGCATTCCATTCTGGACCCTGTGACAACGACTTGATTGTTTCACTTGGCAAGTTGTGACTGTTGGCAATTCGGTTCTTGAACCACTCATTGAAACCAGCAATGTGCTTTCTTCTCATCTCTTGAAAGAGTGTAGCAGGCTGGAAAAAGGAACACACTTCCGGACTTCGTTATTATGGGATGTAGTTCAGAACAAATACCCATATCTTTCAAATCTTGTCAGGCGTTGAGACCATCCATTGTGCTACCAGGGTTAAGCAGTAACCCGAGAAGACTCTCACAGACATTCTTCTCGACATGCATCAAATCTATGCAATGGCGGACCTCAATATTCTCCCAGTACGGTAATCTCTAGAATATTGACTTTTTTTCCACATGCTCTTCTCTTTTGTGTTCCCATCTTTCTTCCTTTTCCCAAAATCATTGGTGATTCCCCTGACTAAGCCATGCACCTCCAGCCCTGTTTTTTTCGGCGGGGGACTAGCAACCTCTCTGTGTCCACTGAAATTCTTCCTCATACTTTTGTAAGGGTGAAGCCATGGGAGAAATCTCTTGTGACCCATGTAGACCATCTTGCGTGAATGCTTCAACCTTCTTGTTCTTGTTTTATCCATACACTCCGAACAAGCCTTTCTCCCTTTGACAATTTGCCCTGAAAGGTTACCAAGGGCCGGATAATCGTTTATGGTGCAAAATAGCATTGCGTGAAGGCTAAAGTACTCCCGCCGAGATGCGTCCCATGTTCGCATGCCCTCATGCCATAGCCTTTCAAAGTCATCTATTATCGATTCAATGAACACATCGATATCATTGCCAGGTTGTCTCGGTCCTTGAACGAGCATGGCAAGCATAATATACTTCCTCTTGAAGCACAACCAGGGTGGAAGATTATAGTTCACAAGAAGAACTGGCCATGTACTATGACGACTACTCAAATCATCAAATGGATTAATGCCGTCCATACACATGGCGAAACGCATGTTTCTCGGGTCCTTTGCAAATTCGGGGAAAACTATATCGATTATCCTCCACTATACTAAATCTGCTAGGTGCCTCAGCTTAACATTGACCTTTCGTTCTTCAGCATATCGGCGCACTAACTTAGCTTGTTTCAAATTCGCAAACATTCTCTTCATGCGCTCAGCAATTGGTAAAACCACACCACTTTTGCGAGGCCACCCTCTTTGACTTATGACCTTCACCTTGACTTATGTCTCGCTTGTATCTAGAAGCCCCATAGACAGGGCAAACATCCAAGTCGGCATATTGTTTGTAATACAATATGCAGTCGTTCCTACCAGCATGAATTCTTTTGCTTCGTATGTGTCGGGACACCCCGGGTTAAATATTATGTAAGTTATCTGAAGTGATAGTGCGAAATATTTAGTTGGATGGGGTCTAATAATAATCGAGTAAAATAGTAACCATCCAACCTCATCGCCGTCCTATCAAGTCAAATGACATACATAGTATAAAACCTGAAGCGTCGAGTAGAGAGCATAGGGGATATTGCTAGGACTTTAGCATGCCAGTCAACTTCAGCCTGAGACATGCCCGTCAAACCACACGAAGGTGGCGACAAGATATGTTACACATCTCAGGAGACTTGACGAAATTTGCCAAAGCTCTATGACATCCCAAATGCTCAATACTCATACCGGTGTAGAACTAGATCCCAGGAATAGCTCTAGTTTTACACTTTCATCTAAGCGATGAAAATCAGAATAATAGGGAGTAAACACAAATAAACTTTACTCTACATCTTTATTTAAATAGATAGGCCAAACGGCCAGATAATTACTGATCCGCGGAAGCTTGGCTACCCGAAACCACAAGCAGCCAACTAGGGGATAACCCTTTTAGATCCAGTCCTAGAAGAAACAACGATTTTCCCGAGTCACTCAGAAGAGACTAAGCAAACAACCTGCAAAATGGATATTCTAGTCAAACAAGAGTCAGTATATTAAACAAGTTAATGTACCGGCAAGCACAAGACAATCCTAACATTCTACATGCATGGCATATACTCAAGGAAATGCTATCTGTAGCTTATTTTAGCATAAAGCAAGTTTTAGTTCATAATTATTTGTAAAGGAGTTGACAATTCAATTAATAAAACATTAACGTAGTTAAACCATAATGTTTACCATTTTAACATCATATTCATACTCTTATTACCGGCACCAAGTCATCATCTTATCATAATAATATACATGATCGCCCGTCCGGCATCAAGTCTCACGTTCATTATCAACATCATAATATCAGCCCACACCGGGCAAACTCATCATCGTAATCATCCAAACTCAACACATTTCACCAATTCCATAACCCATTTTCATAAACTTATTTATAAATCACAAGTCTATACCCATGACAATTCATTATGTTGCTCATGACCGTGAGCACGGCTAATCGATTAGTTTTAGATTCTGTAGAGTTTGTACAACTTTACCCACATGATGTGAATTGCTCTAGTTTGTCCGGTACCCGTCGGTACCACCACACTCTACTCATTGAATGTGGTCTAGAGGTCACAACATAGCCTTTACATTACTTAACGATTAACCTTGCATCAGCGATGGCAAGTGTAAATCCATCCTAGGCATGACCCGGAATCGTTAGGTGGCGGGCCCGCGCCTTAAACCTAACGTCGTGGCAGCGAACACATCCATTCCCCCACGAGGCACTATACCATTGAATTGGACAGACTTAGATGCTTAAACTACCCCATTAATCAGCAGGGCAAATAGGTAGTTCCTATGAATCATCGCTTAGACTAATTCATTCTACTCCGGCCTACCAATATGCAAGGTTAGACTTTAAGCAACTTAATTAGCTAAGGCCACCCCATAATAGCACATGTGGATGTTTGGTAAACAATAGTGAACGACACAAAGTTCGGTCCTTAATCAACCCGGGCGAACACTCCCCCTATCGGTGCACAACACCATACGTGCACCACTTGCCGCCCAAGTCTAAAATCATTTTACTCACACTTTAGTTTACAAATACTTAGTATTTCCATTTTAAATCCAACATTAACCCAATAATCAAAATCCCATTTACCAAGTCATAAAATTGTTCATTTGCATAGTTCTAGGCATGGCTAAGCAAATGGCATATATATACGCATATAAAGACTTCACTGAGCGTTTATACGGCAATCAAATCCATCCTATGGTTACAAATAAAAAGGGTGACAATGTATCAAGGTAGATTATGCAGCAATAAGGTCATAGCTACCATTTACTATGTTTCAAATATTGTTCTAAATCAAATATATATATGCAGTTTTGCAAACAAACGCTTTTCATCTCCCAAATCATGGGTTTCAATGTGATCAAAGGAGAGGGGAGGAATAACTTGCCTTGATCTGGAACAATGTGAATCCCACCTAAAACACTCTTTCACCGTTGATGCGAATTATCTATACAAATGACACGATATGCATATAAATACCAAATTATGCGAAAAATACAAAATGCTCTAAAATGCATGATTTGTGTACCGTGGATAGGTTCTGACCTAAGATGAATTTAGGTAAAAGAATTTCTATTTTATCTCTTGTCATTTGTGAGTTATAAATTTTCCATGTTTGCAAGGACATACAGGTCTATTTACTAATGTATTGTTGTGAATCATTTTTAACATGTGATTTTGTTCAAATTAACCTTACTGGGATGAAGAGGATTGTTTTCTAAGATGAATACAATTGGTTGTGTTAACAGCAGATTTTCATAATCTACTAAGATAGGAAAGAGAAAACCGATGCTGAGAAGGAGTGATTCGAGTCGGATCGGTTGTGCTATCGGACCAAGCCGGAGTCCAACCAAGTTTCTTATCGGACTTAGCGGTGCATCGGACTGGTTGGAGCGCCAGCAGAGGGATTGTATCGGCCAATGCGGGTGCAATGTGGCCATCGGCCGATGGGAGCAGGAAGCTGATGGAGGTAGCGTGGGCTCGGTTTGGGCTTGAGTTAAGCTTCAAAGGAGATTGCCAAATAGGGATAAGGTCCGGTTTTAGGTAATTGTATCTTGTAAATTAAGTAAGTTTAGATCTAATCTATGGCATGAGTCCGCCATAAGGACTTGTTTGTTAGTTAGAGATAAAATCGTGTCCTATACGGACCATGTTGTAATTCACGGGTATAAATATCCCGGTACTTTGTACTTAGAAATTCTCAATCCCAGAACCAATTCAATAACAAAACACAATCTACTTTTGGCGCATCGCCACCCTCGCAAGAGGTTGCTTCTCGACGAGTTCTTGCTTCCCTAGAGCAGAGGTAAGAACTCGTACCCGACGATCTACGTCGTCAGGGCTAGCGTGTCGCTTTAGACACGTTAAGCCCTGGCGATGTGATCGTCGTCTATCATGTCTTAGATGATCTTGATGTGGCTTCCTAATTCTATCATGCCAGCGGCTTACTCACTTTAGGGTTTGTTGCCGACGACGATCGAATTAGCTTGCTCGTCTAGATCCTTCAAGGCATCTACCATAACCAAAAGCGATCGACGGCTTGATTTTCTTTGTGTTAATTCTCGATTCACACTTTGCGTTGCTATCGACCCTAGTCGTGTCTTGAGATTTAACACAAAGCCTGTCTTTGATCGTAATTAAGGATAGTGCCGGGGTTTAAGCCGGTCCTATCTAATGCATGTGATTATTTTATGTTCTTGCATGTGTTTGTCACTTATATGAGTAGATCGACAGATATAAATATATTTACTGCAGATTAGCTTCAAGACTTCTATGTGATCAGTATGTTTATGACAGCCGATCGGTTCATATAAGTTTGCACTAGAGTATTAGCTAGTGCATTTACCTTACTCACCCCTCATCGGCTGATGCCATCAAGTTGACATTATTATATTGAACAAGGCCGATGAGATTAGATCTGTCTATTATTCTTATTTCTTTATAACTTCAAGTAGGCCGATATAGCGTTGCCCTATCGGCTAGGCCCTCACGATGCGACATCGGCCTATCGGCTGATCGGCCATCATTCTCTAACATGGTTTACTTGTTTATTCTTGTTGATTGCAGATTAAATCAACTGGCATGCCCTAAACGCACCTAGGCAAGCCATTGGACCTGCACTGGAGCTAAGCAGATCTCCCAGGCCGCCGTGGAAACGTGGAACCCGCTTTGACGGTGGGCGGGTCAGAATTCTGCGCCAACACGCTTTTGGCACGCCCAATGGGACTAAGAAGAACACAAGCTTCACATCGTTGACAAATTCACGTCAAGATGTCCAAGTAGAGCGAGATCTCAAAAGAAAACGTCGTCTCGGTGACCACCAATCAGCTCAACGAGGAGCAACAAGCTGAGATGGCAAAGCTGGTCGAGCAGTTCCAGAACATGTACTTGTAGACGTACTCCAGGACTCGGCAAGGCACCATTATTCAAAAATCCAAGATGGTAATGCCGAGCCCTAGGGACAGAGCTAGCATGTCGGCGGCAGCCCAAGGTCAAGCAGTCAAGACTGAAGATGATACTTGCTGCACTACGCCGACGCTACAAGACCGCATCGACTCCACGGTTCACTCAGCACTTATCAACTAATCCGGAGTCCTGGTGAACACGTTGACCAATACAGTCAAATCAATACTAGATGGTTCTATTCACCAGCACAAGCCTCAAGGGCCGATTTTCTTGCCTGACAACAAGTTCCCTCCATATCGGACCTTGAGGACTGACCTGAGCACGGCTCCACAGCCGACGGCGTTGATCCCACCTCCATCGGCCCAGCCAGTGTCAACCATGCCGTTGGTCCTGACAAAACAGGGGGGAGGAAGCCCCCAGCACATTACAGAAGACCAATTTGCGCAATGGACAAAGGGGAGACAAGCTCCAGCAGTCTTGCAACAGCCGATGGTTGAGCCGATGCAACAGGCCTCTGCCAATCCAACATCGGCTGGGCAAGCCCAGTTCCCCCTGCCAAGTAATCCTCCACAAGTAGCTGCCTACAACGCGCCGCAAGGCTATCAGCAGTACTCTACGGGGCAGTATGATGCACCAAACTTAAATCATCACTTTCAGCCATACTCCCCTAGGCAATATCGGTCGGAAGGATTTCAGCAGCATAATCATCAAGAGATTCCACACCAGCCCACAGGAATCACTCAAGGGCACTGGGCCGATATGATAGTGTTAACAGTAGATTTTCGTAATCTACCCAGAGAGAAAAGAGAGAACCAACGCAGAGAAGAAGGGCCAAGTTGGAGTCGGACCAGGTCTTGTATCGGACTCGGTGAGCGTATCGGACCAAAAGAGGCTATAGCAGAAAGGGTGTATCAGCCGATACGGATTCAATACAGCTATCGGCCGATAGAGCCAGGAAGTTGATAGAGTTAGCATGGGCTTGGTCTAGGCTTGAGATAAACTTCAAGGTGGTTGCCAAATAGAGATAAGGATCGGTTTTAGGCAATTGTATCTTGTAAATTAAGTAGGTTTAGATCTAATTTTTTGGCAAGAGTCTGCCGCAAAGACTTATTTGTTAGTTAGAGATAAGATCGTGTCCTGCACGGACCATGTTGTGATCTCGGGTATAAATATCCCGGTAGTTTGTACATAGAAACTCTTTCAATCAATCACAACAAAACAAACACAGTTTAATTTACTTTCGGCGCATCGCCAACCCTCGCAAGAGGTTAACCCCCGGCGAGTTCTTGCTTCCCTAGAGCAGAGGTAAGAACTCGAACCCAACGATCTACATCGTCGGGGCTAGTGTGTCGTTTTAGGCACGTTAAGTCCTGGCGATGTGGTCGTCGTTTATCATGTGTTAGCTAATCTTGATGTGGTTTTCTAATTCTATCTCGCCAGCGGCTAACTCGTTTTAGGGTTTATTGCCGACGATGATCGAATTAGCTTGCTTGTCTAGATTATCTAAGGCATCTACCATCCCCAAAAGCAATCGATGACTTGATTTTCTTTGTGTTAATTCTTGATCTACACTCTGAGTTGCTATCGACCTTAGTCGTGTTTCGAGGTTTAACTCAAAGCCTCTTTTCCGATCGTAAATAAGGATAGCACTGGGGTTTCAGTCGGTCTTACCCAATGCATGTGATCATCTGTGTTCCTGCATGTATTTGCCACTTATGCAGGCGGATTGGTGAATATAAGTATATTGGTTAAAGGGTATTCTCAGGATCCCTCTGTGATTAGGGTATTTATATTGGCCGATTGACTCGTATAAGTTCGCACTAGAGTATTAGCTAGTGTATTTATCTTTATGCAACCCTCATCGGCCGATTCCATTAAATTGTTATAAGCATATTAACATGGGCCGATGGGATTAGATTTATTTTATCAATTCCATCATATTATTACCTCAGGTAAGCCGATATAGCTTTGTCCTATCGGCTAGGCTCCCATGAAGCAACATCGGCCTATCGGCCGATCGGCCATCGTTTCTAACATGGTTTACTTGTTTATTCTTGTTGATTGCAGATCAAATCAACTGGCACGCCCTATACGCACCTAGGCAAGCCATTGGACCTGCACTGGAGTTAAGCAGACCTTCCAGGCCGCCGTGGAAACGTGGAATCCGCTTTCTTGTTGGGTGGGTCGAAATTATACGCCAACACGCTTTTGGCATGCCCGGTGGGACCACAAGAATGCAAGCTTCACGACAACAAGAAGACCACTGCAAGATGTGAAAGCAGGGTGAGATCTCCGAGGAGGACGTCATCTCCGTGACCGTCAACCAGCTCAATGAAGAGCAGAAAGCTGAGATGGACAAGCTGGTTGAGCAGTTCCAAATATGTACCTGCAGACATACTCTTGGACTCGGCAAGGCACCCTCATCCAAAAATCTAAGATGGTAATGCCGAGCCCTGGAGATGGAGCCAGCACATCGGCGGCGGCACACGACCACGCCGTCAAGACTGAAGAAAATGCTGCGTCGATGTTGCAAGACCGAATCGACTCCGCAGTTCATTATGCGCTAGTTAATCAGTCTGAGATCCTGGTGAACACATCGACCAACACGGTCAAATCAATCTTAGATGGTTTCATTCATCAGTACAAGCCTCAAGGGCCGATTTTCTTGCCAGAAAACGAATTCCCTGCTTAACGGACCTTGAGGACCGACCTGAGCGCGGCTCCACAGCTGACGGCGCCGATCCCACCTCCATCGGCTCAACCAACATCAACCTTGCCGCTGGTCCTCACCACAAACGGGAGGAAGCCCTCAACACATCACGGAGGAACAGTATGCACAATGGACGAAGGGGAAACAACCGGTGATCAAGCTGATGCAGCAAGTTCCTATCAACCCGCCATCGGCCAGACAACCTCAAATCCCCATGTCTGGCAACCCTCTGCAACCAGCTGCGTACAACGCGCCGCAAGGCTACCAGCAGTACACCGTAGGGCAGTACGATGCACAAAATCTAAATCATCACTTCCAATCGTACTCCCCCAGGCAGTATCGGGCAGAGGGCCTGCAGCAGTCTTACAACCAGGACCTCCCACATCAGCCTGCAGGATACTGGGCCGACATGATAGCCGAGGTGATGCGAGATCAGTTCGGCTTGAAGCCCAAGGAAAGTTCTACAGTGTATCGGCATCCATATCCCGAGGAGTTTGACAGAGTGCCACTGCCGAACCGATACAAGATCCCGGACTTCTCCAAATTTTCGGGGCAAGACAACGTCTCTACATACGAGCACGTAAGCCGATTCCTAGCACAGTGTGGGGAGGCATCGGCCATAGAGGCGTTGAGGGTGAGATTTTTCCCCCTGTCTTTGTCGGGGTCAGCGTTTACATGGTTTTCCTCTTTACCCTGCAATTCCATCAGAGGATGGATAGATCTAGAGAAGCAGTTTCACAGATACTTTTACAACGGCGTACAAGAGATGAAACTGTCTGATCTCACTGCCATCAGGCAACGGGTTGATGAATCGGTCCCAGAATACATCCAAAGATTCAAGGACATAAGGAATAGGTGTTATAGCCTCAGTTTGACCGATTCTCAACTGGCCGATCTGACATTCCAAGGACTATTGAGGCCGATACGAGAGAGGTTCTCATCTCAGGAATTTGACAGCCTAGCTCAGCTAGCGCAATGGGTATCGGCCCATGAACAAAGATTCCAGGAGGCAAAGAAGTTTGCAAAGAAAGTCAATACTGTCTATCAGTACGCTTCCGACGTAGACGATGAAGATGATGCTGATGTTGACCTAGCCAAGTGGGCCCGGATGAAGAAGCCGACAACATGCCAATGGGCCAAGAAGGGCGACAAAGAGGACAAGTATGACTTCGACATCAACAAGGCCGATAAAATATTTGATCTACTCTTGCAAGAAAAGCAGATCCAGTTGCCAGTAGGTCATGTACTGCCATCGGCCGAGGAAATCAAGAAGAGAAGATATTGCAAGTGGCACAGCACATATTCGCATCACACCAACGAATACAAGATCTTCCGACAGCAGATTCAATCGGCCATCGAGCAAGGCAGGATCAAGATTGATGAAGCCAAGCGGCCGATGAAGATAGAAGGACACCCGTTTCCAGTTAACATGGTGCGGGCAGACAGGGCCGACGGCAATAGCCATCGGACCGGCAAGCGACCTCATCAGACCTCAGTGGGCCTGATCAGAAAATACCAGCGACGATGGGAAGAACAAGCGCAAGACCGTGCCGATCAAGACAACTCTTACGACCCTCATTGGGAGTGCGAGTTTTTCCGGTTTTGCTGGAATGAAGGGATGAGGTTGCCATCAATCCAAGAGTGCCCTGTGTGTAATGACATAGATGACTCCCACCAGGGCAGCTCGAGCAAACAAGTGCATCGGCCACGCAAGCAGAAAAAGTCTGTGCACGAAAGACTAGGGCCGATGCAACATGATCGTCGGACTGAGCACCACGAGCAAATCCAGAACCCCCAATGGTGCCCAAGCGACGTGTTTAGCAAGACACAAAAACGGTGGGTTCAGAGATTGAGAAGAAAGGAGCAGATCCAGGAGCAGCAGGCGACAACAGCCCATCGGCCCACCAAGACCAAGAAGGAGTGGAGAATAAAATCCCCAGTTGTCAAGGCCGATGAGGGCACCTCCAAGTCAATTCGAGCTCTTGCGTCTGCAAAAGGTAAAGGGGTAGCATCGGCTTCTGTTAACATGGTTTTCACATTACGAGTAGAATACAGCGTACGGATGGCCGATGAAGCAGTATCCGACGATGAGACAGAGCAATCTTCGGCTAGGCTGCAGTTGTCACCAGACTAAGCCGTGTTCGACAAGCCAGCCAATACCAGCCACAGGCACCTCCGGCTGTTATACATCAAGGGCTTCATCAATGGGCGGCCGATGACGAAGATGTTGGTCGACGGCGACGCGGCGGTCAATTTGATGCCATATACAACCTTCAGGAAGCTTGGAAAAGTACCTGAGGACCTCGTTAGGACCAATATGGTGTTAAAGGATTTTGGCGGCAACGCAACTGAGGCAAAAGGGGTGTTGAACGTGGAGCTCACAGTGGGCAACAAGACAATACCTACCACCTTTTTTGTCTTCGATGGAAAGGGTTCCTATAGGCTGTTGTTGGGACGAGATTGGATCCACGCAAATTGTTGCGTCCCTTCAACAATGCATCAATACCTTATTCAGTGGCAAGGGGACCAAGTCAAGATCGTGCAGGCCGATAGGTCAGTGCATGTAGCCAATGCCGATCTTGCGGTTTGGGAGATGGAAGGAATCGACTGCCTGTCCGGACGAGTTTGGGAGGCCGATTTCTTAAAGGTAACTGACTGCAACATAGAGCCTATCGAAGATCAAGACAAGCAGTTGCTTTAGCAAAGATGGGACATCCACTGCCCAAGATAAACAAGCTAGTCCCTACACAGACGATGCGGTGGATGAGTTAGGTGACAAATTGGGACAAGGCTTAACGTCGGCCGATGAACTTGAAGAGGTTGATATAGGAATAGGTGATAGGCCTAGGCCAACGTATGTAAGTGCTAACCTGTCAAGGGATTATAAGAATAATTTGATAAGTCTTTTGAAAGAATTCATGGATTGTTTTGCATGGGAATATCATGAGATGCCAGGATTAAGCCGATCGATCGTAGAACATCGGTTACCTATCAAACCAGGCTATCGGCCATTTAAACAAGCTCCTAGGAGATTTAAGGCCGATATGCATGAAGCTATCAAAGCAGAGATCACAAGACTTTACGATGCCAGCTTTATCAGACCCTGCCGATACGCGGAGTGGGTCTCCAACATAGTTCCAGTGATGAAGAAAAATGGCAAGCTCAGAGTGTGTATTGATTTCAGAGATCTAAATAAAGCAACACCAAAGGACGAATACCCTATGCCGTTGGCCGATTTGCTAGTTGATGCTGTATCTGGTCACAAAATTATCAGCTTTATCGACGGGAACGCTGGTTACAATCAGATTTTTATGGCTGAGGAAGATATTCACAAGACAGCATTTAGGTGTCCAGGGGCAATCGGCCTATACGAGTGGGTCGTGATGACGTTCGGTTTGAAAAATGCTGGAGCTACTTATCAGAGGGCCATGAATTATATTTTTCATGATCTTATCGGCTCTTTGATTGAAGTTTACATCGATGATGTCGTCGTGAAGTCAAGAGAGTACGATATGCACTTGGTCGATTTGCGCAAGGTACTAGAAAGAGCAAGGAAGTATGGTCTCAAAATGAACCCTAACAAGTGTGCCTTTGGTGTATCGGCCGGTCAGTTTTTGGGTTTCTTGATCCACGAAAGAGGAATCGAGATTACACAGAAGAATATTGACGCTATAAAGAAGATCAAGCGTCCGAGGAACAAGACCAAGTTACTATCTCTGCTCGGCAAGATCAACTTTGTTCGACGCTTTATATCCAACCTCTCAGGAAGAATAGAGTCGTTCACTCTGTTGTTGAATATAAAGACGATCAAGAGTTTACATGGGGTGACAAGCAGCAAAAGGCGCTGGACGACATCAAAGAATATTTGAGCTCCCCACCAGTTCTAATTCCTCCACAGAAGGGAGTTCCGTTCAGGTTGTACCTATCGGCCGATGAGAAGTCTATCGGCTCAGTTTTGGTTCAGGATATTGACGACAAAGAACGGGTTATTTTCTATCTCAGCAGGAGGTTGCTAGATGCCGAAACAAGGTACACGCCAGTGGAGAAACTATGTTTGTGCTTATATTTTTCATGTACTAAATTGAGGCATTATTTACTTTCCAATGAGTGCATTGTGGTAAGTAAGGACGATGTGATGAAATACATGTTATCGGCCCCTGTGTTGAAAGGAAGAATTGGGAAGTAGATTTTCGCCTTAACAGAGTTTGACCTACGGTATGAATCGGCCAAAGCGATCAAGGGACAAGCCCTGGCCGATTTTATTGTTCAGCATAGAGATGATTCAATTGCATATTCAGATATTGTGCCCTGGACATTGTATTTTGATGGGTCTGTTTGCAGACATGGGTGCGGTATCGGCCTAGTCATCACAACCCCTCGGTGGGCAAGCTTCGAGTTTGCTTTTACTATCAACCCTTATTATACTAATAATCAAACAGAGTATGAAGCTGTTCTCAAAGGTTTGTAGTTATTACAAGAGGTCGAGGCCGATTCCGTAGAGATCATTGGTGATTCACAGTTGGTCATTAATCAACTTTCCGGGGAGTATGAATGCAAGAATGATATTCTTAGAGTTTACAATGAGGAGTGCAAGGAGTTTCTACAAGCTTTCAAGATTGTGACGATGAGGCATATACCCAGGAAGCAGAACTTTGAGGCCAATGATTTAGCTCAGGGGGCATCAGGATACATGCCGATGGCCAAAGATGTTCAGATTCAAATTGCTATTGTGGATGCCGATGACTGGAGGTTTGATATCATTGAGTATTTGAGAAACCCTTCTCAATCGGCGTCACGAAGAATGAAGTATAAAGTTTTACATTATGTCTTACTGGACGATGATCTATATTATCGGACGATTGATGGTGTCTTGCTCAAATGCTTGAGTCTCGACGAAGCCAAAGTTGTTATGAGCGAGGTCCATGAAGGGATTTGTGGAACACATCAATCGGCCCATAAAATGAGATGACTTTTAAAGTGCGTTGGATATTTTTGGCCGACAATGCTAGAGGATTGTTTCAAGTATTATAAAAGATGTCAAGATTGTCAGAAATTTGGAGCAATTCAGAGAGCACCGGCATCGGCTATGCATCCAATCATAAAGCCGTGGCCGTTTCGTGGATGGGGAATAGATATGATCGGCCAGATAAACCCGCCATCAAGCAAGGGACACAAATATATACTAGTGGCTAAAGACTACTTCACAAAGTGGGTTGAGGCCGTTCCCCTTAAGAAGGTTGATTCCAAGGATGCAATTCAATTTGTCAAGGAGCATATAATATATCGGTTTGGACTACCACAGACATTGACTACAGATCAGGGATCAATCTTCGTGTCCGATGAGTTTATTGAGTTTGCCGACAGCATGGGCATCAAGCTGCTGAATTCTTCTCCATATTATGCACAGGCTAATGGGCAGGCAGAAGCTTCTAACAAGACTTTAATCAAGTTGATCAAGAGAAAAATCGATGACCAGCCGAGACAGTGGCATACCACGCTGGCTGATTCCCTTTGGGCGTATCGGATGGCTTGTCATGGTGCAACTCAAGTGCCGCCGTATCAGTTGGTTTATGGACATGAAGCTGTGCTGCCATGGAAGACCAACATCGGCTCAAGAATGATTGCTTTGCAAGACGACTTGACAGTCGATGAGTACCACAATCTTATGGTTGATGAGTTAGATGATTTGGCACACGTTCGTCTGCGGGCCTTAGAAAAAATAAAGCATGATAAAGATCGGGTGGCTCATCATTATAACAAAAAGGTTGTTGCCAAGTCGTTTGAGGAAGGGGATCTTGTATGGAAATTAATACTGCCGATCGGTTCCAGAGATAACAAGTTTGGCAAGTGGTCACCTAATTGGGAAGGTCCTTTTCAGATTCATCGATGTGTTCCTCATAATGCTTATTTGCTAAAAGGATTGGATGGAGAAATCTATGGCAGGGCTCTTAACAGCAAATACTTAAAGTAATATTATCTGAGCGTATGGATAGACTCATGATCGGCCCTCCAGCCGATTTATGATCACAGCCGATGTACAACGCATCGCCTCTAGATGGCCGATATATACTATCGTCCTTAGTTCAAATTTTACAACATGAGCCCTCATCTTCTAAAATTTGGGGGGCATATATATAAGTGCGATGCACAATTTTTCAAGTTTGTCAGATTGATTCAAGAATTCAAGATTATGGACTTTAAATTTTTTTTCGACTTTGGACTTCTTCCGGATTGTTCAGATCAAATTTGGCTGCTTGGCCGATGAGATTTGTGTTTACAAAATATGAAGACATAAAATATAATACATCACCCTATAAAGTTTTCAATAGCTGCGATGGCCTTGCGACGGATTTGGTCAATATCTTCTATTCCTTGGGCGTCATCGGCCGTCGATCCTGGGATTGGCTTCAAAGATTTGCTCAGGGTGGCAAGGTACTTGGCCGATGCCTTCAGCTTCGCTGTTTGATCTTCGATGGCCTTGGGTGATGCTGCTAT
Organism: Oryza officinalis; assembly: GCA_008326285.1. Taxonomy (NCBI): domain Eukaryota; kingdom Viridiplantae; phylum Streptophyta; class Magnoliopsida; order Poales; family Poaceae; genus Oryza; species Oryza officinalis. The sequence continues at coordinate 1,325,330 of BDMV01000010.1, read as the reverse complement.
TCCGGCTTCAACTTCTTGGATTTCTTTGCGCGTGGCTTCTAGCTTCAGTACCAAGTCTGCTTCGAGACGGCGGAGTTCTTCAAGCCTGTTGTTTAGGATAATCGGCTCAACGGCCAACTCATCCAATCTGGTTTTGTCAGAATTGACTTGAGCTTTGCTGGTGGATAGGGCCGATTCCATTCTTTCACGTTCCCGTCGCTCCGCGAGTCTTTCTTTTGCCTTATGAAGCTTGAATTGGTATTGTTCCAAGAAGATGGCTGGTGTCAGGGTCTCCATCAGGTCTTCAGGCAGTTGATCTTGAATTTCTTGTACCCTGACCCTGATGGGAGTGCAATCTTCCACCAAGAATTCCAGTGATGACTCCAGCCGATTGGCAATATCGGACAGCCGTTTCTTCAGTTCGTCAGAGATCGACGCCTTGGCTGTGATGGGTGGCTCCTTGTCCTCGTCATCAAGAAATTGGCCGATATCAAAAGAGAACATATCAGCTAAGTTCTGCAAATATCAATATAGGGCACGGTTAGCCTAGACGGACAAGGAATTGACAAAGGAATCAAAGTGATCTGGTTTACCTGTAATGGGGCATCGGCTGTGCTTGCATTGGCTTTCTTTTGTTGTCTTGCAACAGTGGGCGAAGGGGTAGGCCGATGCGGTCCAGGTGATGGAGCTCGTGGCTGAAGAAAGGCAAGAAAATAATGATCAGATCTGTGTTACCAGGGGAGTAATATAAAGATTAACTCTTACCGAAGCGATCGGAGAGGGTGGTGGAGAAGGAGATGGTGTCCTCAATCGGGCCTTGGCTTGCTCACGCCTTTGCAAGCTTGCCTTTTTAGTTCTTGCCAAAGGGGCCGATTGAGTTCTTTCTTTCAGCAAAGACGATGCAACGACCTGAAAAGGATATCAAGTTATAACATACCAGCAGGAGGAGATTGTATAAATTCATGAAAGGGATTCTATTAACCTTGCGGATTGCATGTCTGGTCCACCTTGGTTGGGCAGTATTGGCTTGGTCATCGGCCGGTGGGATCGTAGTGCACTTGGCCGATGGTTCTTTAGTGGTGTCGGCCGATGGATCTTCTTCTTCGGGCAGATCGGCGGCTGCTGCATCGACCTCTTCCTTCATTACTTGTTCATCGAGGAATTCTTCTATGGAGAGGTCTAGTTCATCAACTTCGTCTTAATCATCAGTCATGGACTTCTTGATGGTTTTCTGAGCTTTTTCTCTTACTGGCGCCTTTCTCTTAGGAGTCTCTTTGGTTATCGGCCCTTGGAGCAGTGATGATACTTTTGGGGCAGTGAGGCCGATAATGGACTCCAGGATAGTTCTTCCCGATGGAGCCAGGGCTATAGCATAAGAGATTTTCTGCCCACTGTTGCTGATGGATGGCATTGGGGCATCAGGAACATGATGGCTAATGTTATCGACGAGTTCTGTCAGATAGAACCGGGCCGATTGATGGAAGATGTGAGAAGCCCATTGCTGCCACCAAGATTGGAAGCTGATGTGTATAAAAGGGCTCAACCATAATCGGTCGCAATCGCCCAGATTTGGTACCTTAATCTCCAGAGCTTTGCTCATGACCAGGGCCGATGGGACTGTGCCCCTGCTCTCCAGAAGCCGATGGAAGTGTAGGCTGATTGGGAGTTGTCCTAACCCACATTGCCTGGCAGCCACCATGGGGTTGTAGAACTCATATGATAGATTGGTTGGAAAATGCCTACTGGGAGCAGGCAGGGAGTGATGCCGATCATGAAGATTTCTCTGGAGACCATGTCATCATTTAGTTGGCCCAGTGTTAGATCGGCAGGGAGTTCAAATTCGGAGTCTGAAGGATATACAAACATGTCCATCTTGGCCGATGGAGGGCCAGTGTAGAATTGGGTGAACCAAGTGGACATGTCTTCAGCCGATTGCTCTGCTCCGGGATAAATTGAAGCTGCTTCTCCAAAGGACATGCAGCTCCTTGTCGAGGGATCTTCATTATCAGTATAGTCCGATGGAAAGGCTGAGTCTGATAATGGAGGCCGATCGACCATGGTGTTGGTGTGGATTGTTAACCACAGTTGGATAAACCACCATGGGCCTCCGTGTGCCACTGTCCGTTTTAGTATCAGATCCTGAGTGGCAGAATAAAGCAGCCGATAAACAGCTCCAAGGAGATATTGGCCTAGAGGAATCTGTTTCTTTTCTGCCAAGGCCTGGGCTAGATGTTGGCAATTCAAAGTAGGGCCGCAGGTTAACCCACAGAAGACAAACCTCTCTAGCCACAGGGTTAAGAAAGCCACATGTTCTCTCTCTGACACAGATCCCTGTTCCATATGTTCAAATATGTATCCAGACTAACCTCCAATTTTCTTGGTCTTCAGGTTATGACTGCTAATGATGAGGAGGTTGAAGGGATTTATTTCAAAGTGTATATCCAGTCCTGTTAGCATCTGGACATCTATCAGCGTTGGGGTCATCGAACCTTGCCGGAACAGAAAGGCGTTCAAGGTGCTGGACCAGAAGTAGGTGGCTGTTGACATCAGAGGCTCGTTCTTCTTGGTATCGGCCAAAGACAGAGCAATGCACTGGCCGATTCCTATCTCATCCCAATGGACTTGCTTGGCCGCAGCAATCCTCTTGTACCAAGTCCTGTAGCCATTGAGCTTGGACGGCCAAGATCTGAAGGTATGCTTCCATGAGGCAACATTGGGCTTCACTTCTTTAAAGGGGATCCTGTTTGTCTCTGCATTTATCAACCAGGTTGGGTCAAGGTTGCCCATAGGGCCTAGCAGGAACCGATGTGACTTGTCATTGGTGGGAATCAAGATTTAGTTCTTGAAGACCTGCAGCGTGGAACAGTGATTAGAGATATAGCATGGGGGGCAAGAGCAGGAACCCTAGTTTGAAAAACTCGGCGGCAAAATGAAAACGTGAACTCAGAAAGGGTTGACTCACCACGGGGATCTCAGAAGCGTAGAACGGCAGGGAGGCCATCGATGCGATTGAAGAGGTTGCTGATGAAGGGGTCGATGCCGATGGGCGTCGAGGAGTCACTGGAGTCGGGAGGCGCAGGTGGCTAATGGAGAAATCTGTGAGGAACTCGGCGGCGGAGGGCTATGAATTTGGATCTGCGCGGTTTTCAGATAAACCCTAGCGAAGAAGTCGATGGGTTTCTCGGCGCTAATTCCGCCACATTATATAATGAAGCGGAATTGGGGGGCATGTGTTAACAACAGATTTTCGTAATCTACCCAGAGAGGAAAGAGAGAACCGACGCAGAGAAGAATGGCCAAGTTGGAGTCGGACCAGGTCTTGTATCGGACTCAGTGAGCGTATCGGACCAAAAGAGGCTATAGCAGAAAGGGTGTATCGGCCGATACGGGTTCAATATAGCCATCGGCCGATAGAGCCAGGAAGTTGATAGAGTTAGCATGGGCTTGGTCTGGGCTTGAGATAAACTTCAAGGTGGTTGCCAAATAGAGATAAGGCTCGGTTTTAGGCAATTGTATCTTGTAAATTAAGTAGGTTTAGATCTAATTTTTTGGCAAGAGTCTGCCGCAAAGACTTATTTGTTAGTTAGAGATAAGATCGTGTCCTGCACGGACCATGTTGTAATCTCGGGTATAAATATCCCGGTAGTTTGTACATAGAAACTCTCTCAATCAATCATAACAAAACAAACACAGTTTAATCTACTTTCGGCGCATCGCTAACCCTCGCAAGAGGTTAACCCCCGGCGAGTTCTTGCTTCCCCAAAGCAGAGGTAAGAATTCATACCTGACGATCTACATCGTCAGGGCTAGCGTGTCGTTTTAGGCACGTTAAGTCCTGGCGATGTGGTTGTCGTTTATCATGTGTTAGCTAATCTTGATGTGGTTTTCTAATTCTATCTCGCCAGCGGCTAACTCGTTTTAGGGTTTATTGCCGACGATGATCGAATTAGCTTGCTTGTCTAGATTATCTAAGGCATCTACCATCCCCAAAAGCAATCGATGACTTGATTATTTTTGTGTTAATTCTTGATCTACACTCTGAGTTGCTATCGACCTTAGTCGTGTTTCGAGGTTTAACTCAAAGCCTGTTTTTCGATCGTAAGTAAGGATAGCACCGGGGTTTCAGCCGGTCTTACCCAATGCATGTAATCATCTATGTTCTTGCATGTATTTGCCACTTATGCAGGCGGATTGGTGAATATAAGTATATTGGTTACAGGGTATTCTCAGGATCCCTCTGTGATTAGGGTATTTATATTGGCCGATTGACTCGTGTAAGTTCGCACTAGAGTATTAGCTAGTGTATTTATCTTTATGCAACCCTCATCGGCCGATTCCATTAAATTGTTATAAGCATATTAACATGGGCCGATGGGATTAGATTTATTTTACCAATTCCATCATATTATTACCTCAAGTAAGCCGATATTGCTTTGTCCTATCGGCTAGGCTCCCGCGATGCAACATCGGCCTATCGGCCGATTGGCCATCGTTTCTAACATGGTTTACTTGTTTATTCTTGTTGATTGCAGATCAAATCAACTGGCATGCCCTATACGCACCTAGGCAAGCCATTGGACCTGCACTGGAGTTAAGCAGACCTCCTAGGCCACCGTGGAAACGTGGAACCCGCTTTCTTGTTGGGCGGGTCGAAATTCTACACCAACAAATAGCCGAAGTGATGCGTGATCAATTCGGCTTAAAGCCCAAGGAGAGTGCAACAGTGTATCGGCACCCGTACCCGAAGGAGTTCGACAGAGTACCATTGCAGGGCTGATACAAGATTCCAGACTTCTCCAAGTTTTCAGGGCAATACAATGTCTCTACGTATGAGCACATCGGCTGTGGAGGCGTTGAGGGTGAGACTTTTCCCTCTATCTCTGTCAGGATCGGCGTTGACCTGGTTTTCATCTTTGCCATGCAATTCTATCAGAGGATGGGTGGACCTGGAGAAACAGTTTCATCGGTACTTCTTTAATGGTGTACAAGAAACGAAGCTGTCTGATCTTACAGCCATCAAGCAAAGGGTTGATGAATCGGTCCCAGACTACATTCAATGGTTCAGGGATGTGAGAAACAGGTGCTATAGTCTTAGTCTGACCAATTCCCAGCTGGCCGATCTGGCGTTCCAGGGGTTATTTGGGCCGATACGAGAAAGGTTCTCGTCACAAGAGTTTGACAATCTAGCTCAGCTAGCACACTTGGTATCGGCCCACGAACAAAGGTTCCAGGAGGCAAGGAAATTTACAAAGAAGATCAATAACGTTTATCAGTACGCCTCTGATGATGATGAAGAAGATGATGCTGAAATTGATCTAGCTGAATGGGCCCGGATGAAGAAGCCAACCACGTGCCAATGGATCAAGAAGGGCGCCAAAGAAGAGAAGTACGACTTCGACATCAACAAGGCCAATAAGATATTTGACATACTACTGCAAGAGAAGTAGATAAAACTGCCAGTAGGTCATGTGTTGCCATCGGCCAAAGAAATAAAGAAAAGGAGATATTGCAAGTGGCACAACACATACTCTCATCACACAAATGAATGCAAGATCTTTCAACAACAGATACAATCGGCCATTGAACAAGGCAGGATCAAGTTTGATGAAGCCAAAAGGCCGATGAAGATCGAAGGACACCTGTTCCCAGTCAACATGGTGCGGGCTGACAGGGCCGATAGCGATGCCTATCGGACCAACAAGCGACCTCATCAGACTTCAGAAGGCCTCATCAAGAAGTACCAGCGGAGGCATGAGGAGCAAGCACAAGACTATGCAGAACAAGATAACTTTTATGATCCTCATTGGGAGTGCGAGTTTTTCTGATTTTGCTGGAACGAAGGAATGAGGCTGCCGACAATGCAAGAGTGTCCTGCATGCAACGACACAGAGGAATCTTACCAGGGCAGCTCAAGCAGACAGGCGCATCGGCCGATCAAACAGAGGAGACCTGTACACGAGAGGCTGGGGCCGATGCACCATGATTGCCGGACAGAAGAAGATGAGCAAGTTCAAAACCCTCTGTGGTGCCCAGGTGATCTATTTACCAGAACCTAGAAGCGACGGGTTCAGAGACTAAGGCAGAAAGAAAAGATCCAGGAGCAGCAGGTAGCAGTCGCTCATCGGCCCAATAAAACTAGGAAAGAATGGAAGATAAAGTCTACAGTAGAAAAGGCTGATGAGGATAATGCGAAGTCAAATCAAGCTCCTGCGTCTGCAAAAGGTAAAAGCATAGCATCGGCTTCTGTTAACATGGTCTTTTTATTGCCAGCAGGATATGGCATACAGATGGCCGATGAAGTAATAGCCGATGACAAGATGGAGCAATCTTCGGCTAAGCTACAGTTGTCACCAGAGCAAGCCGTGTTCGACAAGCCAGCCTACACCAGCTATCGGCACCTCCGGCCGTTGTACATCAAGGGATTCGTTAATGGGCGGCCGATGACGAAGATGCTAGTCGATGGCGGCGCGATAGTAAATTTGATGCCATATACAACTTTCAGGAGCTTGGAAAAGTACCTGAGGACCTAATCAAGACCAATATGGTGTTAAAAGATTTTGGCTGCAACACGTCCGAAGCAAAGGGGGTGTTGAACATGGAGCTCACAGTTGGCAACAAGATAATCCCTACAACCTTCTTTGTCTTTGATGGAAAGGGTTCCTATAGCCTGTTGTTGGGACGAGATTGGATCCATGCAAATTGTTGCGTCCCTTCGACAATGCATCAATGCCTTATTCAGTGGCAAGGGGACCAGGTCGAGATCGTACAGGCCGATAAATCAGTGCATGTGGCCAGTGCCGATCTTGCAGTTTGGGAGATGGAGGGAATCGATTGCCTGTCCGGACGAGTTTGGGAGGCCGATTTCCTGAAGGTAACTGACTGCGATATCAAGCCGATCGAGGATGAAGATAAGCAGTTATTTTAACAAAGGTGTAACATCCACAAGCCAAGATGAATAAGCTAGTCGCTACACAGATGATACGGTGGATGAATTAGATGGGAAATTGGGACAAGGCTTCACGTCGGCCGATGAACTTGAGGAAGTTGATATAGGAGTAGGTGATAGGCCTAGGCCGACGTATGTAAGTGCCAACTTACCAAAAGAATATAAGAATAAGTTGATACATCTTTTGAAAGAGTTCATGGATTGTTTTGCATAGGAATATCACGAGATGTCAGGATTAAGCCGATCGATTGTAGAGCGTCGGCTACCCATAAAACTAGGCTATCGGCCATTTAAACAAGCTCCTAGGAGATTTAAGGCCGATATGTATGAAGCTATCAAGGCAGAAATTACAAGACTCTACGACGCCAATTTTATCAGACCCTGCCGATATGCGGAGTGGGTTTCTAACACAGTTCCGGTGTTGAAGAAGAATGGCAAGCTCAGGGTGTGTATCGATTTCAGAGATCTAAACAAAGCAACTCCAAAAGATGAGTACCCTATGCCGATGGCCGATTTGTTAGTTGATGCTGCATCTGGACACAAGATCATCAGCTCTATGGATGGAAATGCAGGCTATAATCAAATTTTCATGGCTGAAGAAGATATTCACAACACAGCTTTCAGGTGTCCGGGGGCAATCGGCCTTTATGAGTGGGTCGTTACGACATTTGGTCTTCAAAACACTGGAGCCACATATCAGAGGGCAATGAATTATATTTTTCACGACCTTATCGGTTCCTTGATTGAGGTGTACATTGATAATGTGGTTGTGAAGTCAAAACAATATGATGATCATTTGGCCGATTTACGCAAAGTACTGGAAAGAGCAAGAAAATATGGTTTAAAGATGAATCCTAACAAGTATGCTTTTGGCGTATCGGCTGGTTAGTTTTTGGGTTTCTTGGTCCACGAGAGAGGAATTGAGATTACATAGAAGAACATTGATGCCATAAAAAAGATCCAGCCTCCTCAGAACAAGACCAAGTTACAATCTCTGATTGGGAAAATCAATTTTGTTCGATGTTTTATATCAAACCTGTCAGGCAGGATAGAGCCGTTCACTCCATTATTGAAGTTGAAGGACGATCAGGAGTTTATATGGGGTGACAAGCAACAATAGGCGTTGGACAATATCAAGGAATATCTGAGTTCCCCACCAGTTTTAATCCCTCCACAAAAAGGAGTTCCATTCAAGTTGTACCTGTCGGCCGATGAGAGGTCTATCGGCTCTGTTTTGGTTTAGGACATTGATGGCAAAGAAATGGCTATTTTCTATCTCAGCAGAAGATTGTTGGATGCTGAAACAAGGTACACGCCAGTGGAGAAGTTATGTTTATGCTTATATTTTTCATGTACTAAATTGAGGCATTATTTACTTTCCAATGAGTGCATTGTGGTAAGTAAGGCCGATGTGATGAAATATATGCTATCGGCCCCTGTTTTGAAAGGGAGAATTGGGAAGTAGATTTTTGCCTTGTCAGAGTTTGACCTCAGGTATGAATCGGCCAAAGCAATCAAGGGACAAGCCCTGGCCGATTTCATTGTTCAACATCGAGATGACTCAATCACATATTCAGATATTATGCCATGGACACTGTATTTTGATGGATCTGTTTGCAGGCATGGATGCGGTATCGGCCTAGTCATCATATCCCCTCGGGGAGCAAGCTTCGAGTTTGCATTTACTATCAAGCCTTATTATACTAACAATCGAGCAGAATATGAAGTTGTCCTTAAGGGTTTGCAGTTATTACAAGAAGTCGAGGCCGACTCTGTCGAAATTATTGGTGATTCACAGTTGGTGATTAATCAGCTTTCCGGGGAGTATGAATGCAGAAATGATATTTTAAGGGTTTACAATGAAGAGTGCCTGGAATTGGTAAAAGCTTTCAAGATTGTGATGATGAGGCATATACCCAGGAAGCAAAACTTTGAAGCCAATGATTTAGCTCAGGGAGCATCAGGATACAGGCCGATGGTGAAAGATGTTGAAGTTAAAATCGCTACCGTGGATGCCGATGATTGGAGGTTTGCTATCATTGAGTATTTGAGAAATCCTTCTCAATCGGCGTCACGAAAGATGAAGTATAAAGTTCTACATTATGTCTTGCTCGACGATGATCTATACTATCGGACGATTGATGGTGTCTTGCTAAGGTGTTTGAGTCTAGAAGAAGCCAAAGTTGTCATGAGCGAGGTTCACGAAGAAATTTGTGGAACACATCAATTGGCTCATAAAATGAGATGGCTTTTGAAGCGCGTTGGATATTTTTGGCCGACAATGCTGGAAGATTGTTTCAAGTATTATAAGGGATGTCAAGATTATCAAAAGTTTGGAGCAATTCAGAGAGCACCGGCATCGGCTATGCATCCGATCATAAAGCCGTGGCCGTTTCGTGGATGGGGTATAGACATGATCGGACAGATTAATCCTCCATCAAGCAAAGGACACAACTATATTCTAGCGGCTACAGATTACTTCACAAAGTGGGTTGATTCCAAGGATGCCATCCAGTTTGTTAAGGAGCATATTATATATAGATTTGGACTTCCACAGACGCTAACTACCGATCAGGGATCAATTTTTATGTCCGATGAGTTTGTTGAGTTTGCTGACAGCATGGGTCTCAGACTGTTGAATTCTTCTCCATATTATGCGCAAGCTAACGGGCAGGCAGAAGCTTCTAACAAGAGTTTAATCAAGTTGATCAAGAGAAAGATTGCTGAACAGCCGAGATAGTGGCATACAACGCTGGCCGATTCCCTTTGGGCGTATCGGATGGCTTGTCATGGTGCAACTCAAGTGCTGCCTTATCAGTTGGTTTATGGACATGAAGCTGTGCTGCCATGGGAGACCAACATCGGCTCAAGAAGGATTGCATTGCAAGACGACTTCACAGCCGATGAATACCACAATTTTTTGGTTGATGAGCTGGATGAGTTGGCACACGTGCGATTGCGGGCCTTGGAGAAAATCAAGCGAGATAAAGATCGAGTTGGTCGTCATTATAACAAAAAAGTTGTAGCCAAGTCATTTGAGGAAGGGGATCTTGTTTGGAAATTGATACTGCCGATTGGTTCCAGAGACAACAGATTCGACAAGTGGTCACCTAATTGGGAAGGTCCCTTTCAGATTCATCGATGTGTTCCTCACAATGCATATTTGTTGAAAGGATTAGATGGAGAAGTTTTTGGCAGAGCGCTCAATGGCAAATACTTGAAGAGATATTACCCAAACATTTGGATCGACTCATGATCGGCTTGCTAGCCGATTGCTGATGATAGCCGATGTGTAATGCATCGCCTTTAGATGGCCGCTATACACTATCGCCCTTAGTTCAAATTTTACAACATGAGCCCTCATCTTCCAAAATTTGGGGGGCATATACATATTCAGCAGTTATTGGATTAAATTTGTGGACTTAAAGAACATATTCAGCAGTTATTGGATTAAATTTGGACTTAAAGAACATATTCAGCAGTTATTGGATTAAATTTGTGGACTTAAAGAACATATTCAGCAGTTATTGTATTAAATTTGAAGAATTTTTTTGGATGGATTTTTCCAGTTAAGCTTTCAGAAGGATTTTATCCATTGGCTGATGCACTTCATTGTTCGTGCTCTATCGGCCGATGTAGGTCATAATCCGTTGGCATTCTTATGAGTTACATGGTTAAGATGAGATGGTCAATCATATTCGGCTGACTGGCCGATGAGATATGTATCAATCAAAGATGAAGTTAAACTTTTTACAAGGCAAAAATAAAAGTATATTACATCAGTTTATAAAGTGTTGGATAGCTACAATGGCCCTGTGACGAATTTGATCAATGTCATCTATAACCTGTGCATCATCGGCCGATGACCCTGGGATTGGTTTCAATGACTTGTTCAGGGTTGCAAGATGCTTGGCCGATGCTTTCAGCTTTGCGGTTTGGTCCTCTATTGCCTTCGGGGATGCAGCTATCTTGACTTCAATTTCTTGGATTTCTTCACGAGTTGCCTCTAGCTTCACCAGCAGGTCTGCTTTGAGGCGGCGGAGTTCTTCCAGTTTCTTGTTCAAGGAGATCGGCTTAACAACCAGCTCGTCCAGTTTAGTCTTGTCAGAGTTTACTTGAGTTTTGCTGGCAGATATGGCCGATTCCAAGCCTTCACGCTCCCGCCTCTCTGCGATTCTCTCTTTGGCTTTGTGAAGCTTAAAGTGGTATTGCTCCAAGAAGATGGCTGGCGTCAACGTTTCCATCAGGTCTTCAGGCAGTTGATCCTAGATTTCTTGTACCCTACTCCTGATTGGGTTGTAGTTCTCCACCAAGGATTCTATGGACGCTTCCAGCCGATTTGCAATGTCAGACAGCTGGCCCTTTAGTTCCTCAGAGATTGATGGCCTGGCTGTGCTGGGTAGCTCTTTGTTCTCGTCATCAAGAAATTGGCCGATGTCAAAAGCAAACATATCGGCTAAGGTCTGCAATCATCAAAATGAGACATGGTTAACTCAGTCAAAGTGAAATCGGCAGGAGATACAAAGTGGTCTGGTTTACTTGTGATGGGACATCGGCTGTTGTTGCATTGGCCTCCTTTGGTTGTTCTGAAATGGCAGGTGAAGGGGTTGGCCGATGTGGTGAAGGCGATGGAGCTCGCGGCTAAAGAGTAAAGCAAGAACGTGATGATCAGATATACATTATTAAGAAGATGAGGCAGGTAGATCAGCACTTACCGAAGCAACTGGAGAAGGTGGTGGAGAAGGCGATGGAGTCCTCAATCGGGCCTTGGCTTGTTCACGTTTCTTTAAAGTAGCTTTCTTTGTCCTTGGTAATGGGACCGATTGAGTTCTTTCCTTAAGCAAAGATGGCGCAATGACCTACAAAGATCAAGTTAGAACACATCAGTGAACTAGGATTGGAGAACTACATGAGGAAGCCTATACTAACCTTGTGGACTGCGTGTCTGGTTTTCTTGGGTTGAGCAGCATCAGCTTGATCATCGGCCGGTGGATCTACAGTGGTTGTGGCTGATGGATCTTCAATTGACTTATCGGTCGATGGCTCTTCAGCAGTGCTGGCTGATGGATGTTGATCTTCGGGTATATCAGCAGCTGCTGCATCGACCTCCTCCTCCATCACTTGATCGTCCAGAAATTCTTCTATGGAGGGGTCCAGCTTGTCAAGATTGGCCTGGTCGTCTGTTTTAGATTTTTTGTCGGGTTTCTGAATTTTTTCCTTGGCCGGTGCTTTCCTCTTTGTGGTCTCTTTAATTATCGACCCTTAGAGCAGTGAGGACACCTTTGGGGCAGTAAGGCCGATAATGGACTCCAGGATAGTTTTTCCTGATGGGGCTAGAACAGAAGCGTAGGTTATTCTCTGCCCACTATTGCTGACACTTGGAGCTGGAGCATCAGGGACATGAGGGCTGATATTGTCAATGAGCTCTGTCAAGAAAAATCTGGCCGATTGATGGAAGATGTGAGTAGCCCACTCCTGCCACCATGCTTGGAAGCTGATATGGATGAAGGCACTTAACCACAATCGGTCGCAGTCCCCCAAAATTGGAATTCTGGTCTCTAGTGCTTTGCTCATGATTAATGCCGATGAGATCGTGCCCCTGCTCTCGAGGAGCCGATGGAAGTGCAGGCTGACAGGAAGCTGTCCAAGCCCAAATTGTCTGGCAGCCACCATGGGGTTATAAAACTCATAAGATAAGTTGGTGCTTCTGCCTTGGAATATGCCCACTGGGAGTAGGCATGGGGTGACGTCGATCATGAAGACCTCCCTTGAGACCATATCGTCATTTAGCTGGCCCAAGTTAAGATCGGCAGGAAGCTCAAAATCAAAATCTGAGGGATAAACAAACATGTCCATCTTGACTGATGGAGGGCCGGTGTAGAATCGGATGAACCATGTGGACATTTCTTTGGCCGATTGATCAACTCCAGGATAGACCGAGGCCACTTCTCCAAAGGACATACATCTTCTAGATGAGGGATCTTCATTGTCACTATAGTCCGATGGGAAGACTGAGTCTGATAGTGGAGGCCGATCAACCATGGTGTTGGTGTAGATGGTTAACCATCGCTGAATAAACCATCATGGACCTCCATGTGCCACTGTCCGATTCAGCATCAGATCTTGAGTGGCAGAGTGCAGCAGCCGATAGACAGCTCCAAGGAGGTATCGGCCAAGAGGAAACTTCTTCTTTTCAACCAGAGCCTGAGCTAGATGTTGGCAGTTCAAAGTGGGGCTGCAGGTTGATCCACAGAAGATGTATCTTTCCAACCATAAAGTCAAAAAAGCCACATGTTCTCTCTCTGAAACAGATCCTTGCTCCATGTGCTCAGAGATGTACCCAGACCAGCCTCCAATCTTCTTGGTCTTCAATTTATGGCTACTGTTGATGAGTAGATTGAAAGGGTTGATTTCAGAAAGGATATCCAGGCCTGTTAGCATCTTGATATCTATCAGTGTTGGGGTCATCAGACCTTGTCAGAACAGGAAGGCGTTCAAGGTGCTGGACCAGAAGTAGGTGGCGACCGACATGAGGGGTTCATTCTTCTTGGTGTCTGCTAGAGACAGAGCAAGGCATTGGTCGATTCCTATCTCGTCCCAGTGGACTTGTTTGGCTGAAGCGATTCTCTTGTACCAAGTCCTATATCCATTGAGCTTTGACGGCCATGATCTGAAAGTGTGTTTCCATGAGGGGATGCTGGGCTTTGCTTGTCTGAAGGGGACTCTGTTTGATTCAGTGTTTATTAGCCAGGTGGGGTCGGAGTTGACCATCGGACCCAGAAGAAATCGATGAGATTTGTCATTTGTGGGGATCAAAATCTGATTCTTGAAGACATACGGCGTGCAAACAGTGATAGACAAATAAGACATGGGGGGCAAGAGCGAAATCCCTAGTTTGAAAAGTCTCGGCGGGAAAATGAAAATGCAAATTTGAAGAACGATTAGTTTACCTCAGGGATCTCGGAGGCGTAGAATGGTAGGCTCGCCATGGATGCCATCGAGGGGGTCGCTGTTGAAGGGGTTGCCGCCGAGGAGACACTGAGAAGTCGCCGGATTCGAAAGGCGTAAACGGCTAATGAGGAACTACGTGTGGAAGTCAGCGGCGGAGGGCTGCGAATCTGGATCTGCGTGGTTTTGGACAAACCCTAGTGAAGAATTCGATGGGTTCCTCGGAGCTAATTCCGCCACATTATATAATGAAGCGGAATTGGGGGGCATGTGTGTTGGTGTAGAATTTCGACCCGCCTAACAAGAAAGCGGGTTCCACGTTTCCACGGTGGCCTGAGAGGTCTGCTTAACTCTAGTGCAGATCCAATGGCTTGCCTAGGTGCGTATAGGGCGTGCCAGTTGATTTGATCTGCAATCAACAAGAATAAACAAGTAAACCATGTTAGAAACGATGGCCGATCGGCCGATAGGCCGATGTTGCATCGCGGGAGCCTAGCCGATAGGGCAAAGCTATATCGGCTTACTTGAGGTAATAATATGATGGAATTGATAAAATAAATCTAATCCCATCGGCCCATGTTAATATGCTTATAACAATTTAATGGAATCGGCCGATGAGGGTTGCACAAAGATAAATACACTAGCTAATACTCTAGTGCGAGCTTATATGAGCCAATCGGCCAATATAAATACACCAATCACAGAGAGATCCTGAGAATACCCTGTAACCAATCTACTTATATTCACCAATCCACCTGCATAAGTGGCAAATACATGCAAGAACATAGATGATCACATGCATTGGGTAAGACCGGCTGAAACCCCGGCGCTATCCTTAATTACGATCGAAAAACAGGCTTTGAGTTAAACCTCGAAACATGACTAAGGTCGATAGCAACTCGGAGTGTACATCGAGAATTAACACAAAGAAAATCAAGTCATCGATCGCTTTTGGGGATGGTAGATGCCTTAGATAATCTAGACGAGCAAGCTAATTCAATCATCGTCGGCAATAAACCCTAAAACGCGTTAGCCGCTGGCGAGATAGAATTAGAAAACCACATCAAGATTAGCTAACACACGATAAACGATGATCACATCGCCAGGGCTTAACGTGCCTAAAATGACACGCTAGCCCCGACGATGTAGTTCATCGGGTACGAGTTCTTACCTCTGCTCTGGGGAAGTAAGAACTCACCGGGAGTTAACCTCTTGCGAGGGTTGGCGATGCGCCGAAAATAGATTGTGTTTGATTGATTGTGTGATTGATTGAGAGAATTTCTATGTACAAACTACCGGGATATTTATACTCGAGATTACAACACGGTCCATGTAGGACACGATCTTATCTCTAACTAACAAATAAGTCTTTGCGGCAGACTCTTGCCAAAAATTAGATCTAAACCTACTTAATTTACAAGATACAATTGCCTAAATCCGAGCCTTATCTCTATTTGGCAACCACCTTGAAGTTTATCTCGAGCCCAGACCAAGCCCATGCTAACTCTATCAACTTCCGGACTCTATCGGCCGATGGTTGTATTGAATCCGTATCGGTCGATACACCCTTTCTGCTATAGCCTCTTTCAGTCCGATACGCTCACCGAGTCCGATATGAGACCTGGTCCGACTCTAACTTAGCCCTTCTTCTCTGCGTCGGTTTTCTCTTTTCTCTCCGAGTAGATTACGAAAATCTGCTGTTAACACATGCCTCCCAATTCCACTTCATTATATAATGTGGCGGAATTAGCTCCGAGGAACCCATCGATTTCTTCGCTAGGGTTTGTCTGAAAACCGCGCAGATCCAGATTCGCAGCCCTCCGCCGCCAATTTCCTCGCGCACTCCTTCGCTAGCCATCCGCGCTTCTCGACTCCGGCGACACTTCGGCGTCCCATCGGCATCGACCCCCGCATCGGCGACCTCCTCGAGTTCATCAATGGCCTCCTTGCCGTTCTATGCCTCTGAGATCCCCGTGGTGAGTCAATCCTTTCTGAGTTCACATTTTCATTTTCCCGCCGAATTCTTCAAAAATAGGGTTTTTGCTCTTGCCCCCCAGGTCTTATTTTTCATTGTTATTCCCATGTCGTAGGTCTTCAAAAATCAGATCTTGATCCCCACCAACGACAAGTCACACCGGTTCTTGTTAGGCCCCATGGGTAATTCTGACCCATCCTGGTTAATAGACGCAGAAACAAACAGAATCTCCTTCAAAGAGGTAAAGCCCAATATTGCTTCATGGAAGCACACCTTCAGATCTTGGCCGTCCAAGCTCAATGGCTACAAGTCTTGGTACAAGAGGATTGCAGCGGCCAAACAAGTCCACTAGGATGAGATAGGAATCGGCCAGCGCATTGCTCTGTCTTTGGCCGATTCCAAGAAGAATGAGCCTCTTATGTCATCGGCTACCTACTTCTGGTCTAGCACCTTAAATGCTTTCCTGTTTCGGCAAGGTCCGATGACCCCAACACTGATTGATGTCAAGATGCTGACAGGGCTAGATATTCACTCTGAGATAAACCCCTTCAACCTCCTCATCAATAGCAAACACAAGCTGAAGACCAAGAAAATTTGTTGAAACTTGGTTTCGGCAATATCAATCTAGGGATAGCAGTCAAGTGCCAAACACAATGGGTTAGTCGGGACAAAGGTTTAGACAGGTTCAGGCCCTCTCTAACGAGAGGTAATACCCTACTCCTGTTTCGGGGATTCGATCCGCCGAGTGTTTATTGATCTCTTGATCTCTTTCAATAAGGGCTCTCCTGAGTTTTCTGTCTGTAGTTCCGTCTATTTTTCGTGTCTCTCAGGAGACGCCCTACCCTCCTTATATAGTCCTGGAGGGTGGGTTTACAAGTCGGAGACCTATCTTACTCTAAGTCGGACTCGTCAATCTTACCAACTATAGATTATGGGCCGTTACCTTATCTCAATGGTAACGTAATACCCAAGTTATAGCCGGTTTACATAATCATGGAGTAACCTATCCTCTATGGTAAGTCGGATAAGCTAACTGTGAGGGTATCCGGTACTCATAATCTCCACAGTAGCCCCCGAGACCTTCGCAGTCGATGAGATAACTTTGCCTCGAACTTGAATAACACGCGGCCCATTGACTTCTTAGCCGAGTGCTACTGCTGAGTGCCTCCATCACCTCTGCTTGAATCTCCCGAGTGCTTCATCATCCAAAAAAGACTGTGAAGGGCTGAAAACAATTCAAAAAATTTCAAACATAAAAATTTAGGTGCATCGACCAAAAAATTTAGGTGCATCGACTGATGCACCTAATTAGGTGTAGCCCCCGACTTTGTGTTTAGTTAAACAAACTAAGCATATAGTCAAGAACTATAATAATCAGACTCTCTTGAGTTAAATAAATGCCTAGCTCAAGTCAGAAATAATCATAAAAAATCATATTACACATAACCTCATAATCAAGGCATAGTGTTTAATACTCGGCTAGCTCATGCTCATCCGAGTCTTTTTGCCTGAGTTATCTCAGAGCAGACTTCACAGACGACCCTCATGGGTAAAAAATTATTTGTCACCTTCCAAATTGCACCGTACCAACCTTCAACAAGTTGTGTAACTGCTGTTATGAAAGGATTTTTAAGTCATCGGGTAATGAGACACATGCATATTGCCAGAGCAAATTTGCTTAAGTCCTCATGGACAGATGTCAAGCCATACTCATAAGATGGGCCACAAGTTTCTCATGGGCTCGGCCCAAATACGAGAAAACCCAGCAAAAACCCTAAATCTTTCTTAAAGCACCAATGTCGTCCCTGCCGCTTCATCTTCCCGAAATCTTTCGCCTTTCTGCGCTCCTGTTCACCAGCCGCTCTGAGGAATTCGAGAACTCGCGCTCACACACAAAATCATCCAACAAAGAACTCAAGTTCCACCACAATCCATCATCCGTATCCAACTGCCAGCATCCCCTCAAAAAATCCCCGTCTCCTACGCTAGATCCACTTCCACCCAACTCGCATCCATGGCGGAACAGAGAGAAATCCCCTTTGACCAATGGGCGACCTCGGACGTGAAGGAGTCGACCTTGTAGGAAATGGTGAAGAACGGAGTTCTTCCGCCCAAAGAAATCATCGGCTGGCGTCCGGCGGCCGGCGAGGAGTTCCCCACTCCAAACACCGGTGAGATTGTGGTCTTCACCTCTTTTTTCTATTGCGGATTTGGTCTTCCCACTTCCGATTTCTTCCGTGGTATCCTCGAATACTACGGCCTTCAAATCTATCATCTGAACCCCAATTTTATCCTCCACATCGCAATCTTCATCCATGTGTGCGAAGCATTTTTAGCCATTCTTCCCCATTTCAATCTATTTCACCGCATGTTTTATGTCAAACCTCACCCGACCAAGGATGACCCCTGCGTCGTCGGCGGGGGTGGCTTTCAACTCCGCGGGACTCTCCGCAGAGATTAATTCTCTCTCCCCTTAAAATCCTCCAACAAGGGCTGGCACGCAAACTGGTTCTACATCTCAAACCCTCATCCCAGTTTGCCCGACTTCGTTGGCCTTCCGCCAATCCAAAGAGCTAACTGGAGCACAATGCCAGAGAACCAAGACTGGGTAGAAGCTAATAACCTCCTGGCTAACATTCTCGAAATGAGGAATAAAGGACTCCAAGGAGAACAGATCACTCGGCACTTTATCAAGTGCCGACTGGCGCCCATCAAAGAAAGATCCAAGCCAGCATTTGAGTATGAAGCCGAGAAAGATCCAAGCCAGCATTTGAGGACCGCGACGCCCTGAGTTACCAGGTCTTGTGCACTCGTATGTACAAAATCTTCTCCTCTGGGATCACGGTAGACCGCAGCCACAAGATGCCGGTTCCTCCCTTCAACTTGTTTCAACCTCCACCTCCGGTAAGCCGACTCGGCTCTTTGAAACTCTTCCAATCTTGCACACATCCTTCAATATATCTCAAAAACTTCACTTGCAGGCAAACATTCGCATTATTTCCCAGGCATACAAGGTGTATCATGATGATATGCCAACTCGGCCTGCTGCCAAAAAACCGACTGGCGGCCCCAAAATCAAGGTAGAGCCTCAAGAGAAGAGGGCTACCGCCGACGAAGATATCAGCAAGCGAGCAAGCAAAAGGAGACTAGTCATCGATGATTCGGATGACGAAGAAATCCAAATTCCACGATGTAACATAAGTCCTCCGAAACCATCAGCCATATCTACTCCTAAAATCAGGAGGTCTAACAGGTATCTCACATAACCCAAACCAACTCGTCGCCAAAACATTCTTTCCTTTCTATCTCAATTAGCTTTGTCTTCTTCCTTGTAGAAAACCTCAAGACATTGATCCCACCGGGCGGGCTAAAACCATCGATCCATCTGCAGCGTCAGAAAAACCAAAACCTGCAGAACAAAAACCTCAAGACCATGTCCCGAGTGAAGATGCTCCTGGGGTGGAATCCTCAAGCAAAGATGCCCCTGAAATAGAGCCCCCAACTGCCAGCCAAGACATCCCAGTTGGAAACCAGTCGGACAGAGATCCACAGGGCTCGTGTGGTCAAGAAGCACCTACCGAGGATCCGGCTCCTAAAATAGGTAAATCTCTCAATAATCGCCAGACTCTTGTCTTCATCATGCTCTTTGCTCTTATCTTCACCTAGTTCCTTTAAATCAATCAGCCGAAGAGGAGGAAATCTCCCGACTGAAGTCTTCAACTGACTCGGTCCCTCCTATCAAAATCGAGTGGCGCAATGCCCAAGGCATAAAGCAAGGCATCGTGTTAAATAAGCAAAAAGAAGATGAGGAACGCGATATGCTCGTGGCCAGCCTCAACGAAGCGACCCGGCTAATGAATGTAAATATATCTCCTCTATGTCTTGTCATCGTCGTCTGATGTGATTGACTATCTTCATCCCCTTATGCAGAGAATATATTGTCGCTCAATGGCCAAATCAGACACCCTCGAAAAGCTGGTCCCCCATGTAAACTCTCTGCAAAACGTCCACCAAGATCTCAAGGCCGCCAGAGAAGAAGCCGCAGCTCGAGAGGTCGTCTTGCGAGCAGAAATCGCGAAGCTCCGTGATGAAAACTTAGAACTCCGCGGTTCAATCGGAGGTGAATTTAACCATCTTATTCTCACTCTGTCTTTGCATATAATCCATTGTGATCCCAATACTTACAAACCTTCATATTGTAGCAAATATATCCGAGATCAACTCCCTCAAGGCCCAGCTGAAGAAAACTAGCACTGATAAAACCAAGCTGGAATCTGACAATGAGAAAATCCTGGAAGAATTTGAAGGTAAGGCTTCCAAGATAGCACTCTGCAACTCGCTGGGTCTTGAATATTTACATAACCACATCTTTCTTGTAGCTTATAAGATTAAATCCCAAGCACAATTTGATGTCTTCGCTGAAAGTGTAAGGGATGACATTGCCAACGCTACCGCGCCAATCTTGTCAGCACTGTACAGGCATGGACTCGGGACGAGCTCATTGGATTCTATTGAAGTCTTCGACAAGCTCAAGACGGCACCAGCCAAGTATATGGAGAATATCACCGACGCGGCCGTCATGAGAGCAGGCTTTGCTCTTGCGCAAACGAAATCACTCTATCCTTGAATAGATGTGGACTTTGTAGGAGATGGCTTCACAGACGGCACCACAAATGAACGAGCCCTGGAGCTTGTAAATGAAGCACATGAATCGGCGAAAAAGGTAGCCGCAGATGTAGCCGAAAACTTCCAGAGATAATTGTCTTGTTGTATATAACTTGTTGTAATGTTGACTTATAAATATATAGCTTATTTATGTTAATGCCCTGATCCGAGTCTTCATATATATTTTCTTAAGAATTTTCGTCTGATTGTCACCAAGCCTAATCTTGATTAGGCCATCAAAAAATTCTCAGTCCTTATCTATTGGACTCGAACCAAAACACTAAACAATGACAAACTAAATATGAACAAGTTATCAAAGAAAATAATGCTTTATTGATATACGTATAGCCCCTGACTGACAACCCAAGAGGTCATCCTGCTTGAAGTTGGCAGTCGAGAAGAACATAGAGAAAAAATGCCTAAGTATAATATCGACGAAGATGCTCAATATTCCAGGAATTCTCCACCATGGTCCCATCTTCACGCTTTAGACGATAAGCTCCTGGCCGAGTCACCTCAGCGATTATGTAGGGCCCTTCCCATAGTGGAGATAGCTTGTGATGATCTTTTGTAGTTTGAATCTTGCGTAGAACCATGTCTCCAACAATAAAGGCTCGTGACCGAACATTGCGGTTGTGGTAGCACCGAAATCCTTGAAGATACCGTGCCGACTGAATCAATGCCGCCTCGCGAGCTTCTTCTAATCGGGTCAAGTCATCAACTCTATCTTGGTCATAGCGCTCGTCGTTGAAACTGCGAACTCGAAGAGATTCATACTCCATCTCGCTCGGCAACATCGCTTCCGCTCCATAAACCAAGAAGAAGGGAGATTGACCGGTAGCCCGACTAGGTGTAGTCCGTAGTGACCATAAAACCGAGGGCAACACTTGAACCCATTTGCCGGCGTAAGGACTTAGTCTGTCAAATACTCGGGCTTTGATGCCTTGGAGAACCATACCATTGGCGCGTTCGACTTGTCCGTTGCTCTTGGGGTGCGCCACTCCTTAAAAACGCCTCCAGTGAATTGAGTCCCATTGTCGGTTATAATTCTGTTCGGGACTCCAAACCGATGCACGACGTTTAGAATAAAACCTCTTGCCTTATCCGCGGTTATCGTAGCGACTGGCTTAGCCTCAATCCACTTGGAAAATTTATCAATCGCGACGAAGAGATGCGTGAATCCTCCTGGCGCCTTCTTGAAAGGACCGACCATGTCCAAGCCCCATACGGCAAAGGGCCATGATAAGGGAATAGTTTGAAGGTCTTGTGCTGGAACATGGCTTTGCCGAGCGAAGAATTGATAACCTTCACACGTGCGAACCACTTTGTCTGCATCGGAGACCGCCGTGAGCCAGAAGAATCCTTGTCTGTAAGCCTTGCACACTAGAGTACGCGCCGCGGCGTGGCTGCCGCAGATGCCCGAGTGATTATCTTGTAGCAATTGTCGTCCTTCCTCCGGCGTGACGTATCTCATCAAAATTCCAGAAGGGCTTCTCTTGTATAATTCTGAATCAACCATGACATAACCTTGACTGCGGCGTAGGACTCGTTCCGCATCATCCCGGTCACCCGGCAGCTCCTGCTGAGTCAAAAACTTGATGAACGGCGCCCTCCAGTCGGCGTCGAGCATGGCAACCTGATTTGTAACTCCTTCATCGGGGGTTAGTGCTTTGGCAGCAGTCGACTCGTAGAGGTGTTCCACGAAAACGTCAGTTGGGGCTGCTTCGCGCTTGGACCCAAACTGTGCCAACTGATCTGCCGCTTCGTTATTGTGTCTCAAGACATGGGATAATTCCAATCCGTCAAACTTGTCTTCAAGCTTGCGAACTTCCTGTCGGTAGGCCTCCATGGTCTCATTCAAACAGGACCAGTCCTTCGTCACCTGGTTAACCACCAACTGGGAATCTCCTCGCACAA
Source organism: Oryza officinalis (assembly GCA_008326285.1). Classification (NCBI taxonomy): domain Eukaryota; kingdom Viridiplantae; phylum Streptophyta; class Magnoliopsida; order Poales; family Poaceae; genus Oryza; species Oryza officinalis. Next base: position 1,302,900 of record BDMV01000010.1, on the reverse strand, counting down.
TCATCCGTCGTATCCCGAGTGAAACAGCAAGTCGTAGGCCGTGAAGGAGGGCTTCGTACTCGGCGACATTGTGTGAGGCGGGAAAGTGGATATGAAGGACATACCGTAGCCTCTCCCCAGTCGGGGAAATCAGCACGACTCCCGCTCCCAAGCCGGTGACTCTTTTGGATCCGTGGAAGTGCATGGTCCAGTACTGCAAATCTTCTCTAGGTACATCTTCTTGTTGTTCGGTCCACTCGGTTACGAAATCCGCCAGGACATGAGACTTTATAGAAGTCCTCGCCTTGGAAGCTATATCCAGTGGCATCAACTCCAGTGCCCACTTCGCGATGCGCCCAGTAACCTCCCGGTTGTGGATGACATCGCCGAGTGAAAAAGACGTGACGACGGTGACCGAGTGACCCTGAAAATAATGGGCTAGATTCCAAGCAGTGATTAAAACTCCGTATAATAATTTTTGTACCTGAGGGTAGTGGGTTTTGGCTCCTGCCAGCACCTCGCTAACAAAGTAGATTGGCCTTTGAATCTTCTGGGCTCGTCCTTCTTCTTCCCGTTCAACGACCAAAACCGTGCTGACCACCTGGTGAGTTGCGGAAACATAAAGCAACAGGGGTTCTTGAGGGTGAGGCGAGGCCAACATGGGCGACGTCGTGAGGAACTTCTTGAAGTCTTCAAAAGCTTTCTGGGCCTTGATGGTCCATTGGAAGTCGTCGGTCTTCTTTAGTAACCTGAAAAAAGGCATACCTCGTTCGCCAAGTCTGGAGACAAATCGGCTTAGCGACGCCATGCAACCAGTGAGCTTCTGGACGTCCTTCTGGGTACTCGGGGGCTTCATGTTCCGGATAGCATTGATCTTCTCTGGGTTTGCTTCAATGCCGTGATGAGACACCATGAAACCGAGCAGCTTGCCTGACGGCACACCGAAGGTGTATTTCTCCGGGTTCAACTTCATTCTGAAGGCCCGAATGTTCGCAAAGGTTTCTTCTAAGTCGGCAATCAGGTCTTCCTTCTGCTTGGTCTTGATGACAACATCGTCGACATAGGCTTCCACGTTTCTCCTGATCTGGGTCTGAAGGCATCTCTGGATCATGCGCTGATCAGTGGCTCTGGCGTTCTTCAGGCCAAAGGGCATCGTGACGTAGCAATAGGCTCCAAACGGGGTGATGAATGATGTCTTTAGGCGGTCGGACTTTTTCAAGCTGATCTGGTGGTAACCCGAGTAACAATCCAAAAAGCTGAGAAGCTCGCAGCTGGCTGTTGAATCGATGACTTGGTCTATTCGAGGTAATTCGAAAGGATCTTTAGGGCAAGCTTTATTGAGATCGGTGTAGTCCACGCACATGCGCCATTGCCCTGTCTTCTTCCGAACCAAGACCGGATTGGCTAGCCAGTCGGGATGATAAACCTCTTTGATGAACCCAGCAGCCAAGAGCTTGGCGAGTTCCTCCTTGATGTCATCTTTTCGGTCTTGAGCAAAACGGCGCTATCGTTGTTTGATAGGTTTAGCGTCATCTTTGATGTTTAAAGAGTGCTCGATCACCTCCCTAGGAATACCCGGCATGTCAGACGGTTTCCAAGCAAAAATATCTTTATTATTCTGGAGGAAGATGACGAGCGCGGTTTCCTATTTAGGATCTAGCTATGCGCCTATTACAGCAGTTTTAGAAGGATCAGATGGGTCAAGGGCGATTTTCTTTGTCTTGGCGTCGCCTTCTCCCGACTTGGCTATCTTCTTTGCAGGGACTTCTCCTTCTTCGGATGTTGATGCAGCCAGTCGGACCTCTTGCTGGCCACGTAATCTTTCGCGAGTTTGGGCCATATCGTAGCTCTCTTTGTCACAAGTGAAGGCTTGTTTGATGTCGCTGCGCAGGGTGATGACTCCATTGGGCCCGGGCATCTTCATGATGAGGAAGGTATAGTGTGGTACCACCATGAACTTAGCGAGCGCCGGTCTTTCGATGATCGCGTGGTAGGCCGCTTCGAAGTCGGCAACCTCAAAAGTGATGTTCTCCGTCCGGAAGTTCTCCCGAACCCCGAAGGTGACTGGAAGAGTAATGCGCCCAAGTGGCGTGGATGATAGCCCCGGGATGACTCCATGGAAGGGGGCTGGACTTGGCTTCAACTCTTATCTTGGAATCTGCATCTCGTCCAGCGTCTTGGCGAATAGGATGTTGAGGGCGCTGCCGCCATCGACGAGAACGCGCTTGAGCTTGATATTACGAACCACCGGGTCTAGTACTAGGGGATACCGCCCCGGGGGAACCACTCGGTCACGGTGATCCGAGCGGTTAAACGTGATAGGCACCTCCGACCATCGTAGATAATGCGGGACTTCGGGTTGCGCGGCGTTGACTTCTCTATCAGTCAGCTTTTGCTTCCTCTTGGACTCGTACGCCTGCGGTCCCCCAAAGATGTGATTTAGCTCGCCCACGGGGTCTTGGAAAGGCTCTGTGCTGCTAGCCGGGTCATTCCTCTTGGTTCCCGATCGGCCGGCCTCCTCAGCCGGCTTTTGTCGTAATTGTGCCGCATACTGCTCAGCGAATTGTTTATAGATGAAGCAATCCTTGGCCGCGTGCTTGTGGTTGGGATGGTGGGTGCACTGAGTGTTCATGATCTTGTCGTAGGCGGTGACTCGGGGACGCTGTTGTTGGTAGTTCGATGTCGTGGCGACCAGATCCTCGGGCTTGCGCTTGCGGTCCTTTTGGCCGTTATTGTTGTTGTTGCCGTTGTCCTTCTTAGGACGCCAGCTGCTTCCGGATGGCTTGTCGTCCCTCTTGTCGTGTCGGTCTTGTCGCGAGGCCTTGATTGCGTCATCAGATTTAGCGTAGGAGTTCGCCGTTTCAAACATTTGCTTGACCGTCTTCGGTGGCTTGCGCCCAAACTTGCCGATAAGCAACTCGTCACGGACGCCTTTCTGGAACGCGGCAATGATGACGTCGTCGGTGATGTTAGGGATCTTGTTCCGCTTTTCTGAAAAGCGCCGGATGCAGTCCTTTAATGATTCGTCCGGCTTCTGGATGACGTTGTAAAGGTCAAAGTGGGTCCCAGGTCTTTCGAAAGTGCCATGGAAGTTGGCGATGAAGTGGTCCCGAAGCTCACTCCACGAGTTGATCGAGCCTCTTGGCAAACTCGTGAGCTAATTCCTTGCTGAGTCGGTGAGAGCGACGGGCAGGTAATTGGCCATAGCCTTGCTGTCTCCTCCTGCTGCGCGGATGGCGAGGGTGTACACAGTTAGCCATGATTCGAGGTCGGTCTTACCGTCGTACTTGTCAATCCCGGCAGGCTTAAAACCACTCGGCCAATCAACTCGACGCAGGTCCCGAGTGAATGCGGGCACTCCATCATCATGGTCTTCAGGTGATTTCCTTCTGTCTTCAGAAGAGCGCCGTTCACGTTCCCGGTAGCGTCGGTCGAGAACCTCCCGCAGATCACTCGGCGGGGGCCTTCGCGGGCTGCCTTAGTAGTTGGAGTTATTGCTGCGACGATTCTGGTCATGGACTGGTGGTCGGATGTGTTCTCTCTCGTGAGAGTCAACCGTTTGACCTCGTGGCCTCCATACCGCCTCATGGCGAGGGTCCTTGGATCTGACTGGTGTCTTGCTTTGCTCGGGTCTCTTGTAGTCCTTGGATCGTAGCGGCGGAAATCGGCTTCTATCAGGTGTTTCAGCAACGGACTCGGTCGGCCTTCGTGCGGAGCTGGAAGGATGGCCGTTGGCCGTAGCCGCGACGATGGTCTTGATTTTGTCCAGGAGTGGCGTCACCGCAGCCGGCGCCGCTTCGATGACGGTGTCAATGAGGGTGAGGGCCGCAACGGCGTTTTGTTGAGGCGTCTGGAAGATATTGGCGTTGTTGACTCGTGTCTACAATATGGCCTCTCGGGCTGAGCGCCCAGTCGCCCTCAGGTCTCGTTTCTTTTTGTCGGCTTCTTGTTTCTTCCTGAGTTCCTCTTCCTCCTTGCGCTTATTCTCTTCCTCCGCACACTTGCGCTCTTGCTCAAGCTTTGCTCGTTCCTCCTCCGCGATCCTCCAGGCCATGGCCGAGTCGGTCTCGGCTACTTCGGCCATGAGAACGTTGAGAAGGTCCGGATCGTAGTAGTCCTTGTCTGTGTCGTAGCTGTTGATCTCGTCCGTGGAGATGTCATAGAGGTCGTCGAAGTCGGTGGAGCTTAGATGTTCGTCAAGGTCCATAGATGAGTATGAGCCGAGTCGTTCAAGTATGACCGCGACCTCCCTCACGGCCAGGGGACAGCATGAAGGTGATGAAGACTCAGAAGATTCAGAAGATTCTCCCGAGTGGATCAGATCCAACTCAGAAGATAGGAAATTATGGTAGATTTTAGCGTCGTCCGGTAACCCGAGCGGCGCCAAGGAATTTTCCCTTCCCGACTGGTTCGAATCCGAGTCGAGAAGAGAGAGCTTACCGAATTTGTCGGTGATGAAGTCGACTCCGCCGAAGCGAAGCGCCTGCCAAGGGGCGAAGACGAAGTCGGCGAAGCTCAATGGAGATCCCATTGCGCTTGTCGGCGAGATGTAGAAGAAAACTTGACGCAGAGCCCCTACCTGGCGCGCCAACTGTCAAAACTTGGTTTCGGCAATATCAATCTAGGGATAGCAGTCAAGTGCCAAACACAATGGGTTAGTCGGGTGTCACACCCTAAAAATCGTTAAATTATAAATTGTTGTGAAAAAGGAATTTTTTGAAATTATTTAATAATTAAAGTAAGTTTTTGAATAAAATCTATGAAAAATTTGAACATTAAACCGAGCTAGATAAAAATTTCCTTGATAAATCGTGGTGGATTTAATTTTTATTAAATTCTCCATAGTTAATTACACTCTCTGGAATTTTCTCGGATTTTTCGGAGCTCAAATACTAATTTTAGTATTACAAAGAACATTTCAATAAATGTGTCAATAATAAATTAATCAGTAAATGATAAGGTTAAAATTTTATTAAATACGTTGAGTGTCCAAGTATTTTCAATATTTTTCTTGGAATTATATGAGCATTGGAAGTATTTTTAATAATCAAAAGATCATTTCAGCAATTATTTAATTGGAAAAAGCAATTTAAGTCTCTTTTCTGTTTTGGGCCGAATCTGGAGAAGTCTAATTCAGCTTCCTCTCTTTCTCAGCCCGGACTGCCTATCCCTTCCAAACTCTGTCTTGTGTCCTTCCTTCAACCGGCCAAAAAAAAATAAAAAGGAAAAGTCTACTCTACCTCCCTCTCGCTACAGTGCGTCTTCAACCTCCAGCCGGCCGAACAGAGCCCAACCCGGCGCCTCCCCCTCCTCCAAATCCGGCCTCCCTGTTGCTTCCCTTCCAAAATTAGTTGTGGGAACGGATTCCGCTCAATGTCCTCTATTTTTCCCCTAAGAAAGCCTCATCAAAACCGTGCTCAATCCCACGAATTTCGGCCTCATTCTTCTCCGACGAACTCGGGATAAACCTTAATTTTCCATAGCCAAATCCCTTCGAATCCAAGTCGATCTCTCCCTCCTTCGCCTATAAAAAGCATGCCCTAGGTCCCCTCTTTCGTTTCCCCTCTTTTTCCCGAGCCGCCGAGCCCTAGCCGCCTCTCCCCGCGCTCGCCATCTCTCTCCACCTCCGGCCGCCACTCTAGCCGCGCCTCCCGTCGCCGTTCATCATCATTTTCGGTCACCGCCGCCACCATTGAGTTCGCAAGAAGAATAGGAAGCCCAGCCACCGGTCCCCCGGTGCCGAAGACCGCCGGAACGCCACCGCCACCGCCGACCCGACGTCGTCGCCGCTTGAAGCTCGTCGCTGGCCGCCGTTCTTCGTCGTCCGTCGTCGTGTAAGGGTGGGTAAGGACCGTCTCGATCTCCTCTTCGTATTGGTGTCCTCGATTTCCGCCGCCGTGCCGTCGTTTGCCGTCGCCGCCGTCATCCACTGCCGGCCGGCCATCTGTCCCACGTGGCATGCCACGTCGGCGTCCACGTTAGCGCCTGGTCAGCCGCCAGCCAAGCGCCACAACGTCGCCCCGTTAGCGTCTCAGTCCATGTGGCGTCCATCCAAAACCCTAGGCCATTCTAATATCGTCCGTTGGATCGTGGTCAATTTCCGGTCAAGATCGATCTCGGCCGTCCATCTTAGTGAACCCATGGACCATCTCAGTGAACTGGTGGACCAATCAATGCTGACGCAATAATCCTCTTTTCTAACTCAAAATTAATTTATTATTGCGTCATAATTTTAATATAGTTGCGGTTAATGGTTATAATGTGATTAAAAGTTCATTAATTCATAATTAATTCACCGTAACTCAGATTAATGTGGTTCCAGTTGCTAAATTTGTCTAAAATCAAGGTCTATTTAATAAAAATAATAATAAATATAAAATATGACATAAATCTATTTAATTCTTTTTAATTAGGTTTAAGTGGATTAAATCTTGTAAAAATCATAACTAATTCATATAAACTCAGGATGAGGACGTTCAAGTCTCTACATTCACCTTAATTTAGGCTCAACCCATTTGAGTGTTTTATTTGTACTGTTTATTTGGTTTTTATTAGTGTTCCTCGTTTTGCGTTCTAGGTTTAGTTTTCAGTCTGTTTCGGAATATCGTTCGTTCGTTGGAGAAGTTCCTGAAGACGAATTGAAGACGCTTCTTTGCAAGGCAAGTCACACAGATCCCAAACACAATTCCTTTGAGCATGTTGATCCTATATTTAAATTCTCTATTTATTGCAAATACGCATTTATTTTCGAATGTCATTGGGCGGTGTGAACCTATTCTTTGTATGACCAATTTGCATTGATTACCCTATTCCTTGATACCTTGGGTTATAATTTGACTAGTTGGACTTTATATATATTGGTTTAACTAGAAATTAGTTATAATTGCTTAGTCATGCTTAGAAACATTAGCACACTATTGGGATAACTAATGCTTCACTATTATTTAATGATGGATATTTAATGGTAGCTCACGATGGTTAATCGTGATTGATTAATTAATTGGTCCAACTAAAACTTGATTAATGGTGGGTTGTGAGCACATGCTTTGAGGTTTGGATAGTTGTGCTCATGACAATTAAGGACCGGTTCGTGAGCTACTGTTGTGAAGCATTAACCGTACTAACCACAAGCCAGCGTGGGCAACGACTTTACCTTTTGTATAATATGGTTCATTGTGGGGCACCAGACTGTGAAGTGGCGATAATTCCATGGGGGTCGCTGGGGAGTCCATACCTTGGCTAAAGGGGGTGACTATGATCCGGGAACGGTGCACTATTTTGAATTGTGTTATGCGAGGGGTACTGTCACAGCTCCTTTCAAGGCAGGAACACCAATCTATCATACGAGTTCTATAACCCCTTGGTGGCTGCCAGACAATGTGGGTTAGGACAACTGCCGATCAGCCTACACTTTCATCGGCTCCTAGAGAGCAGGGGCACAGTCCTATCGGCCCTGGTCATGAACAAAGCTCTAGAGATCAGAGTACCAAACTTGGGCGACTGCGACCAATTATGGTTGAGCCCCTTCATCCATATTAGTTTCCAATCGTGGTGGCAGGAATGAGCTACTCATCTATTCCATCAATCGGCCAGGTACTACTTGACAGAACTTATTGACAACATCAGCCCCCAAGTCCCCGATGCTCCACTACCATCAATCAACAACAGTGGGCGGAAAATTTCTTATACTCAAGCCGTGGCTCCATCAGGATCAACTATTCTGGAGTCAATCATCGGCCTTACTGCCCCAAAGGTATCATCACTACTCCAAGGGCCGATGACCAAAGAAAACCCCAAGAGGAAGGCGCCAGCAAAAGAAAAAGCTCAAAAAACTAGCAAGAAAGCCAAGACTGATGATCAAGCCGATCCTGATGAACTAGACCCCTCCGTGGAAGAATTCCTCGATGAACAAGTGATGGAGGAAGAGGTCGATGCAGCAGCTGCCGACCTGCATGAAGAAGAAGATCCATCGGCCGACACCACTAAAGAGCCATCGGCCATGTCCACTACGATCCCACCGGCCGATGACCAAGCCGATACTGCCCAACCAAGGAGGACCAGACATGCAATTCGCAAGGTTAATACAATCCCTTCCTTGAATTTATTTAATCTCCTTCTGCTGTTATACTATAATTTGATATCCTTTTCAGGTCGTCGCGTCGTCTTTGCTGAAGGAGAGAACTCAATCGGCCCCTTTGTTAAGAACTAAGAAAGCAACGCTGCAAAGGCGTGAACAGACCAAGGCCCGATTGAGAACTCCTTCTCCTTCTCCACCACCCTCTCCGATTGCTTCGGTAAGAGTTAATTTTAGATTGTCCCTCTAGCAACATAGATCTGCTCACCATCTTCTTGCTTTTCTTTAGCCAAGGGCTCCATCACCTGCACTACATCGGCCAACCCCCTCGCCCATCGTGTCGAGACAACAGAAGGAGGCTGATGCAAGCACAACCGATGCTCCAACACAACTAACCAAGATCATTTCGATCCCTTTGCCGATTCTCGTTTGACTAGGCTAACCTTGCCCTATATTGATACTTGCAAAACTTAGCCGATATGTTCTCTTTTGATATCGGCCAATTTCTTGATGACGAGGACAAGGAGCCACCCATCACAGCCAAGGCATCGATCTCTGATGAACTGAAAAAACGGTTGTCCGATATTGCCAATCGGCTAGAGTCATCACTGGAATTCTTGGTGGAGGATTGCACTCCCATCAGGGTCAGGGTACAAGAAATTCAAGATCAATTGCCTGAAGACCTGATGGAGACCCTGACACCGGCCATCTTCTTGGAACAATACCAATTCAGGCTTCATAAGGCCAAAGAAAGACTCGCGAAGCGACGGGAACATGAAAGAATGGAATCAGCCCTATCCGCTAGCAAAGCTCAAGTCAATTCTGACAAAACCAGATTGGATGAGCTGGCTGTTGAGCCGATTATCCTAAACAACAGGCTTGAAGAACTTCGCTGTCTCGAAGCAGACTTGGTATTGAAGCTAGAAGCCACGCGCAAAGAAATCCAAGAAGTTGAAGCCGGAATAGCTGCATCACCCAAGGCCATCGAAGATCAAATAGCGAAGCTGAAGGCATCGGCCAAGTACCTTGCCACCCTGAGCAAATCTTTGAAGCCAATCCTAGGATCAACGGCCGATGACGCCCAAGCAATAGAAGATATTGACCAAATCTGTCACAAGGCCATCGCAGCTATTGAAAACTTTATAGGGTGATGTAACATATTTTATGTCTTCATATTTTGTAAACACAAATCTCATCGGCCAAGCAGCCGAATTTGATCTGAACAATCCGGAAGAAGTCCAAACTTGAAAAAATTTTAAAGTCCATAATCTTGAATCCTTGAATCAATCTGACAATCGTCAAAAATTGCGCATCGCACTTATATATATGCCCCCCAAATTTTAGAAGATGAGGGCTCATGTTGTAAAATTTGAACTAAGGACGATAGTATATATCGGCCATCTAGAGGCGATGCGTTGTACATCGGCTGTGATCATAAATCGGCTGGAGGGCCGATCATGAGTCTATCCTTACGCTCGGATAATATTGCTTTAGGTATTTGCCATTAAGAGCCCTGCCATAGATTTCTCCATCCAATCCTTTTAGCAAATAAGCATTACGAGGAACACATCGATGAATCTGAAAAGGACCTTCCCAATTAGGTGACCACTTGCCGAATTTATCATCTCTGGAACCAATCGGCATTATTAATTTCCAAACAAGATCCCCTTCCTCAAACGACTTGGCAACAACCTTTTTGTTATAATGACGAGCAACTCGATCTTTATCTCGCTTTATTTTCTCCAATGCCTGCAATCAGACATGTGCCAGGTCATCTAGCTCATCGACCATAAGATTATGGTACTCATCGGCTGTCAAGTCGTCTTGCAAGGCAATCCTCCTTGAGCCAATGTTGGTCTCCCACGGCAGCACAGCTTCATGTCCATAAACCAGCTGATAAGGTGGCACTTGAGTTGCACCACGACAAGCCATCCGATACGCCCAAAGGGAATCGGCCAGCGTGGTATGCCACCGTCTCAGCTGTTCATCAATTTTTCTCTTGATTAACTTGATTAAAGTCTTGTTGGAAGCCTCGGCCTGCCCATTAGCTTGTGCATAATATGGAGAAGAATTCAATAGCTTGATGCCCATGCTGTCGGCAAATTCAACAAACTCATCGGACACGAAGATTGATCCCTGATCTGTAGTCAATGTCTGTGGTAGTCCAAACCGATATATTATATGCTCCTTGACAAATTGAATTGCATCCTTGGAATCAACCTTCTTAAGGGGAACGGCCTCAACCCACTTTGTGAAGTAGTCTGTAGCCACTAGTATATATTTGTGTCCCTTGCTTGATGGCGGGTTTATCTGGCCGATCATATCTATTCCCCATCCACGAAACGGCCACGGCTTTATGATTGGATGCATAGCCGATGCCGGTGCTCTCTGAATTGCTCCAAATTTCTGACAATCTTGACATCCTTTCTAATACTTGAAACAATCATCTAGCATTGTCGGCCAAAAATATCCAACGTGCTTTAAAAGCCATCTCATTTTATGGGCCGATTGATGTGTTCCACAAATCCCTTCATGGACCTCGCTCATAACAACTTTGGCTACTTCGAGACTCAAGCATTTGAGCAAGACACCATCAATCGTCCAATAATATAGATCATCGTACAGTAAGACATAATGTAAAACTTTATACTTCATTCTTCGTGATGCCGATTGAGAAAGGTTTCTCAAATACTCGATGATATCAAACCTCCAGTCATCGGCATCCACGCTAGCAATTTGAATCTGAACATCTTTGGCCATCAGCCTGTATCCTGATGCCCCCTGACCTAAATCATTGGCCTCAAAGTTCTGCTTCCTGGGTATATGCCTCATCGTCACAATCTTGAAAGCTTGTAACAACTCCTTGCACTCCTCATTGTAAACTCTGAGAATATCATTCTTGCATTCATACTCCCCAGAAAGTTGATTAATGACCAACTGTGAATCACCAATGATCTCTATGGAATCGGCCTCGACCTCTTGTAATAACTGCAAACCTTTGAGAACAGCTTCATAATCTGCTTGATTATTAGTATAATAAGGCTTGATAGTAAAGGCAAACTCGAAGCTTGCCCACCGAGGGGTTATGATGACTACGCCGATACCGCACCCATGTCTGCAAACAGACCCATCAAAATACAATGTCCATGGCACAATATCTGAATATGCAATTGAATCATCTCTATGCTGAACAATAAAATCGGCCAGGGCTTGTCCCTTGATCGCTTTGGCCGATTCATACCGTAGTTAAGGCGAAAATCCACTTCCCAATTCTTCCGTTCAACACGGGGGCCGATAACATGTATTTCATCACATCGGCCTTACTTACCACAATGCACTCATTGGAAAGTAAATAATGCCTCAATTTAGTACATGAAAAATATAAGCACAAACATAGTTTCTCCACTGGCGTGTACCTTGTTTCGGCATCTAGCAACCTCCTGCTGAGATAGAAAATAACCCGTTCTTTGCCGTCAATATCCTGCACCAAAACTGAGCCGATAGACTTCTCATCGGCCAATAAGTACAGCCTGAACGGAACTCCCTTCTGTGGAGGAATTAGAACTGGTGGGGAGCTCAAATATTCTTTGATGTCGTCCACCGCCTTTTGCTGCCTGTCACCCCAGGTAAACTCTTGATCGTCTTTTATCTTCAACAATGGAGTGAACGGCTCTATTCTTCCTGAGAGGTTCGATATAAAGCGCCGGACAAAGTTGATCTTGCCGAGCAGAGACTGTAACTTGGTCTTGTTCATCGGAGGCTTGATCTTCTTTATAGCGTCGATATTCTTCTGTGTAATCTCAATTCCTCTTTCGTGGACCAAGAAACCCAAAAACTGACCGGCCGATACGCCAAAGGCACACTTGTTAGGGTTCATTTTGAGACCATACTTCCTTGCTCTTTGTAGTACTTTGCGCAAATCGGCCAAGTGCATATCGTACTCTCTTGACTTCACGACGACATCATCGATGTAAACTTCAATCAAAGAGCCAATAAGATCATGAAAAATATAATTCATGGCCCTCTGATAAGTAGCTCCAGCGTTTTTCAAACCGAACGTCATGACGACCCACTCGTATAGGCCGATTGCCCCTGGACACCTGAAACCTGTCTTATGAATATCTTCTTCAGCAATAAAAATCTGATTGTAACCTGCGTTCCCGTACATAAAGCTGATAACCTTGTGTCCAGATGCAGCATCAACTAGCAAATCGGCGAATGGCATAGGGTACTCGTCCATTGGTGTTGCTTTGTTTAGATCTCTGAAATCAATACACACTCTGAGCTTGCCGTTTTTCTTCATCACTGGAACTATGTTGGAGACCCACTCCGCGTATCGGCAGGGTCTGATAAAGTTGGCATCGCAAAGTCTTGTGATCTCTGCTTTGATAGCTTCATGCATATCGGCCTTAAATCTCCAAGGAGCTTGTTTAAATGACCGATAGCCTGGTTTGATAGGTAACTGATGTTCTACGATCGATCGGCTTAATCCTGGCATCTCATGGTATTCCCATGCAAAACAATCCATGAATTCTTTCAAAAAATTTATCAAATTATTCTTATAATCACTTGGTAGGTTAGCACTTACATACGTCGGCCTAGGCCTATCACCTATTCCTATATCAACCTCTTCAAGTTCATCAGCTAACGTAAAGCCTTGTCCCAATTTTCCATCTAACTCATCCACCGCATCGTCTTTAAGGGACTAGCTTGTTCATCTTGGGCAGTGGATGTCCCCTCTTTGCTAAAGCAACTGCTTGTCTTGATCTTCGATAGGCTCTATGTTGTAGTCAGTTACCTTTAAGAAATCGGCCTCCCAAACTCGTCCGGACAGGCAGTCGATTCCTTCCATCTCCCAAACCGCAAGATCGGCATTGGCCACATGCACTGACCTATCGGCCTGCACGATCTCGACTTGGTCCCCTTGCCACTGAATAAGGCATTGATGCATTGTTGAAGGGACGCAACAATTTGCGTGGATCCAATCTCGTCTCAACAACAGGCCATAGGAACCCTTTCCATCAAAGACAAAAAAGGTGGCAGGTATTGTCTTGTTGCCCACTGTGAGCTCCACGTTCAACATCCCTTTTGCCTCAGTTGCGTTGCCGCCAAAATCCTTTAACACCATATTGGTCCTGACGAGGTCCTCTGGTACTTTTCCAAGCTTCCTGAAAGTTCTATATGGCATCAAATTGACCGCCGCGCCGCCGTCGACCAGCATCTTCGTCATCGGCCGCCCATTGATGAAGCCTTTGATGTATAACGACCGGAGGTGCCTGTGGCTGGTATCGGCTGGCTTGTCGAACACGGCTTGGTCTGGTGACAACTGCAGCCTAGCCAAAGATTGTTCTGTCTCGTCGTCGGCTACTGCTTCATCGGCCATCCGTACGCTGTATTCTGCTGGCAATATGAAAACCATGTTAACAGAAGCTGATTCCACCCCTTTACCTTTTGCAGACGCAAGAGCTCGAATTGACTTGGAGGTGCTCTCATCGGCCTTGACAACTTGGGATTTTATTCTCCACTCCTTCTTGGTCTTGGCGGGCCGATGGGCTATTGTCGCCTGCTGCTCCTAGACCTGCTCCTTTCTTCTCAATCTCTGAACCCGCCATTTTTGTGTTTTGCTAAACACGTCGCTTGGGCACCATTGGGGGTTCTGGATTTGCTCGTTGTGCTCAGTCTGACGATCATGTTGCATCGGCCCTAGTCTTTCATGTACAGACTTTTTCTGCTTGCGTGGCCGATGCACTTGTTTGCTCGAGCTGCCCTGGTGGGAGTCATCTATGTCATTATAGGCAGGGCATTCTTGGATTGATGGCAACCTCATCCCTTCATTCCAGCAAAACCGGAAAAACTCACACTCCCAATGAGGGTCGTAAGAGTTGTCTTGATCAGCACGGTCTTGCGCTTGTTCTTCCCACCGTCGCTAGTATTTTCTGATCAGGCCCTCTGAGGTTTGATGAGGTCGCTTGCCGGTCTGATGGCTATTGCTGTCGGCCCTGTCTGCCCGCACCATGTTAACTGGGAATGGGTGTCCTTCTATCTTCATCGGCCGCTTGGCTTCATCAATCTTGATCCTGCCTTGCTCGATGGCCGATTGAATCTGCTGTCGGAAGATCTTGCATTCGTTGGTGTGATGCGAATATGTGTTGTGCCACTTGCAATATCTTCTCTTCTTGATTTCCTCGGCCGATGGTAGTACATGACCTACTGGCAACTGGATCTGCTTTTCTTGCAAGAGTAGATCAAATATTTTATCGACCTTGTTGATGTCGAAGTCGTACTTGTCCTCTTTGTCACCCTTCTTGGCCCATTGGCATGTTGTCGGCTTCTTCATCCGGGCCCACTCAGCCAGGTCAACATCCGCATCATCTTCATCGTCTTCATCGGAGGCGTACTGATAGATAGTATTGACTTTCTTTGCAAACTTCTTCGCCTCCTGGAATCTTTGTTCATGGGCCAATAACCGTTGCGCTAGCTGAGCTAGGCTGTCGAATTCCTGAGATGAGAACCTCTCTCATATTGGCCCCAATAGTCCTTGGAATGCCAGATCGGCCAATTGAGAATCGGTCAAATTGAGGCTGTAACACCTATTCCTTATGTCCCTGAATCTTTGGATGTATTCTGGGACCGATTCATCAACCCGTTGCCTGATGGCAGTGAGATCAGACAGTTTCATCTCTTGTACGCCGTTGTAAAAGTATCTGTGAAACTGCTTCTCTAGATCTATCCATCCTCTGATGGAATTGCATGGTAAAGAGGAAAACCATGTAAACGCCGACCCCGACAAAGATAGGGGGAAAAATCTCACCCTCAACGCCTCCATGGCCGATGCCTCCCCACACTGTGCTAGGAATCGGCTTACGTGCTCGTACGTAGAGACGTTGTCTTGCCCCGAAAATTTGGAGAAGTCCGGGATGTTGTATCGGTTCGGCAGTGGCACTCTGTCAAACTCCTCGGGATATGGATGCCGATACACTGTGGAACTTTCCTTGGGCTTCAAGCCGAACTGATCTCACATCACCTCGGCTATAATGTCGGCCCAGTATCCTGCAGGCTGATGTAGGAGGTCCTGGTGGTAAGACTGCTGCAGGCCCTCTGCCCGATACTGCCTGGGGGAGTACGGTTGGAAGTGATGGTTTTGATTTTGTGCGTCGTACTGCCCTGCAGTGTACTGTTGGTAGCCTTGCGGTGCGTTGTATGCAGCTAGTTGCGGAGGGTTGCCAGACATGGGGATTTGAGGTTGTCTGGCCGATGGCAGGTTGACAAGAACTTGCTGCATCGGCTCGATCACCGGTTGTTTCCCCTTCGTCCATTGTGCATACTGTTCCTCCGTGATGTGCTGAGGGCTTCCTCCCGTTTGCCTGGTGAGGACCAGCAGCAAGGTTGATATTGGTTGAGCCGATGGAGGTGGGATCGGCGCCGTCGGCTGCGGAGCCGCGCTCAAGTCGGTCCTCAAGGTCCGATAAGCAGGGAATTTGTTTTCTGGCAAGAAAATCGACCCTTGAGGCTTGTACTGATGAATGAAACCATCTAAGATTGATTTGACCGTGTTGGTCAATGTGTTCACCAGGATCCTAGATTGGTTGACTAGCGCAGAATGAACTGCGGAGTCGATTCGGTCTTGCAACGTCGGAGCAGCGTTTTCTTCAGTCTTGACGGCGTGGTCGTGTGCCGCCGCCGATGTGCTGGCTCCATCTCCAGGGCTCGGCACTACCACCTTAGATTTTTGGATGAGGGTGCCTTGTCGAGTCCTAGAATATGTCTGCAGGTACATATTTTGGAACTGCTCGACCAGCTTGTCCATCTCAGCTTTCTGCTCTTCATTGAGCTGGTCGACGGTCACGGAGACGACGTTCTCCTCGGAGATCTCACCCTGCTTTGACATCTTGCAGTGGTCTTCTTGTTGTCGCGAAGCTTGCGTTCTTGTGGTCCCACCGGGCGTGCCAAAAGCGTGTTGGCGTAGAATTTCGACCCGCCCAACAAGAAAGCGGGTTCCACATTTCCACAGCGGCCTGGGAGGTCTGCTTAACTCCAGTGCAGGTCCAATAGCTTGCCTAGGTGCGTATAGGGCGTGCCAGTTGATTTGATCTGCAATCAACAAGAATAAACAAGTAAACCATGTTAGAAACGATGGCCGATCGGTCGATAGGCCGATGTTGCATCGCGGGAGCCTAGCCGATAGGGCAAAACTATATTGGCTTACTTGAGGTAATAATATGATGGAATTGATAAAATAAATCTAATCCCATCGGCCCATGTTAATATGCTTATAACAATTTAATGGAATCGGCCGATGAGGGTTGCACAAAGATAAATACACTAGCTAATACTCTAGTGCGAGCTTATACGAGCCAATCGGCCAATATAAATACACCAATCATAGAGAGATCCTGAGAATACCCTGTAACCAATCTACTTATATTCACCAATCCGCCTGCATAAGTGGCAAATACATGCAACAACATAGATGATCACATGCATTGGGTAAGACCGGCTGAAACCCCGGCGCTATTCTTAATTACAATCGAAAAACAGGCTTTGAGTTAAACCTCGAAACACGACTAAGATCTATAGCAACCCAGAGTGTAGACCGAGAATTAACATAAAGAAAATCAAGTCGTCGATCGCTTTTGGGGATGGTAGATGCCTTAGATAATCTAGACGAGCAAGCTAATTCGATCATCGTCGGCAATAAACCCTAAAACGAGTTAGCCGCTGGTGAGGTAGAATTAGAAAACCACATCAAGATTAGCTAACACACGATAAACGATGATCACATCGCCCGGGCTTAACGTGCCTAAAACGATACACTAGCCCCGACGATGTAGATCGTTGGGTACGAGTTCTTATCTCTGCTCTGGGGAAGCAAGAACTCACCGGGAGTTAACCTCTTGCGAGGGTTGGCGATGCGCCGAAAATAGATTGTGTTTAATTGATTGTGTGATTGATTGAGAGAGTTTCTATGTACAAACTACCGGGATATTTATACCCGAGATTACAACACGGTCCGTGTAGGACATAATCTTATCTCTAACTAACAAATAAGTCTTTGCGGTAAACTATTGCCAAAAATTAGATCTAAACCTACTTAATTTACAAGATACAATTGCCTAAATTCGAGCCTTATCTCTATTTGGCAACCACCTTGAAGTTTATCTCAAGCCCAGACCAAGCCCATGCTAACTCTATCAACTTCCTGACTCTATCGGCCGATGGCTGTATTGAATCCGTATCGGCCGATACACCCTTTCTGCTATAGCCTCTTTCAGTCCGATATGAGACCTGGTCCGACTCTAACTTAGCCCTTCTTCTCTGCATCGGTTTTCTCTTTCCTCTCCGAGTAGATTACGAAAATCTGCTGTTAATAATATGTTAACAGCATATTTTCGTAATCTACTAAGAGAGGAAAGAGAAAACCAATGCAGAGAAGAAGGAGTGATTCGAGTTGGATCGGTTGTGCTATCGGACCAAGCTGGAGTCGGACCAAGTTCCATATCGAACTGGTTGGAGTGCCAGTAGAGGGACTGTATCGGCCGATACAAGTTCAATGTGGCCATCGGCCGATGGGAGCAGGAAGCTGATGGAGGTAGCGTGGGCTCGGTTTGGGCTTGAGTTAAGCTTCAAAGGAGATTGCCAAATAGGGATAAGGCCCGGTTTTAGGCGATTGTATCTTGTAAATTAAGTAAGTTTAGATCTAATCTATGGCAAGAGTCCGCCATAAGGACTTGTTTGTTAGTTAGAGATAAAATCATGTCCTATACGGACCATGCTGTAATTCATGGGTATAAATATCCCGATAGTTTGTACTTAGAAATTCTCAATCTCAGAACCAATTCAACAACAAAACACAATCTACTTTTGGCGCATCGCCACCCTCGCAAGAGGTTGCTTCCCGACGAGTTCTTGCTTCCCCAGAGCAGAGGTAAGAACTCGTACCCGACGATCTACGTCATCGGCGCTAGCGGGTCGCTTTAGACACGTTAAGCCTTGGAGACATGATCGTCGTCTATCATGTCTTAGATGATCTTGATGTGGCTTCCTAATTCTATCTTGCCAGCGGCTTACTCGCTTTAGGGTTTGTTGCCGGCGACGATCGAATTAGCTTGCTCGTCTAGATCCTTCAAGGCATCTACCATCCCCAAAAGCGATCGACGGCTTGATTTTCTTTGTGTTAATTCTTGATTCACACTTTGCGTTGCTATCGACCCTAGTCGTGTCTTGAGATCTAACACAAAGCCTGTCTTTGATCGTAACTAAGGATAGTGCCGAGGTTTCAGCCGGTCTTATCTAATGCATGTGATTATTTTATGTTCTTGCATGTGTTTGTCACTTATATGAGTAGATCGACAGATATAAATATATTTATTGCAGATTAGCTTCAAGACTTCTATGTAATCAGTATGTTTATGACAGCCGATCGGTTCATATAAGTTTGCACTAGAGTATTAGCTAGTGCATTTACCTTACTCACCCCTCATCGGCCGATGCCATCAAGTTGACATTACTATATTGAACAAGGCCGATGAGATTAGATCTATCTATTATTCTTATTTCATTATAATTTCAAGTAGGCCGATATAGCGTTGCCCTATCGGCTAGGCCCTCAGGATGCGACATCGGCCTATCGGCCGATCGGCCATCATTCTCTAACATGGTTTACTTGTTTATTCTTGTTGATTGCAGAACAAATCAACTGGCACGCCCTAAACGCACCTAGGCAAGCCATTAGACCTGCACTGGAGCTAAGTAGATCTCCTAGGCCGCCGTGGAAACGTGGAATCCGCTTTGACGGTGGGCGGGTCAAAATTCTGCGCCAACAGTTTCATAAGTTTTAGAGCTAGTATGAATTTTCTATAAATTTTAGAAATTAACTTGCATATGTGGTGGTCATTTTACAATATAAATTATTAGTACTATTTCTATTACAGAAAGTATGAAATCTTATATTATTAAATTAAGGTTCATACGTCTGTGATTCTACAGAAATTTGGTTCACTCCATTTGGGGTAAAGATGAATTTTCTACAAATTTTACAAGGTCTACGTAACTATTTCTTATTTGAAATTTTAGAAATAAATATCATACTGTAAGCATAGAATTTTATTCTACAATATTAAAGTTCACAATTTTATGAACCTACTGGAGTTGGTTTCATCTCAAAATGAGTTATATTTGATTTTATATGATTTTCACAAGTTTGAGATGATTTTCAGTTGAAAAGATATTGATTTATCCATTTCCTTTATTTTTCCTCAAATTATAAATCCTTGGGTCCATTGGTCAGCCTCTGGCATTATGCAGAAAGGCCCCTGGGGTTTGCAGGAATCAATCCGCAGTCCCTAAGCACATGCTAATGTGGTTTCCATTAAGAGTCCCTGAGGTTTTCTCTATTTCTAATTAGGTCCTGGGTCCACATGTCATATGGAAGTATTTTACAATTTAAACCTTACAAGTTTTAAACTTTAGCTAAGCCAAGTCCTTAGCACTTAATACAGTGAGGCCCGTTTGCCAGTGGCTCGGCGACTGAGGAGCGGAGGCAGTAGCGCTCGGCGAGCTTCTCGCTTGCGGCATGGGCGAACGGTGACCGATCTCGGCGGGTGACTAAAAGAGAAAATGGAGAGGGATTCTCGGCGAAGCTATCGGTGGTCTTCTCACAAGCTGCGGTGGTCGGAATCGACGGCGACGACGGCGCAGGCGGCGGTAACTCTCGGGTTGCCGACGCATACTGAGCTATAGCTCGGTTCCGCATGAACGAGTGCATGCATGTGCATCTATATGGCTCTTGGAAACTTACTGAAACGTTGGAAAGAGTCGGCAAAGCTTGGACGACGATGGCGCCTTGAAAGAACTCCAGCAGCGGCAGTGAATGGCGGCTTCACGGCGACAGCCCACTCCGGTCAGTGAATAGCTAGAAGGAGATGCACGGGTGGTTAGGGAGGTCCCTAGGGTGCTACATGCGCGAAGAATCGAGTAATGGCTCAGCGGAGAAGGAGTATTCAGCGATGAAGTCCGGCAGCCAGATTTGGGGAAGAAGAGACTGATCTCCGAGTTCACAGCATCCCAGTTCGATTCCTTCGGTCGGCGGCTTCCTGGGATCGAGATGAAGATGGTGGCGCAGCGGTTCGGTTCGGCTTGGTCGAGGATGGCCGAACGACGACGATGCCCGGGGTGGTGGCGCTCTGGAGTCCTCGGGAGCACGGCGGTGTTCCGGCAAGGTAGCTGCACCACACGAGATGAGGTCAGAGGGGGTGGACTCGGCATCGTGTGGAGGCTACAGAACACCAAATGAAGAGAGACGACCGTGGCTTGTTAGCGATGGCGACGGTTGTCGTTCCCACGGCCGACAAGAAGGATGGAAGAAAATGGAGGCGAGATCAGCTCTCCCTCTCGACTTGCTCAGCACAAGAAAGGAGTAGATGGGAGAGCGATGCTGCTAGAGAAAATAGGGCGAGCTTGATGGCTGCCACCGCGACGGACACGCGTCGAGCAACACCGGAGCCGCTCTCTCCCTCGCTCTTTGTCTCTCTCTGCTGGCTTGAACGGTGGAGTGTTGGTGCACAGAGGAGAAGCTAGCTTGTGTCACTGTCATGTGGGTCCAGGGCGATGCAAATATAGGCAGAGTGAGATAGATGGGTAGGAAATTATGTAGATGTACTGTTAGGCAGATTTGAATATTTCCCTTATTTCTTTCTTTCTCCCTTTTTCACAATTCTATAACTTAATTTCTGTGCATGATAAATTAATGTGGATTTTTTTGGAGGTAGATAAAAATACTTAGTTTCCATTTTCATTGGTTTCACACAAAAATAATCTATATTTTAATCTCAGTAAAATAGAGAATTTCAATTCAGCCGAAATTGATTTGAATTTTTAGAAGGTCAAAACCTATAAAATAAATTCTGGAAAAATTATATTAATTCATGATAAACAAGATAGTATTTGAATAAATTATGTTCCATATACACTTTCATATAATTTAATGTATTTTTGGATGAGGTATGAGTTTTGCCGATTAGGGTTTAGGTTTAAACCGGATTTTTACTTCTTTGACCAATTTAATTGAGGGTCTAGATGTAAAGATAAAATCATGCCAAAATTCCAGTAATATATATAAATTGAATAGTATCTACATGAATTTCCCCATAATTTTACATTGCACCAATTATTTTTAAATATTCGATGAGTTCACCTACCATTAAATATTCCTATTATAAACATATATTTAAATGATTATAAAATTATATTTTGATTTGTAATTAACCAGAGATAATATGATTAGACTTTACTTTCTATTTACCATGCTTAACTCACAAGACACTTGGGCATGGTTGCACTTAAGGCGATGACGGGTGTAGCGCTTTTATTATTTAGGATTTATGATGTATTCACATTATGCTTACGAGACCTAGAATAAAATGTATCCTAGATTCAAGAACATTTTAAAGGACTCAAATTACACATCCTATTTTAATGAAAGTGTTTCACAAATCAATTTAATTTGAGAAGGAAGAAGTTTTTAAATTATTTGCAGCTTTGCACATAATCACTAGCTAGTTTAACCTTACCTAAGTTGTATAATTTGAAGAATTTCAATCATCAACACAAAAATACATTTTTATTATTTAGCTGAAGTCAAAATTTGAAATTCAAATTTTTGGTATGTTACAGTATGTCGTCTGCGGAATTTGGTTTCCCTCTAGCAACAAATCCTTCAAGAACTCAAGAAGTTCTATGAAACTCTTGTCTGACCAACCGTTACTTGCCTTAAGCTTCATGAGTTCTAACACAAAGGATAACTTGGTGTGCTTTGGCTTACACCCGATATACAATGGCATCTCAGAATCTACCACCAACTTACTGAACTTCTCGAAATCCCTCTCGCTATGATCTGGGTCTTCAACATCATGCAACATATCTGATAGAATTTGAGGGTCCAAATCTATGGCATCACCGCTTGATGGAGAAGGGTCAAAAATATCATCTCGAACTGCTGGGTCGTTCATGACATCCGGCACTTCATCAGCTGCTAAATCTGGTGCCTCTTGCTCTCCATGCTTGCTCCAACATCTGTAGTCGTCCATGAATCCTCTAAGGATCAGATGAGAATGAACCCATTAACTATTCTTGAACATCTTCTCATTTTTACAGTCTGCACATGAACACAACATATATTTTCTCATCCTATTTTTCCTGTCGTTATCCGCAAAACTAACGAATGTAGTGACCCCCTCCCTGTACTCTAGGGTCGAACGGTGAATATCGTACATCCAACTTCGGTCCATCTACAATCAATAACATAAAGAGTGTAAAACACAATACAAAATACACGTTAGAAAAAAATAATTATCACAATTTTTTTACCTCCATTTCTGGAAAAAAATCGCCCTCTTCACTCTCCCACCTGAAATGTGAACAGTGCACTGGGTTGGGAGGAAAGCATGTGGCAACCGAGGGTATATATATATAGGCCGCAACTCACCTCAAATGGGTTAGGGCTAGAATCCGTTTGAGGTGACTGAACCACACCTCTGACAGGCCGGAGCACAGTCCGTAAGGGAAATTCGATAGAAGTGTACCTCTGACGTATTCCATAGCCAGAGGGCTCACCTATGACGGCATCCTGTAGGACCCGTGAAAGCTGACGGTCATCCATGACGAGCACTTTGGCTCATCACTGATGACCCGTCAGAGGTGAGCGGATCTGGCGTAGTGGTCGCCGCCATCGACGGTGACCTAAAGGCACACCCTCCTTGCCGGCCACCGCATTTGAAACGAGGTGGAGAGAGATGGGAAAGAAAAAAGAGGGGAGGATAGAGGAAGAAGATGAAACTGACATGTGGGTCCCACGTCTATAGGTATTTTTGTCTATATGCTGACAGAAAACGTAACAACGATGACATGATTTCAATTGTGTGCAAATTCCAATGGGATGAATACGAATAGATAAATTATAATGACATTTATCTGAATCAACATATTTGTAACGACATGGACCCAATTAACCCAATTTTAAACAGTGCCCAACACGGCAGGCAACCAACGAGATCAACCAACATAGAACAAGCAGATATTTTGGTAGTGGCAGAAAGACACAACTGCAGCGCCAAGGCAGCCGCCAAATCCACCCAAGTTTTATAACCACTACAATACACAAAAGGATGTGTTGCGACCAAAACAACATGGGCACACAAGGCAGAGGACCGAAATTATATCGTTATTATTATTTTTTATATAAACAGCGATAGATAGAGTTTACCATGCATCAGAAAGGTTTAATAAAGGAAATGACAGGAATTTGATTAATTTCATAAGCCCAAAGACAGAAAAATATTCATAATGATATTCGATTAACAGGGCATGGTAGTACGACCATGTTTTCTTGGGCATTATCCTGTGAATCTGCAGTTTCAAAGATGGGATATTCTTAATAATGCAATGCATGAGTTGCTACTGTCGCCGTATCTCCAAGACAAGTCATGATGCTTCGGTTCCATATTGGAGAAGTACAGTGAGAATTCCGACTTCTTTTTTTCTAAAAAAAAATATCCTTTGCTTCTCCAATATTCCAACTTATCTTCTCTCCATTCAATTGTGGGGCTTCAACGTCTTGAATTCTCGACAAAAATCTTATCTTATCTTATTGTTAATGTCAATATTTGGTATGTTTCTTTAATGGATTCGTTAAAAAAAGGCCGATTGGTAAATAGAAGTTTTATACAGATCAAGCTAAATTCAAAGAGGAATCTTGAAGACCACTACAAAGACAATTTCATATTTTTAGTATATATCTTAAATAGGTACGATTATTATTTTTCTTTTCTTGTTAGGAGTCTTATCTCATGTCCGACAGGATTTGTATCAACCCGAGGGTATAAATATGTACATCCAGGGTCTTTATAAATTATCTCTACAGATCAATACAATTACTTTTGACTCACGTCACCTTTTATTTCAGCGAGTTCTTAGTTTTGAGTTGGACTGCATTGCTTCAATCTCCGGTGAGAAAGTTTGTTTCGTCACTTTGGTTGTATCGGTGTGGCTAGAACTTTCTTAGTTAGAACCGATATTCTATTCAAGTTGATGCAAGCGTTGCCTAGCAAATATATTGATTCTATGTTTAATTACATCGTTGTTTAGAGTCGTATCGGCTTAGTTCGAACTTTCTCGGTTAGGTCTAATATTCTGTCTAAGTTGGTATTTCTCTAATCGTACTGTTATTTTATGTAGATTTGTTATATCTATCACGTTTGTGTAGATTTATCGACTAAACGGTTTTTCTTACCACCTTTAATCTTATACTATCTCGGTTAGGTCTGATCTATTAGATTGCTACTAATAAGTGTAATTCTAGTAAGCCGATAGGTTTTTATGCAACGTTCATCGAAGTTCTAGCTGATAACTTATTATTATTCTAAGCTTCAATTATCAAATGTATCGGTCAGTGCAACGCCCCGATTTTCGCCTCGTCGAAAAATCTATTTTATTAAAATCTTATTTTCAAAAATTTGGTTCTTTGAGTGTATTTAGGATTCTGTGCCAAAGATCTCAATTGATTCATTTCCTTGTGAACCCAAAATCTTGATCATGATATCGTCTCCCAAAATTAAATTCCCATTGTTCGGATTGTTGGAGTTCGAGTTTTTCCTCCTAAACCTTTCCAAAAATTCGTACGGTTGAAATTTTGATTTTGGGATTTTTAACCGTGTCGTCAAATAATCTCCTTTCCATTCAGGGAGTCTAAAAATATTTACTTTTAGACTTCGACTGTCCGACAAATATTTTCTATATGTGTACATATCAAAACCAATATTTCTGCGCACGTATCAACAGTCATTTCTTTCGTTGGATTTAATCGTGCACCGACAGAACCGACAAAAACGGAGATTTTCCTTCAATCATTCTTTTCCAAATAAAATCCCCGCGTTTGGATTTTGGAATCCGAATCGTGTCCTAAATTATCCTTCCATTTTTCTATCCATTTTTAATTATTTTTGTTTAAAGCTCTACTCACTTCATTCGTCGCAAATTATTACAAAACCAGAGCCTATCCAAACAAATTATCAATATGTACAAAAATCCCAAACAAATCATTAGAATTTTCATTCCAATTACAGTTCCTTTTACAAGTCCAAAAAAATATTCATGCCTATGGGCAAAAATGACGGTAAATAAGGATGCATGCATACATTTTCTCCTCTGTCGTCACTGCCCATTCCCTGACACCCATTAAAACCCCCTGACAACCATTAACCACACCCAAACAAATAAGCAGGCACCAGCAGAGAGAAGTTGTAGACACATAAGAGAGTTTGTCCACCGTCCATTTCTTCTCCATGGCAACCTCCTCGTGCTCCCTGTCTAGCGCTCCATTGCACCATGCCAAGAAGGCTTAGAGGCAGTAGTCCACACCGAAAGCAAGCACCGTGCCTACGCCATCCCGCACTGACCACTGTCCTCGCCCCCCTGTGCTGCCCTGCTGTCGATGTCAGCCAAACAGGGTAGTCCGCCCCACTCGACTGAGCCGGCTTCGTCGTCATCCACCGGCCGCGATGGCTATAAAAGCGGTCATTTTCCACTCACTGTCGCCGCCTCTTCTCCATCCCAAACCACCGTGGCTGCTACCATCACACCGACGGGCCGAACGTCGTTGTCATTCGGCTGAGCCGCCCGTCGTTCAGCCGAGCCGCTCGACGCCCAGCTGAGCTACCCGAGTCGCCTCCTCGGTTGTCGTTCGGCCGAGCCCCCGGCCAACGTCACCCTGGCAGTACCGCGTCGCGCCTGGCCGATGCTGTGGCCCAGCTCATGCCGAGCTGCCTCGGCCGACCTCCTTCCTGCCGCAGGCATCGGCCAAGTCGCCACGCCAACTGGAGCCTCCGCGCCCGCACGTCGGCCTACGGCCGCCTTCCGGCCACGGGACTCGGCCACGCCGTGCCGACGCGCGCGCCGCCATGCCCAGCCTGCGACCTCCCCGGGCCGCGCGCCACCACTCCTTGCTGCGCCATCATGCCCGGCCGCCGCCCCTGCCGGCATTGCCTCCTGGCCGTGCCACGTGAGCCCCGGCCCACCCGCGCTGCCGCGCGCCCCACCGCCGGCGCCCTCCCGCTCGGCCTCTCCTCTCACGGGATGAAGCAGAGAAAGGAAGAAGAAGAGAGAAGGAGAAGATAAGAAGGAAAGAGAGAAGAAGGAAAAGGGAAAAGAAAAGGAAGAAAAAAATGAAAAGTAAAAGAGGTGGGACACGCCGATGGGCACCACTTTTTATTATTCTCTCCCAATGGCCCCATCTTGACCAAAGACTTTTAAAAAGTCTATATTACCTCTCTCTTGTTGTCGGGCCAAGCCCATAAAGTCCTGCACAAGAAGTCTACAAAACCTCCCCCGCATTCATTGGGCCAACCGGCCTGATAATCTATCCACAAGTCCATAAAACCTCCCTTGTTTCCTCCGGGCCAAAGTCCACCAACAGCCACCCTCCTTATCAAAGTCTAACATATATCCCTCTACTCACCTAGGCTCTTTTCTTGAAGTCTGTATTACCTCCCTACCCGACCACCCTCACCTCTGGGCTAAAGCCCAAGCCTTCCCAAAATAAAGTCCAATATGCCTCCCTCTGAGCCTTTCAGCCAAGGAATATTCTCCCCAACCTCCCTAACCGTAAGTCCGATTGACTCCGTTCAACTTCCATAATTTTTCTAAAAATGAGATCTATACAACGGCACAATTAGTTTATAATAGTTATTATCTGCTTTATAGGGTTTTGAATGTTTTTCTTGTTTCAATCGCGTAGTGAACGTTTCGGAGATTTTCTGCAATGGATGCGGATTTTCTTCAAGATTTGAAGACCAATAATAAGGCAAGCCACTCTTCGATCATATTGCTCCTAGTTTATAAAATGTGTTGTTTGCAAGATTGCATGTTTAGCGTACACAATTATTTTGATCGGCCATCAATCTACGAGCACACGACCGATGGACCAACCTATGTAGTTGCATTATTTTCCGTAGGACCTTGTCACACTTACCCCTTGTCGCTTCACCACAGCAGTATCTCGATACTTGTGCTCTCTAGGCGTAGGTATCCTTTTGCACCATTTTTTTATATCATGTTTATACATGGTTATCGATGTGGAAAGACTTGGGTTGTGAAAGGTTTATTAAACCCGACTCGGGGAGTCAGTGCCTTGAAAATAAAAATATTTTATAGGGGAAAACTTGCGGTGCGAATCCTCTCCAGTGTGGTTTGGTTTCGTAGTCGCGCATAAGGACCGATTCCTTTGGGTTTTACATCCGAGCATCTCACAGTACGACCACATGGGTAGAATGGGATGCCTCTAGATGAGTAACTAGCTAAAACATAGGTGTCTAGCATGTTGGCAGGTGAGGAGCACCGGTATGGTGGAGTTTACGGCAATTTCCTACAGTGGGAATGTGTCGGGGGTCCATACGGTCTGGCCTGAGTAGATGAGCGCCTGAGACTGGCCTGATGCTTGGTGGAGAGATTCTACCCTTCTGTGTGACACGAGACATTTATGGTTTGGTTAGGAAAAGGCTTTGTCACGAACTTTCGGTACCGGCCAGTATCGGTGTAAGCTTCGTGTCTTGTGGGAAAAGCGTACAGTCTCTGCAGAGGTTTAATTAAACTGTTCGAACAGCCGTGCCCACGGTCAAGGGAGAATGTAAGGTGATGCCCATAGCGTAGATTTGTTTTTAAAACTTATTTAATAAATTGGTTCGTGGGATGGGAACCGTTACCAAAGTCCCTCTTTGTGACGGACAGCCAGTCTTCGTGGTTGGGAACAAGCCTATGTGACCTGGGGTGTCGTTTGGCACCATAGGACCAAGAGGGCCGGTTTGGGGGCCGAGATGGCCGAGGTTGGGTTGGCAGGTCGAGAGGACTGGACCCGGAGTTGTTAACCATGCGACTTGGTTAACGAATGATTGTTGGAAAGAATGTTGGGTTATGTTTGGAAAGTGAAAAGAAACTAATAAAGGAGAAAGTGTTATGAATGCTAAAATTTGACTTTCCCGCTCGAGTTGCTGCAAAACAACTCGTGGATGGATTGAGGTGAGACGCCTCCTTCCGAAGGAAAAGTATATTTCTAAAACCTACTCGTAGACTTTTGAAAAGTGTTTTAAAATGCTTTGCCAAACGAACTCAGCCTTTCTTTGAAGCTTGCATGTACACATTTTCTGGTGGCTTACTAAGTACGAAAGTACTTAATT
The DNA here is from genome assembly GCA_008326285.1 of Oryza officinalis. Taxonomy (NCBI): domain Eukaryota; kingdom Viridiplantae; phylum Streptophyta; class Magnoliopsida; order Poales; family Poaceae; genus Oryza; species Oryza officinalis. The sequence continues at coordinate 1,274,625 of BDMV01000010.1, read as the reverse complement.
CCTCATTGTTTTTGTTTTTCTCCCCTTGGCTTAAGTTCAAGAAGAAGAGGAAGGTTGGAGTTTTGTCCCTAAACTCAAACTACTGCCGGTGCATTTGGTATCCCATCCTCGCTAAGTTTCGCTGCTGCTGACTCTGATTGGAGGTCGCAACTCAGGGATTACCCGAAGCTGAAACGTAAAGGTATATTGTGTTTATTTAAATCTTGCATTGATTCATCAAGTTACTGCTGGTACCAGCATCATTATCCTGGGACTGGTGCCTGTTTTGCAGTTCCGTGAAAAAGCGGTTCGCCGTTCTCCTGTGGCACGCCCCCCCTCAGTGCCATGGGTACAGTGGCGCAGGGGCGGGGTGTGACAGCAGTTAGTCGATATACGTTTTAATTTACTTATAACGGATCTCTAGCTGATGTATGCTTTAACCATCGGATCTACATCTATCATATAGATCAGTTTTGGCCAATTGATTCACATTATATTATCTCATTGCTATTTCTGAGTTACATCAGCTCATAATCAAACTTGTATAATCTTTAGTAAAATCTATCTTTATCAAATTCAATTTTATACTATCTCGATTCGGCCCGATCTATCAAGATTGTCTTTGACAAAGTACTGTTTATTGATGATTCTGTATAGTTTAGTTCTAGCTGATGATAGCATAAATCTCATTGTTCATCTGATTATTTGAATTTACATTGAGTCTATAACCGATTGATCAAAACCCTATTGACATCGGTTGACCTTGTTACATCACAACGACAATTGGCCGATCGGTTCCTTGATTTTATACAGTCAATCCATCTGTCTTGTTAGTTGTAGGATCAAATTAACTGACACGTCCTAAACCTGATTGATAGGACCTGCACTGGAGTTAAACAGATCTCTCAGACTTTCTTGTATCGCGACGTAATTTTACATCAACACTTATATTGCCTACTTAGAAATTAAATACGGAGTGCTTTCGTATTTCTTCCATCACCCATCGCACATTCTTTATCCATTGCGTGTGGGATTAGGAGCACGAAAGAAAACCAGTCATGTGGCATCGTATAATTCCAAAAAAGTAGATCACGCGAGGCGATCCTATCAAGTTGGAATTCAATTACTGGTGAAAATGGTACGGAAATTTTTCAACTGTATCGGTAAATTTGTTACCGTTTCTAAAATTTAGTTTTTCAAATTTCTGTCAGCGTCACATTAAAATTAACACTAGATAGTTAAATTTTACTGTTTTCATAAAAATAAAAAAAAATAAAAAAAATTATACCATTTCTGACCTTTTTCATCCCTACTCCAACAACACTAGTAACGGGTTTCCTCGAACAGCCGATGTTGGTACCGAGGATTGTCGCGTACCTTCCAAGCATCGCCGGATCCCAAACATCAGTGATGTAGCGCTTATCGGTTCTCGGACCGCTGCCCTTTAGGCGAGAGCCACACCGTGGGACGTGTCACTGTATCGTGGTCAAGAAGGAAGGATTTGGTTTCATGGTCCAAGATTCCCTGATGTATAAGTTTTTCTCTTTTTTGTGTGTTTGAAAATAGTAGTGATTATTTTGTGTATAGTATGTTCGCATGGGTATATCTCCAGTTCCTCGTATACGAATGATTATTTTGTGCCTACTCTCCTTTAGGAGGAGGTGGTACTGTATGGGGTAGCAATGCTGTCATGGACTGCCCTCTTCTCAAACAGATCGCTTCGGAGAAGGGGAAAACGGTTGCCCAGGTACGTATAAATAATGCTATAATACGTCTTAATTTTGGATCAACTGTAACTTACGACAATAATGTAAGAGAAATTTTATACTCCAAGAGGCTACCAAAATTTTTTAGTGCAGATTTTGTTGTACCTCTTAGTACCCAAGTTTTCAAGAGATACCAAATATTATACTAGAAAATATGGTATTTCCCGATATCTCTTCAAGAATCATAAAATCACTCATAGTGTAAAGTTTGTCGTCGGCAAGATCGTTGATATGAAGCTTAGGTCAATATTTGTGGTAGTTAGTGAACACCATGCCTATCTGCAGCAAGGTTATAACAATTCTAATATGTATATGCATATCATGTTTAAGTATAAAATGTTTCGCAAATAAAAATTTGTAGGTATGCCTAAGGTGGGCGTATGAGCAAGGCGATTGCGTAGTCGTCAAGAGCTTCAACGAAAGGAGGTTGAGAGAGAACCTCGAAATCTTCGATTGGGAGCTCACCAATGCTGATTGCCAGGAGATAAACACCCTACCAGAATTCAGGGGATGCCGTGATTTCTTTGTCCACGAATCTGGTCCATACAAAACCACCGAAGAGTTTTGGGATGGCGAGATAACTGGCCCACAACTAAAAACTTAATTGTAGCTGATCAATATTGGTCCTCCTAGTTAAGTTAATGGACTACTCGACAATAATGAATTGTGTTCTTGGTCCAACATACTAGTAATTGGTCCACTGAAATTCAATGTTGGAGACCATATCAAGAACTAATATGTCTTATTTTTCTCAATCAAAAGATTAATGTGAACATATGTGTCGAACAAAGATTGTATTGTTTTGTACAAATTACCTGATTTGCTACAGGAGGGATGGTTGCAAATGAGAGTAAGGTGTCAAGCTTCTTGCAGGTGAAGTTACTGACACCGATGGCTTTTGTAAAACCTAACCTCTGGCACTCCTCCATCTTCCTCCATACTCCCTCCATGTCCATCACCATGAGTTCCTCCTTAGTAAACACAGCCGACGGTGGGCCTTCGGGCACTTCGAGGCTCACCGGAAAGTGAATCAGGTATAGGTCAATGTACTCCTTTTGTAAATTCCTACATACACAAACCATTGCTCAAATTGATCATGAATATGCCTTTATCAATAGCCATAAATATAGATGCATACGTACTCCCTCCATTTATCGATGAGCACCCAGAAATACTCATATTTTGAAACGAAGCTAAGGGAGTATGCACAATTCAACTCTAGCTATACATAGGTGCATGCTCACCGGAGTGTCCTCCTGAGTGCCGGCACCACGCGGCCGGAGTGTGCATCGCTTATCCATAATTTAGATGTGATGTAGAGTTCATCTCGGGACGAAACCAAGCCGGCGCGCACCGCCTCCGACGTTGCCTCACCAAGGGCAGCCTCTGTGCCGAATTGGCCGCCGTGTCGAAGTGGCGCTAGCCGACCTTAATTGCGCAGAGGATGGCCTCCCTCACGACGGCCGGATCGGCCATGCCTAGCGGGAATGTCGCCGTGCCCATGCCTACCCAGGGCATCGGCTTGCCGGAGCTCAGCGCCGCCTCCGTCATCCGTTTTCCCTCTGCACCGTTTGCAGCCATGGGGGGGGGAGAAGTCGCAATCGTGGGAGATATGGCTCAAATATTAATTTAGCTAGCGTGTCGCGCGCGTTGCCATGAATTCACAATGATGATCGATGAACTGTAATTGTGCGTCCATACCATTATGTCTAAATACGTGTCGTTGTCGCAGCCTCTCATGGAGAAGCTATATACTATGAATATATATTTGCCCGTGTCGGGAGTTGCTGCACGTTGGAAGAGCCAAACGTGTCAGTGTCAGCAATTAAGCGTATGACAGCATACACATGTACTTTTGGAAACACTACTAAAAAAAATCCCATGAGTGCCGGTTGGTAAGGCTCAGTGTTAATTGATAAGGCTCATCAGTGCCGGTTTTTTAACCGACATTATATTTTTGGCACTGATAACGAGATGACATCAATGTCGGGCTTAGGAACCAGCATTGATACGCCTGTATGAGCCAAAAAAATTAGAGGTGGCTCGATGAATCGGCTCATCGGCTCGACCACTGTGATCAAAATTTCGAATCCATATTCCCTAATCCATCCCTATTTAACAACCAAAACACTCAATCCCCATTGAAGAACACATAGAGAACATTACACACAGATGAAGAACCTAATCCATTATGAACCAACATTTGATTCAATAAATTCGATAAATATTACACATATATTGGGATGAACACAGAACCAACAATAGATTCAGTTACTAATTCAGAAATTATCAATCCCAATTACCAAGAACAGCATTATACATTCAACATTCAACAAATCAAAAATCCCCAATATCAACAACATTGCTATACAGATCAAGAATATTGGCACTAGATCTAACTTACCATCACTGTCCTAGTGGTGCCGCTGTGGCAGCAGAGCCACCGACACCACCGTCGATCTCCTTCATTGCATGCCTTTGTCTTCCTCGAGCCACGCCGTCGTCATCTCCATCATATCGCCGCCGCTGCCATTGTCTCCCAATAGCTGCAGGGCCAACTCCAGATCCAGAGCATGATACGCTTGGTGCGGGCATTCCTTCTTCGCCTCCCCCTTCTTCCGCACAGTGTCCCCTTCTCCTCCTCCCCAAGGCGTCTTCTCCTTCCTCGCCGGCGTCCCATCAAACTGCTCGCTTCGAATGGCCTCCCCATCGAGCTTCTCGATCTGGACAGAAAGAGGGTGAGGGGAAGCACATGGTCACGGGGTGGTGATGGACGATGGCAAGTAAGAGGTGCAGCGGCGGTGTTGGCTGCTGAGAGAGTGAGAGAAGGATCGAGAGAGATGAAGAAAAGCATATTGACTCGGGCTTATCCGAGTCAGCCTTTAAAAATTGATCGGTCCATTGCTCGGCTTGGCTCCACCTACTGATACTATCTGTGTCGGGTTTTTTGCTGAACTGATACTAATGTAGTATCGTCAGTGTCGATTTTTGCTTTTGGAGGGCGCTCGAGGGTTCTGAGGGGCGGGAAACGCTTATTTGGTCAAACCAGCACTGATAAGGGCGGCATTGATGTTTTGTTTTGTAGTGTGAAAATAAGAAAATTGTCTTCTTACACTAGTTTATCTATAACGACACTAGAATCAACACAATGTGGGTGACACTGCTCTGTTTCCATGGAACTTCATGAGGCTGACACTGATCTGGAGTTTGACCAATAGAGAACGTACATGTCTACTGTGCCACCTAGCAGCCTCGATTAAGAAAAAACTCAGTACCTGTAGGGTTTCCTGTTCGCCCACCTTGCCCGCGTTCTCTAGTCTCTCCAGGCAAGAATCAGCACTACTGTGAACTCATCGGCACTAAGATAAACCAGGTGAAATCCCATGTGTTGCTACAGGAGTTTAGTATGATAACGATAAATAGAAATAATATGTAAGATAGCTAAACGACATAAGCTTATATAAGTTAATGTGATTTGATGATTCAAATCAAAAGGTAATGTGATGTCGCTTTACAAGGAAAAAAAGAAGAGAGATAATTTGAACCATAGATTAACCATCTAAGGCCTAAAAATAATTGAGGTGATATGGCTTAACGAGAGAAGAAAAGAAGAGAGATAATTTTGACCATAGATTAATCATTTAAGCGCTAAAAATAATTGATGTGATATGACATAATGAGAGAAGAAAAAGAGAGAGATAATTTTGACCATAGATTAATCATTTAAGGGCTAAAAATAATTAATGTGATATGGCTTAATGAGAGAAAAAAGAAGAGAGATAATTTTGACCATAGATTAATTATTTCAAGGCTAAAAATAATTAATGTGATATGACTTAATGAGAGAAGAGAGAAAGAACACTGGCTAAGGATGAACTATATAGGTATATAGGATATTATAAAAAATATAGATATATTGAAATATTATGTGAATTATGTGAGATAATTATTTCACATGCTTGTATTTTAAAGCTCTAAAATTTAATAAAGAGTAAATTATATTTTCGGTCATCTTTTATTACCGATATTTCTCTTTGGACCACCTTTTAACCAATGTTTTCACTTTGGACCGAATATTTTTACCTTTGTATCACTTTGGACCACTCTCAACTATTTTATCTATCTACATCCAACTTATCATATGCCAAGAAAATAGTTTTATATATAGCTGTGGGAGTTCATTGACGAAGAGGAGCCGACGTACTCGAGATTGTTCATATGGTTGAGAAGAGAGTCGGGTGGTCTAAAGTGATATAAAAGTAAAAATATCTGGTCCAAAGTAAAAACATTAGTTAAAAGGTGGTTCAAATCGAAACATCAATAATAAAACGTGGCCCAAAGTAAAATTTACTCTTTAATAAATTATAGAATTATAGATAATATAACATGTTTTGTATGATATTTAAGATGTAATAATTGTTGATGATGATGTGGTATTTTTGTACGTCGAGCTTTAAGATTTAAGATTTAGTGGGTTGAAGTTAGGATATTCATAGTGCTGGTTTTTACTAATTATTAGTTAGTATAAATAAGGAAGCTATCTGTGCCGGTTTATTTTCAAACCGACACAGAAATAGAGCCGAACCACTGACAAAACACTCTTCTAAGACACGAGCGTTGCTCCATCCGCTCCAACTAAAAAATGTTAGTAAGTTTGACCGACAGATCAATCTCCTCGCTCTCGACCACGCCATCAGCTCCACTCCTCTCCCTCTCCCTCTCCTCTAACTTCATCCCTTCTTTGGTGAGCGGCAGACACCTCTCCTAGCCTCATCCAGCCGGTGTAGCGGCCAACGAATCCAGCCGCCTTGAGCCCATTGTGGAGGAGCAAGCGGTGGTTACCACCTCGGGCTCCAGCCAGCGATGATGGCGGCAGATCCACGGTGAGCAGCAGTGGCCGGTAAATCCACGGTAGATCCACCTGAGCTTGACGGATACTAGCTAAGTCACTCTCCTTCTCGTCTCTCTAGGGTTCAATTTTTTAATTCCGGTGGTTCTATCGGGGTTATCGATACGACCGCAATTTCCAAAATTTCAGTTATTTTGATCCGAAATAATTTGAATTTTTGAACAAAATTTTGTCAAATAATTTGAATATTTTTGCAAAATTCATGAAAATTTGAGAAAATCCAAAAAATTCGGGTCAAATAATTTCGTAGGGGGTCCGATGGGCATGAAATTTCAATCCAAGATTTTGAACCTTGCCTCTTTCTCAGCATTCTCTCTCTTTCTCTCTCATGTGGTAGAGAAAATCTGAAAGGCAGCTAGCGGTCGGTGGTGATTCTACCAGGGCGACTACAAATCAGGCATCCAAGTTTTTTTCTAAAAATCGGTCACTGTTTCATCCGTTACATAAAAATGTTACTATACATAATCAAAAAAATGTTTCAGCAATCAAATCACACAATCAAATATTTTGCTACAATGTATGAAATAACAATTTCAAATATATTGAAACATCAAACACATCCGACTACGTCGAAAAAAATGAAATACCATCGAAAACCCCACGACAACATTTCAATCTAACAAATGAAACATCATGGTACATAGGATGAAACAGCAAAAAAAAACCTAGATCTACCTCTCTCCCAGCTCTGGTGGTTAGCCACCACATCGACATCGGGATGCCACCATGGGTGAGGACGTGACACCGGCGTGCAGCTGTGAAGATGAAGCCATGGCAAAAAAAAATTCCCTCCAATCGCTACCACCTGCTCCTGTACCGCTCTACAACGCTGTTGCCGATGCCGCGCCGAGCTCGTCCACATCCATGTGACAGCCATCGTCGATGCTATGCTGAGCTCGACCATGTCCGCATGGCCACCGCCGCGCTGAGCTTGGCCACGTCCTTACCACCACCACTCTTTTGCCAACCCGTGAGCGGGAGTTCCTCGTGAATGCTGGCTTGTTGCCTACTCACAGATAGAGAAGAGAAAAGGCAGAGAGAAGAAGAGAGAGACACTACTACAAAAACAATCTTTCATGACGTTTGGAAAAACTTTTCTCTGACGGCTACGAGGTGAAACCGCCAGCTCAAAAGATAGGGGGGTGGGGGTCTCGGGCCGCCAGCGAAAACACATCTTCGCTGGCGGCCTCCTAAAGCTGGCCGCCAGCGAAGATGTGGTATTTTCTCTGGCGGCCATCTTAAGACCCCGCCAGAGAACATATCACATCTTCGCTGGCGGTAAGGTGACGTGGCCCGCTAGCAAAAATTCCTACATCTTCGCTGGCGGCCCACTTAAGCCGCCGCCACCCCTAAATATTTTCTATGGCGGTTCGACTCAACCAACATATGTTGACCGCCAGGGAAAATACCATCATCTATATCACCAGTCCAGCTAGCAGCCATGGCATTTGAGCACGATTTTCTCTCTCTTGTGAACAAATACACAGAGGAGAAGGTTTTGATTTTCAATCTTTTGAAAGATCTACTGCACCAGAGGTTACATATACTTTCTCCTACTCTATTTGTAAAGTTTTTTTTCATTTTTATTGGTTGTTTGTTGAGATTTTGCATAGCAAAAAGTATGTGACACGAGGGAAGAAAAGTATTTTTTTATTTATTATTTGGAGCTTAAAATGGGCAAACTTTGTAAGAAATATTGTGCATGATCGATGTTCCATATATATATCTAGTTTTGACATGTTTATTTGTAGCAGATCTATATATTAGTTAACTACAGAGAACGCTGAGAAGAAGAGAAAAAGAGCTAGTTTTTTATTTTTTCCAGTTGTTTGTAGTTTGTAGATTTTTGGCTAGCTTTAATTATCTTGTCTAGATTATAGTGGTTATAAATATTAATTAGTATAATTTTAATGTGACATATTATCAAAAATATATAAACTGACAAAGTTGTACATATTTTTTCGCAAATAATGCATAGATGGCGGACAGAGCATGGATGTATAGAGAGAGATACCGGTCCTCATACATTGAAGGAGTTGATATATTTATGAAAGCTGCTAAGAAGAATGCTGCATCTAAGAAGACAAAGGAAATTAGATGTCCATGCTTACATTGCAAGAATCAGAAAATTTGGATCGACCCATCTATAATCGAGCAACACTTGGTGATGAATGGATTTGTTGCATGCTACACAAATTGGTCACATCATGGAGAGATCCCAAACAAACAAGTTCCCAACCGGGCGATAGTACAGGATGAAGTGTTCAACTGGGACGAGGATTTGATGGTAGTAGCAGAAGAAGTAGAAGAGGAAGTAGAGCCCATTAATGTTGATGATGATGTTGGTGGCGATGATGGTCAGCACAGTATAGTTGATGATGTCGATGATGGTAATGTTTGCGTAGATGATGGTAATTTTGATTTGGAAGAGATGTTGCGTCATGCTAAACCTGAGGTTGTAGCTGGGTCCGTTTGTGGGTTGGAGAACTTCGAATCATTACAAAAGGCAACGAAGGTTCTTTTGTACGATGAGGCAAATGGTTGCATGAAGGATTTCACATTGTTGCAGACGGTGCTTGAACTTATGAGATTTAAGGCCAGAAACGGTTGGTCGGACAGTAGTTTCAACGATTTGTTGGTTCTGTTGAAGAAACTGTTTCCGCAACCCAACTCCCTGCCAACCAGCACCTATGAAGCGAAGAAGCTTATTTGCCCTTTATCTCTGGGTGTGCGAAAGACACACGCGTGTGTTAACCACTGCGTACTATTTCGTAAAGAGTACGAGGATTTGGACAGATGCCCAACGTGCAACACTAGTCGATACAAAACAAGTCGTAGCCAGTCCGAGCGTCAGGATGTTACCCAAAACGAGGTAGAAGACAACAACAAGAAGAAGATCCCCTAGTTGGACATGTGGTACCTTCCGGTGAAAGATCGATTGAAGCGTTTGTTCTCGAACCCGAGGGATGCCGAACTGATGCGCTGGCATCATGAAAAGCGGAAAAGGGATGGGATGATTCGACATCCGGCAGATGCTCGATAGTGGAAGGAATTTGACAGAAAGTACCATGAGTTTGCAGAGGACCCAAGAAATGTAAGGTTTGCATTGAGCACCGATGGAATGAATCCATTTGGTGACTTGAGCAGCTCACACAGCACGTGGCCAGTACTCCTAACCATGTACAACCTCCCTACGTGGCTGTGTCAGAAAAGAAAGTATATTTTGTTGACCATCCTTGTACAGGGACAACGACAACCTGGCAATGACATGGATGTGTTTCTGGAGCCTTTGCTGGAGGATATGACTGATCTGTGGAATCACGGGGTCCGGGTTTGGGATGAATTCATGCAGAATTACTTCACGCTTAATGCAATTATCTTTGTCACCATCAACGACTTGCCCGCACTGTTTTCCCTATCAGGACAGCTCAAGGGGAAGACAGGCTGCGTTATATGTGTTGATGGTACAGTGTACAGGTATCTTCAGGGATCGAAGAAGCTAGTGTACATGCGGCACCGACGTTACTTAAGAAAGAATCACCCGTACCGCTCCAAAGCAGAATATTTCGATAACACTGTTGAGGATGGTGATCCACCAGAACCATGGAAGGGTGATAAAGTGTTCACAATAACGAAAAAGCTCAAGGTTGTTTTTGGGAAGGCCAAAAAGAAGGAAACCAACAAGCAGAAGAGAAATGAGGCCAAAGAGCCAGCAAGCGCTAGCGGGCCATTCAAGAAGCACTCCATTTTCTTTAAGTACCTTCCGTACTGGCAATATTTAGAGATACGTCATTCTATCGATGTCATGCACCTAGAGAAAAATGTCTTCGATAGCACCATGGGTACTTTACTAGACATACCTAGCAAGACAAAGGATGGGCTGAAGTCCCGTAAGGACCTCGTGAATATGCAGATAAGGAAAGAGCTTCACCCTGTAGATGAGGGTAACGAAAAAGTGTATCTTCCGCCGGCCTGCTACACCTTGACAAATGAGGAGAAAAAGGCAATGTGCAAATGCCTACGTGGGGTGAGAGTGCCTACTGGTTTCTCCTCAAACATTAAGCGACTGGTATCCATGAAGGATTTGTCATTTTCAGGCTACAATTCCCATGATTGCCATGTAATGCTCACAGTATTCCTCGCTATCGCTATCAGAGCAATCGAACCATTACACGTTAAGGTGGTCATCAGAAAGCTGTGTTACTTCTTCAATACAATCTCACAGAGAGTAATTGATCATGACGAGTTAGGTCCTCTCCGCACTTTCGCTATAGAGACCGTGTGCGAGCTTGAGATGTGTTTCCCACTGTCATTTTTCAATATAATGGAACACCTCATAGTTCATATTGTGCCTCAGATTATTGCACTTGGCCCTCTATACCTGCATCAGATGTGGCCATTCGAACGGTACATGTCCATTCTAAAAGGCTACGTACGGAACCGTGCCGACCCAGAGGGATCGATGATAGAGGGATATACTATCGAGGAAGTCATTGAGTGTTGCATTGATTACCTAAAAGAGGGGAAAGCAATTGGTTTATCGGTACCTCGACATGAAGGTAGATTATCTGGAAGAGGGACAAAAGGGCAGAAAAGAATCCACGACGATGATTACAAGAAACTGAAAGAAGCTCATTTCACTGTGCTGCAACAGCTCGCGATAGTGGAGCCGTACATAGATCAGCACCTTAAGGAATTACAAGCAATGAATACAGGGCATTCTGATGCATGGATCATGAAGCGACACAAGGCTGCCTTTACTGAATGGTTCAAGAACCTCGGCCTACCAGATGGCGATACTACGGAGGAAAAAACTATTAAGAGGTTGGCTGACGGGCCATCAAGTGTTTACACCTCATGGCAAGCATATGATCTGAATGGGTATACATTTTATACCAAAGCGAAAGACCAAAGGAGTGCATGCCAAAACAGTGTCCTTCGAGTAGAGGCAATCGACACAACTGGACAAAAGAGCACATACTATGGATTCATAGAAGAAATCTGTGAACTGGACTATGGATCCAACATGCAGATTCCACTGTTCCGGTGCCAATGGGTCAAACACCCATCTGGCATGGTTGTCGACATTTTTGGGCTGACAATCGTCGACCTCGTCAACGTAGGGCACAAGAATGACCCATGGGTACTTGCCGATCGGGCCGCTCAGGTTTTCTATATGACTGATCCATCTCAGTTGAAGAAAGATATAGTTGTCTCGGGAAAACAAAAGATTTTGGGAGTTGATGATGTCCAAGATGTTGAGGCATATAATCAGTACGAGAACATGACACTCTTCACGAACTTTACAAACAACATTAAGGTCGTGGAAGCAACGATTGGTGATTCCCCGAAGCCATACATGAGGAATAAGGTAGTAGGGAAGAATGTCAAAGGTTAATCTACATACGTAATTATGGTGACTTAAGATGGATGATGAATTTTTGTACGGATGATTACTGACTCTTTTTGTAATTAGTTCTGTGGATATTTTTACATTTTAGTTGTGGAAAGAAATAAATATTGAAATGGGCCAAAAGTTTTTCCTGGCGGTAGAGGACACTTCCGGCCGCCAGCGAAAAAGGTTTTCGCTAGCGGCGAGGTAAGCCGGCCGCCAGCGAAAATTGTTTCGCTAGCGGGCCGCCTATTCCGGCCGCCAGCGAAAACCTTTTTCGCTGGCGGCCAGGTAAGCCGGCCGCCAGCAAAAATTGTTTCGCTAGCGGTCCGCATAATCAGGCCGTCAGCGAAAAAGTTTTCGCTGGTGGCGAGGAAATCCCACCGCCAGAGAAAATTTTTTCGCTAGCGGCCCGCCTAATATGGCCGACAGCGAAAAAGGTTTTCGCTAGCGGCAAGGTAAGTCGGCCGCCAGCGAAAATTGGTTTCGCTATATATGGGCGCGCGGGAGTCTCAATTTTTCCTAAGTCCCGAAGGCGCGAAAACCCTAGAGCTGCCGCCAGGCTGCCGAAATTTTCAGCCGCCGCCGCCAGCAAAAACCTAGCGCCGCCGCCTTCTTTTCGCGCCAGGAGGCAGGTAGCCCTCACCGCCGCCGCCTCCTCCTCACCGCCGCCCGGTTGACTCCTCACTGCCGTCGCCGGTCCTCACCGCCCCCGTAGCCTCCTCACCGCCGCCGCCGGTCGCCGGCTCATCGCCACCGCATCCTCATAGCCGCCGGCGGCCGCCTCCTCACCGCCTCTTGCCGCCTCCTCACAGCCGCCGACGCCCGCCTCCTCACAGCCGCCACCAGCCTCCTCACCGCCGCCGCCTCCTCTTCTTCCTCTGCTCGCCGCCTCATCCAGGTACCCTTGTCGCCGCCTCCTCTTTTTTCCGATGAATGGAATGGATGAATGAATGAATGGATCGATGAATGGATGGATGAATCGATGAATGGATGGATCGATGATTGATTGTATGTATAGATGTATAGATGTATAGATGAATAGATGAATGGATGAATCGATGAATGGATGGATTGATTGATTGTATGAATGGATGGATGAATCGATGAATGGATGGATTGATTGATTGTATGAATGGATGGATTCATCGATGAATCGATGATTGATTCTACATAGCTTGACATGCTGCTCCTTTGTAATTTTCAAATCTCTTCCTAATTCTTTTCTTCTCCCAAATTTGTAACTCCTCCATTCAATTTCTGTGCAAGATAAATTAACATGGATTTTTCTGGTAGTGGACAAAAATACCTAGATTCCATTTTCTTTTCTTTCACACAAAAATTTTTTATATTTTATTCTCAGTAAAATAAACAAAGTCAGTTCAGCCGAAATTAGTTTGAATTTTTAGGAGGTCAAGACTTACTAAATAAATTCTGCAAAAATTATATTAATTCATGATAAATAGATTAGTATTTGAATAAATTATATACCCTATACACTTTTATGTAATAAAATGCACATCTGGGAAGTGTATCCGTTTTGCCGATTAGGGTTTTGTATTAATATATAATTTGACCGTTTTGACCTAATTGTTTGAGGTATCAGATGTACATATTAAATTGCACCAAAATTCCAGTGAGTTATGTGCACATATGTTGTCTTGTTTTTCAGCAATTTTTTTTTCAAACAGTTACTCTTGGATGTGTCTGTTTGTGTAAATCTGATATTACCTGTATTTTTTTCTATGCATACATCATGCCTGCATTTTTACTAGCTCCTGTTACTTATCACAACTATCTAGCCTAATATGGATCTCCATGAACAGCTTGTTTTCTATGTCATTCTAGTACTATATAATACTACTATGCATAGACTCATTCTTGTTGTCGGCACAGTGCTCTACTTGTGTTCTATCGGCATCTTGTTGGGCTAGCTCGCTCTTGAGTTCCTGTGCTCATCATTGTGCAAACAGGAACTTGTTGATGCTGTGAATCTGTATCTTCAACAAGTTGTATATATACTAAATATTTTCCTCTTCTTCGCTATGAACTCATCAAGGAGACAAGAAGGGAGCCCCCTGGACCTGAACAATTTGCATAGTAGATGATATTGTTAAGCTTTACATTCTACTCACCATGCCTAACTCACCAAGTATTTAAATATGGGTATACTTAAGGTGAAGACTAGGGTAGGGCTTTTGTTATAAATTAATCATGCATGTATATTTGTATTCATGAGACCTAGCATGTCATGCATCCAAGACTCAAAAACATTTAAAAAGACTCAAATTACACATTACAACTTGTGTTCATGCAAATATGAGAATATCTTACATGTCGAATCATTTTGAAGAAAAAGAGAAATTCTAAGTCATTTATACATGTATGTAAAATCTGATCATTTCTAATCTATAATTCTAATCTATAATTTTAATTATCTCTAGAATTAAAATTTTTTAGAACAGAGAGAGTATGGAATAGAAGCAAATACCATCTAATGAAGTCATTTAATTCCCCCCTCACTTATATTAGTGATTTATTTTTATTTTTAACTCTTTTAAGAAAGATGTAATGATTCCATTCCGCATCTAATATAAACTCACCTTAAAAGGATATCAACGAAAAAACCGACCAAAACGGAACCCTCGGGTGCCAAGGGCAAGCAAACTCCACCGATGGTCGAGGAGGATATTTGCACACAAGTAGTCGCGGAGGAATTATCGCCGTCAAGATCCGGTGAGGAAGGGAGTGGATCGTATCACTCGCCAAGTGACCCCCATCCTTCTCCTGCAAGGAAGAAAAAGGGTGAGAGCAATAATGAAGAAGTCGACTCCGACTACATCCCCCGCGAACCGGTGGTACGTAACATATTATATATGATTAGTTCCGATCGTATTAAGTATATATATGGATTATAACTGATGTCATGTGAAATGCAAATATAGAAGAATGCTCCACACCGATCTAAAAGGAAAGCCCAAGCCGCACCCGAAGTGAAAGCCGAAGCTGGAGCTGTCGTGCGCATCTCAGCTTTAAGTAAACCCAAGAAAAGAAGGGGCGAGCGAGGGAAGAACATGTTGTTGAAAGAAGTCAGCGTGCTGACGCGTATCAGTGAGAAAGGGGAACCCCTATCACCCGAAGATTCATGTTCCAAGTATAGCAACCAATGTGGGTCGATAGTTAGGGATATCGTGGAGATCACATGGAAGGATTGGAAGAAAGTTCCTGACACTAGAAAGAACAGCTGTTGGACGTCGCTGCAAAGCAGGTTTGAGTATCCACAAGGGACAGACGATGAAGCAGCGAAGGTCTATGCACTCAAGACCATGGGCAAGCTGTGGCGGAACTGGAAAGATAACACCAGCCCAATGGGATAAGTTCGTTGCCCTTAAGACATCAGCGGAGGAAAAGGAGAAGAGCCAGAGGATGTCTGAACTAGCAAGAAGGAATGAATATCCTCATCGTTTGGGATCGACCGGTTACCGTCCAGCGGTTAAGAAATGGACAAAACAAGATGAAGAGATGGAAAAGGCTGGGAAACCGGTTCCTATGAAAAATCACAACCCACGAACCAGGAACTGGGTGCGTGCAAGAACACCGGCCTTCACCCCGGAGGGGGATGTAGTCTTCAAGGATCCAAAGCTCCAGGAGGTAGCTGTCAAGATGAAGAACATCGTCACGCAGCAAGAGGCCGGGATGTTCGTGCCAGATAGAGACCGGGACGAGCTGACCTATGCGTTGGGCAACCCGGAGCACTCTGGCCGTGTCCGGGGAGTATCCTCAAAGACTAGCTTGAAGGATGGATTCAAAGAGGATGCTCATACCTACAAGAAGCGTGATCGCTATAAGGAGGAGATAGAATCCCAGGCTAGGGCAGCAGCTCATGAGGAATGCCATAGATATTGGAGCCAGAATATGATGCACGGTGGTGCCGTTTCGTAGCCTGATCCGAGCTATCCGATGGACGATGTAACGGAGGATACTCCTTGCAATCTCTTGATTCCGGTTGGCAGGGCAGGAAAGAAAATACAGGTTGCAATTGGGAGGTTCATACCGGGCCGCAGATTCCATTGCCAAGACATTCCGGATGACTATGCCAAGGTAGAGGTCCGGACGGTCAATGAGGCTCACCAGATGCACGAGATCGACATTCCAACACCTGAGGGGATTGTGTACCTTGGAGATACCGTTGACCAGTTTGTACTGTGGCACAAGAATGATATTCAACTAGGGTCAACGGATGGAACGGATCGTCCACCAAGGATACCGGTGTCACCGCCTCGTCCACCAAGGGACGAAGAACCGTTCATCACCTCCGCAATCAGATCATCTAGTTGCATCACCTCCAAGATCAGAGCCTGCTGTTGCGTCACCTCCAATTGAAAAGGAGACAGAAGTACAATCAGGGCTTAAAAAGGATCAATTAGAAGTACAAGTTCAGGAAGTGCCTCCGGCACAGCAATCAGAGCGTGCACAATCAGGGCCTGAGCGGACAATGTCCGATGAACTAGACCCATCGCAAACACAGCCATTGCAACCGGAGGAACCTAAGGGTGCCGATGTGCCAGTGATGGTAAGGACACACAAGCACAAAGAAAAAAGTGAATCGAAGAAAAGATATATGATAATGGCATTCCGAGGAAGGGACAAAGATATCAAAGATGCCGATTTTGATGACAGAAAGTTAACAGGCCTCAAGCAAACCATGAAAGATTATCTCAATTATATCAACTGCCCGGATGTGCCGCATGAGTTTCAGAATGGCCAACCATTCATCCATGCCTGGCAACTAACAGAAGGACCGTGGCAACTAAGGAGGTAGCATGAATGGTATATCAAGGCAAGCACCATAAAAGGCCTTTCATTGTTCACAGTTGCCGTGCAGGAGAACATCTTCTGGAGCGGGCCATGCCTATTCCAAGTCCATTTCTCTGATATGCATGCCCTCTACCATCAGAAGAGGCTCGACGCCAATTTGGTCGGCATCTGGTGTCTGTAAGTGCATGACTGGAACGTGTCAATAAATCATTGTACCTATGTGCGTACCTAATTTGACCTTACATTTTTTGAAGGATGAATTACGTGGAAGCCGAAGAGATGCGAAAGCCTGTCGGCTACCTAAACCGGTGCCGAATAAGCAAGCCGAACCACACCTACCTGCTAGACGAGAACAAGCTACCGGCACATGTTCAGGCGATGACGCGGCAAGAGAGGGACGCATATATAGAACAAAGGCATCAGGAAAAGATTCTCGATGTTGCTACTTATGTAGCTATAGCACTTGAATCTACGCAGGACAAGGAATGCGTTTACGCGCCATACGCCTTTGAGTAAGTTTTCATATCAACTATGATTATATACATATAATCATGGCTGGACTAACCATTTCTTTTGCAGCGACCATTGGATAATATTTCTTCTCTATCCAAAGTACAATGAAGTCGTCGTCTTGGATTCTCTTGATAAAGACAGCAATACATATCAAGAAATGCTCAGAATTATCGATCTGTAAGTTATATGTATGGATGTTTCTTATTCTTATATATTCTCATGACATGTTGTTATCTTTGACGAATTTAAATTAATTATCTCTGCAAACAGTGCATATAAAAGGTATTACCAGCAAGGCGGACAACGGAAAAACTCCAGACAACGCATACTCATCCGCAATAAGTGGCCGGTAAGTAAATTTGGATGCCAAACAATACTACTTAATTTTTATAAATGCATGTGTTTTTCCATTTAATTAACTAATATACTTTATAATTGATGTTGAAAGTGTCATAAGCAACCGGTGGGAACCGTACTATGCGGATATTACACCTGCGAATACCTTAAGGTCAGTGGGAGATATTGCGCGCATTACGACGATGTAAGTACAAACCGTCAATACTCTTGTTAAGTTAATCGCTAACTTGCATTACTGTGAACAATTTCGTAATTTGTCATGATCTCGATGCAACTTCCAAAAATTCCCAAGTCTGAAAGGGAGCTCGATGATAAAACCATCGAGAACATACAACGGGACATGTGCTACTTCATCCACCATGAGTGCGCACATCAGCTTGGGAGGTTTTTCGACCACGATGGAGTTTTGGCCCTGCCGGAGAACGAATGTCTGTCTAACTGGAGCAGGAGTATAATATAGATAGGTTTCATGCGTATGTATATCGGTCGGGTTGTAAGACATTCAACTACTTGTATATGTGGTGTCGGTCCAATTCTATCTATATAGATGCTTAGAAATTGTATATATATATATATATGTATATATTAATCTTCATATATTATTTCCGCGTGCATGTATATTAATCATCAATGGCGGCTGCACGAAAGAGAACATACTTTATCGATAGCTCGATTAGTTATATCATCCATGTGTGACTCTAAAATACATGAACAAAGGTAAGAAAAAAATAATATATAATATTTTTTTATAAATATTGCATCTTCGCAGGCGGGCCACGTGTCAAAAATAGGACGATGTCCTATTTTTACTGGCGGCCATGTGTCTTTTCCCAGAAACTGATGGGCTTTTTTTCTAGTGGGCCACGTGTCCTAAAAAGAGTGTAAGCCGCCAGAGAAGAATATTTTCACTGGCGGCTGTCTTAAGCTAGTGGCCAGCGAAGATATAGCTTTGCTGACGGCTGACGTAAATTGGCCGCCAGAGAAAATAGTTCTTCTCTGGCGGCCGACATAAAGCGACCACTAGCGAACATATTTCTTTACTGGCGGTCTATAACCGCTAGCGAAGATCTTGATCTTCACTGGCGTTTGCTTTGTGGCGGCCCCAATTGCCGCCAACGAAAATCCAAAATGGCCGCCACGAAAAACTGTTTCCGTAGCAGTGAGAGAGTATAAGGGATGAGGGAATGGATAAGAAACTAGAAGCGGAGCAAATGCCCAATATTTTATCTTCCCATTGGTCGCTCGACGGGGAATTCTCTTGATTCTGTTGTTCTGATTCGTTATGTTGGAATTTTTTGATTCTGTATTGATCCATGATGAGATGTGTTGTTCTGTGTGTTGTGAACTCTATTCCTTGATTCTATATTGAATCCTTCGTATATAATCTGATTTTGTAATGATCTGTGAACTTGTGGAATTGATTTCGTGATTATGTACTAATCTGCCAAAATTTTTATTTATAGTTACTAGTAATATGCCCGTGCTAACGCTACGGTGACACTATATATACTTTGGCAATCAAATAAGTTATTCAAGCTAATGAGACAAAAAAAAAACGTCGAGCCCACATGTTCATTATTTTAGAGCACAACCAGAAGCTAACAATGCAAAGTTCCACAGATGAAGTTCTATATCATAATTTACACAAGAAAACTGGTTTCATAACCAAAATCCTTTCCTTCCAAACGTTCTCGTTCTCAAGTGATGAACTTAAAAAATCGGACTAATTCCACACGGTAATTTTTTGGCTATATATGCTACTCTTCAAATTGTGTTCGTACACTCATTTTCAGAAAGTTTAACGGAAGAATGCCAACTGTTGTTTCTTCCTCTGGAGCATCCTTCACTCATTGTTTCAGTTCACTCATTATTGCTCCCTTAAAAGCAAAGAATGATGCTCTAGCATTTCAAAATCCCACACATTTCGAAGTCCCAGATGATATTAAGAAGTTTAACACCAAGATATAGTTACAGTTTTTCAGTTTTGTATTAGCAATGCCTCAAAAAATGAATGAGATGATGTCCTACAATTACTAACCAGTGAAGTGCATTTGCACCCATCAACCTGTGCTTATATGGAGTGTTTTACTTTAGTCTTTTCATTAATCAAGGGAATTGAATTGCATAATTCAGAATCACTGATCTCCAATTTCTTCTGCTGATGTACTCCTTAACAACTCCAGAAAATCTGAATTGATTTAAGCATCAGTAATTCTCTGTTTAGTTAAAGCGAGTGACTGTATATAGAGTTTCAAAACCAAACCCAACATAGCCTGTCATAGAACTGAAAAAATGAAACAAAATGCATGAGGATACCTTACATTAAAAAACTTGATCAATTGGGTACAGTTATGTTACACATCATTCTGAAATATGAATCCTCCATGTTTTTTCTTTGCAGCAAAATAATATTAGGTATTGAATTACTGAAATATGGTTCAAGAGGCAATCATCTGCATGATGGATATGTAATAATCGGTAGAAACTCTGGAGATTAATTTAGTACAGCAAACAATAGTGAAGATGCATAAAACATGGGTAAACAATAGTTCAGTTAGTTGAGGGAACCAAGAATATGATTGTGTAAAAAATTAGGTTGCGTTCGGTAGCTGAGGATTGAGAGAAGATTTCTCTCATTCTCTGTGCGCACGTTTCCCGAACTACTAAACGGTGTGTTTTTTTAAAAAAATTTTATATGAAAGTTACTTAAAAAAATCATATTAATCTATTTTTTAAATTTAAAATAGTTAATACTCAATTAATCATGCGTTAAAAGCTCGCCTCGTTTTACGTATCTTCTCAATCTTTTTTTTTCCTCTCAAACGCAGCCTTAGTGTTGACATTGCATAAAGAATTCACTCCTTACATTTTATAAACATGGCTAAAATCAGTACTAACAAAAACAAACTAAAAACAGGGGAAACAGCCAACAGACAGTCGCACTGTTTTTTCTCTAATTTTTTTTTCTTAAAACACTGTTTGATCTTCTATGATGCTCTGAACATCAGTAGTAGCAGCAAGTTCCTCGACAAGACAACTAATGGACAAAAAAAATAGAATTTATGGGTTTGTTTGACACAGCTTTAGCTTCAGCTTCATCTCTCCTGGAGTTAAAGCCCAGCCAAACAGTTTTAGCTCCACTTAAAATGAGAGCAAAGCTGGGTGAAGCGCTCTCACAAAATGAACTAGAGATGTGCAGCTGGGTTTAGACTGCTCCACAACTTCACTTCAGACCCAACTCCTGAAGCTAAATTTATGAGTTGGAGCTGTATCAAACAGACCCTATGTATCGCAGATAACTTGCTGCCGATACATAGAATATTTGCTTAAATAAAAGACAGATGATTGTGTGGGATAACTTTGTATTTACTACAAAATAATTTTTGTGTCAGCCGCTTACCTTCGTTGGGCAACACCGATCCGTCACAAAAGCAAAAATACATTAATCAATTATTCAGTGACTCTCCAAATCTGCCCACAAAAACAAACAAGAAACAAACAATGAATCTAGATCAATTATATAATTTGGAGCTAAATAGACAAATAGCCTAATCAAAATTCCCAATATCTACCTGTTTGATATGCCGGTCCCTTCCCATTTCCCTTTTTATCCATCTTTTCAAATCTCAAATAAAAAAATCATTGATCACAGATTCACAACTCGCAGACGAGAGAAGCACGAATGCTCTGACCTAAAATTATTCTTCATTCCTTCAATCATTTAGCTCGGGTTATAATAAAACACATGTCAAAAACTCAACACACATTATTTTACATAATTATATCTTTGGAAACTAGTACAAGCATGCTTGTTCATTTTACAGATCATAATCGTGAACCTTGGCAGAAGGAATTGCCTTTTCAACACAGATCTTTCCCCGAATTAGTGACGCATCCATGCACCTGCTAAATGACTTGGCCCAAGCTGCTGCTCACGGACTGCCTGCCTCTGTGCATGTGTTCCCGGTGACTGCCTCGCGGCCTCAGCTCACCGGGGCGCTGGTTGGGTACCCTCCGCTCGCCGGCCGGCCACGCCTCCACGCATGGATCCAGCTAGTTGGCGGCACAGCCGCACCATGCCGGGGACGCCGTTAAAACTAGCGTCCTCACCTGGACATTGTTCTCCACAGCCTCCACAAAAACAGCGTCCTTCCTTTTTTTTCTAAATATTAGCTTTGATTTACTAGATATTTAATTCTAGTGTTGTTAATTACTATAATAAAAAATGGGACTAATCTGTATTGATCCTGCTGTCTTGCTTCTTCTATTTTTATTTGTTAAACAACATCAGTGCTGGGTATCACATCCGACACTGATGAAGGGGTATGTATATTCCTGTGCCAGTTGTAGGAACCGACCGATTTTTTTTCACTATAGTAATTGATAAACCCTGAATTAAATAGTTAGTAAATCAAATCTGATATTTATGAAAATAGAAAGGACGTTGTTTGGTGGAGCGTCCAGATGTGGACGCTGGACGCTGTTGTGAACACCGTCCAGGTCAGGACGCTCATTGAAATGACGTCCACGGCCTGCTGCGCCTCCATCGTCCCCGCTTCACTGCCGTCCTCGTGATTACGTACTGCTGAGCGAGGCTTGCCGCAGCCCTCAATTGCATGTTTGTCACATCCCTTGTTTCTCCGGCGATGATCAGCCGTGGGCATGCGGGTAGTGGCCGCTGGCTACTGCTCGCTACTTTTTTTTTTATCAAGGGCCTAAGACCCCATTTCATTTACTAGAAATGAGACAGAACCTACATAGTCTGAAACAAAGATCTCAAAAAAATAATAAAAAAAAAAGACATGCCCAGCTCTATCTGATTAAGTTTTCCAAAACACTTGTTGCTACCAACTTCTACAACTACACAGCAAGGAACAAGCCACCACAAAAACTTTAGCCTTTACATGGAGATCAAGTGCTAGCAACTTCCAGCAAAACAGCCTTCAGAGATAACATACAACAAAAGAAAACGGAACCAGCAGATTCATGATCCAGTCAGGCTTCAAGTCTTCTGATGCCTGTTCTCTATCCAAACCTTGAGTTATATATTTGATTTGTCACCTGCCTTACGAGTTTGGTTCCCAACGGCAGTCTTCTTTGGTTTGCTTCCGATTTCTGCAGCACAGTCCAGAATTCCATCCAGTGAAAAGTCAAAAAGACTAGGTCAGTGGGATCCTTTGGAATTACAACCATTATTCCTAGTTTTCCGTATAGCCCAAATGACTGTAGCAACTCCAACAACAATTAACTGTTTCATGTTTTTATCAAAATTTATTCAACGATTGTCCAAATAGCAGTTGTTTATTCAACACAGGTTTCAGGCTAAAAGCACAGATCACTACATTCCAAAGCAACATAGCCATTGGACATTCAAAGAACAAATGTTACAAAGTTACTTCCCTATCACAGATTTAGCATTGTTTGTCCCCTTTTCTTCAACCTCTTTTTATATAAGTTATCTTTTGTTAGGATCATGTTTTTTTTTATTAACAGCCAAATGAAAACCATGATTTTGAAGGGAAATTTGAACTTTCAAATCTTCTTTTGTGGTAAATCCACTTGTTGCATTTTTAGAGCCTTATAATATGATTTTACATGAAAGATTTCATCCTTTTCAGATTCCGCCACAACTTATCTCTGCAGTTCTCTTGCAGCTTCAGATCATTACAGTTGTTTATTTCATTCCAATCATTCATACTGCTCGCTACTTAATTAGCTAATTCACTGTTTTGCTGCTTGGTGAGGTGCAAGCTCCTCTCCCTCCATTGGCTCATCGCGGCATGCAACACGTACAGCAGAGACGTCGTCGCTACTCCTGCGCATCATTGCGCCAAGCGACTCTTCTATATATCCCTTTTTTCTATGAAGTTAGTACCCACTAACTACAATTAATACCCTAAAGCTCAAACCTTAATGTTTCACGTCATCGTTACTTTTCAGACGTTAGATCAGTAGATTGGATAAGCAATTGGATGAATAGGATTAAAAAAAAGAAAAGAAAATGCATCACGTTCAAGTTCAAAACAGACCAAGTCACAAGAGTCACCATGTGAGGCCCATCTGATTGGTTCTTGGCCCAAACAACTCAAATCCACCGAACCCATTAGCTATAAAGTTGATCTTTGGTTAAGACACGTCATCTTTTTTCGCGAACGCGCAAAAAAATTGCACGCCAATATATTAGAAGGCAGAAGAGTTTTTGATATACAACGCAATCAGTCAGACAGGCCTATGCCAAGGGAGGGAGAAAGGCAAAAACTGTAGGCGAGAAAAAGAGAAACAAGAAACTACTGCGGCGGTTAAACGTAACTCCGATCAGCGAGAGGGGGGACAGAGCCACATTACGCTCCCAATATATCCCCAAAAACAGCAACGCCAGCGGAAAACCACAGACGACCCTCTGAGAGGATGGACTCTAGAACCACTGAGACCGAAGAGAGTGCAGAGCCAAAAACCCTGGAGTTCCGTTTCTTCCATAGCTGCCAAGAGACAAGGAGGACCTGGGAGTCGAAGCCGGCACGAAGATGCTCAGGTAAGCAGGCCCTAGAGGATGGCCACCAGACATGAAGCCAGCTGCCATTAGGGGGAGAGAGGGCAGCCTAGCCAAGGGACGACAACACGCGGTGCCAGACCTGCTGAGCGAACACACAGTCGATGAGGATATGGTTAGCCATCTCGAGATCTTGAGCGCAAAAGGGGTAGGTTGAATGGCTATCGAGGCCACACTTCTGGAGGAGATCGGTCGTCCAGCAGTGCTGCTAAAATGCAAACCAAAGGAAGGATCTGCATTTAGCAGGACCCTTTGTGTGCCAGAGTAGATCAGCACAGGCAAAGGAGTGCTGGCCGAAGAAGAACGCCTCATAAGCTGAACGCGCCGAGTAGCGCTGGTCACTCGTCCAACGCCAAACAAGACAATCCTCGACGCCTGACGAGAGCAATATAGGAAGCACCGCATCCCAAACAAGAAGGAACTGGGAGATGACCGGGACAGTGCAGGCGCCGCAGATGTCACCAACCCAGGATTTGTTCGCAAGGGCAGAAGCAATCGTGCGCGAACCCCGGAGACGTGGGGGCACAACGAGGAGAAGATCTAGAGCCAAGGAGGCCACCGAGTGGCCATCAATCTATTGGTCAGTCCAGAAGAGCATTGACTCACCATCTCCCGGCACGAAGAAGGTGGACATTGTGAACATGTCGGAAACGCTCCGCTCGACAGGGGCATTCAGACCATCCTAGTAGGGATGCATGGAGCGCTAAAGCTAGAGCCAGCGAACACGCAGGGCGAACCCTGCCATCTTGAGGTCAGGAATGCCCAAACCACCGAAAGGCTTGGGACGACAAACATTCGTCCAAGACACCCGGCACTGTTCCCCATGGACCAAGTTTGTATCCGTCCACAAGAAGGCGCGGCGCTTCTTGTA
This sequence comes from Oryza officinalis, assembly GCA_008326285.1. Taxonomy (NCBI): domain Eukaryota; kingdom Viridiplantae; phylum Streptophyta; class Magnoliopsida; order Poales; family Poaceae; genus Oryza; species Oryza officinalis. The sequence goes on along the minus strand of BDMV01000010.1, from coordinate 1,249,470 downwards.
AATGGCTTTGATTACCCAGACTGGCAAGCCGATCACCATAGACACATGGACCGGGATGGAGGAGAGGACAGACTAGACCAGCACAAAGCGGCCAGCCAAAGTGGTGAGACGGCCCTTCTAGGGGGGAAGCCGATGGGAGACTTTATCCACGAGCAGTTGCAGGGCCGCTTTCGGTAGCTTGCAAACCGATAGCGGAATGCCGAGGTAGGTGCAAGAGAAAACAGAAATCGAGCAAGGAAAGCAGGACTGAACCAGCTCCAGGTCCTCAACCGAGCAGGGGATCGGAGTAACCGAACACTTGACGAAGTTCGTGCGCAGCCCGGATGCTTAACCAAAGACAGAAAGGATGTCTTGGATAAACTCAAGATCCTGGCGAACTGGGAGAGGAAAAGAACTAAATCATCACATAGAGGGAAGCACGATGTCATAAAGCACGATCATTAAGCAGAAGGAATCCGCCCGAGTCGGAGGCCTTGCGGAGCATCGCATTGAGCACATCCATGACCAGGATGAAGAGCATGGGGGATAGAGGATCCTCCTGGTGAAGAACCCTCCGGTGAGGAAAGCGGGGACCAGGCACCCCGTTGATCATCACCCGAGAAGAGAAGGCACTGACAATGAGGGAGATCTAATCACACCAGCACTGACTGAACCCTAGGTGGCCAAGAACCTCGAGCAAGAACGGCCAATTGACCGTGTCAAAGGCCTTCGCGATGTCAACCTTGAGAAGGAGCCGGGGTGTGCTCCTTGCATGGAGTGCTTTGGCCGCAAGCTGGACATAGCGAAAGTTGTCGTGAAGGGAGCGGTCTTTGACGAAGGCGCTTTGATTGACCGCCACAAGCTCGTCAAGGTGAGGAGAGAGCTATGATGCCAGGATCTTGGAGAATAACTTGCCGAAGCTGTGGATGAGGCTAATCGGTCAAAAATCCTTCACGTCGACGGCCTCATCCTTTTTCAGTAGAAGGGAGATGAGGGCATCACTGAGAGAGGCAAAACCTTGGCCGTTAGTCAGAAAGACATAGTTAAGAGTCGCCAAGATTGCAGACTTGATCACAGGCCAGCAAGCCTTGTAGAACAGGCCCGTGAAACCGTCAGGACCGGGCGCCTTATCTGAAAGTAGAGACTTAATAACCGCCCACACTTCACGCTCTGTTAAGGGGCTGTCCAGTGCCCCGAGCTACGTAGGGTGGAGGCCAAGAGAGTGGAAGTCAAGAGCAAGTTCATGTTAGACGCTCGTTCTCAGGATGGCGCGAAAGTGGGAGGAGGCAAGATCTTGCATCTCATCATAAGAAACGGCAAGTTGGTCACCATCACAAAGGCGCATGATGAAGTTCTTCCTCCTGCAGGCCCTAGTGTGCAAGTGGAAGAATTTTGTATTAGCGTCGCGCTCCTTGAGCCAAACCAAGCGCGAACACTGGCGCGCAATGGTACGCTCCAGTGAGGCAAGCCCAAGGCACTTCAGCTTCAAGTCCCGTCGCAACCAGGTCTCCAAGGGGGAGAGAGACCGATTTTTGAGTGCGACATCAAGCCGGAAGACGAGCTCCTTTGCCATCTAAAGCTGGAGACAGACATTGCCGACATGACGGTCACTCCAGCTCTGTAGACGCTTAACCGTGTTGGAGAAACACCAGGCAAGCGCGGAAAGAGGGGGGAGGTTTGTTGGAGGTCTCTAGGCGTCCTGCATGACTTGAAGGGAGCCGTCGAACTTGGGCCAAATGGCTTCAAACCGAAAGCAAAGTGCTTTTGGCGAAATGATGCAGGAATGGAGGAGGAGAGCACAGTGATCCGAGGCGACAGAGGATGCCGCTTGGAGGAGACAAGAAGAGAAGAGCTCCTCCTAGTCTGCAAAGAAAAGGATGTGATCGAGCTTGACGAGAGTAGGGGAGTCACGCTCATTACTCCAAGTGAAACGACGCCCGTGAAGAGGCAACTCCCGGAGATCCAACTCATCGATCAAACGACGGAAGCGGTCCATCATGCGTAGATTGAGATTCCTTCAAATTTGGTTTGATCCGACATCAATACTCCATCGTTTCCGATGCCATGCCCAATCCTCATAACCATCGGCCCATCATTGTGCCATTGAAGCTCAGCAGTGTGATCATCTGATCGATCGATTCCCCTTCTATACAAATGGCTTGCAAGTTTCAGGTGAATTTACTGCTGCCATCAAAGCAGCGGGCGGCAGCAATTACGCATCAAAAGTCACCAGCCGGTAATCTCAAGTTCTTGAGTCTCAACCTCAACGGCTCAACTTCTCCAGTCACAATGAAAGTGGAAGCGAATTTTTTTGACTCCTCTAATGGCAATGGCAACCAAATAGATGGCAATGGTCTTTATATATAGTCATACTAACCCTTCTCGGAACCCCTCCCTCTCAACTCATTCTCACTTTCACCGGCATCTTCTGAATGGCACATCCTAGGCACAGCCTTTCTGATGGAATTCCACGGCACAAGAATGCAAGATCTTGAGTTTTCCCGGCCGTGCTATTGATCACTGAATACTTCATCTGTGCATCCTCCGGTAGTCTAGAAGCACACATCAACCCATAGGTTCCTGTCAATGTGCTGGTTACTAGGCTTATTATAGCTTATTATGGCATCTTTCGCTTACCATTTTAATTTAACATCGTATAATTATGGCTTATTATGTTCTGGTTACTAGGCATCTCCTGTGTATTGTGAAATCATTGTCATGATTAATATTTTGTGATGAACAATTGGCTTCGCAAATGATTTATTCGATAAATTGGTTTGAGAATATTTGTGGATGTTGGTGTGAGTGCGTGTGACTAATGTGGGTCAGGTTGTAATATCTGTGCCCAGAAACGGTTGTGTCTTATTGTGTGCAGGAGTCTTGGAGGTCAACTTCGGTCAACGGTAGGATCGGGACTAGACTCAGGGAGGAGTTGAGGTCCAGACGATGAAAGATGTCGGGTGACGAAATTGGATACGAGATGGCATACGATGAATAGATATCGTGCGGGAGAGATCTTCGCAACGGGTTTCACAAGGTGTGTGTGCAAGCGTCGGTGTTCGCGAAGGGGATTGTTTGAGAGAGTTTGAGAGAATTATAATTTGGTAAATAGTAATTTGATTTGGAAAATGAGGGTTTGAGTCCTAGTGGAACTAGGAGTTGTACTCCTACTTTGAGTAGGAGATTTTAGGTATAAATAGATGAGGGGTTAAAACTATAAATATATCGACTTTTTAGGAGAGAAAAGTTAGGGTTTGCTTCTAGGCTTGAATCTAGTTCAAGAGTTGAGGAGGAGTGCTTTAGATGCACTTTGTAAACACATATTGATGCAATGAAGTTGATCTACTTTCAATTCGTCGATACGTGTTTTCTCTGGTTCCCGACGGTCTGACCGGCAGCAGTGCAGCAGTTTGACCGGCGGCGTCACGGCGGTCTGATCGGTGCGACTTTATTAGGTTAGAGGGTAACTTTTATTTCCGCTAAAAGTTTTGGTTTTTCGTTCTTGGTTAAACCTACCATTCATCCCTCTTTCTTTGGTAGGTTTGTTTGATTTTGTTCAATTCTACATGTATGATTAATTTTAGTCTTTGATAATTCCCGCTATGGTTTGCGATCTTTTAATTTGAACGAGCTGCTCCAAGTTTACCCCCTAAAGGTTTGTTTTTTCCATAATGCAGGTCGCAGTTGGCTACTGGAAATTCTAATGAGTTTGAAGTCTTCTATGTTACTACTGGCTAAGTGTAGTAGTATTTACTATTGTTGAATTTCACAGCAATCTGCAAGTGTTGCAGAGAGGTATGTCGTCCAGGCATATGTGTTTCTTATATGCAGCTAGGACAAGTTCACTCACTATCGCTGAACTGAGATCTGCTATTTTCAATGAAGAACTTCCATTATTCGTACCAGACTATCAAGTATATATTTGTACAGAACATTCATATTGCCCTTGTTCAGAGTTGTTTGTTCATACCCTAAGTGCATTCTCAATATATGTTTACTAGATGGGTAGTAAGAATAGGACACTGCTGAAAAATTGATTTTTAGTATCGGTTCGTAACCCTTTTTAGTACCGGTTATTGAACCGAGATTACCAAATCGGAAGATCTTTAGTCCCGGTTGAAATAACCGGTACTAAAAATAAAAAAAATATGTGCAATATAGGATTCGAACTCAAGACCTCTCACCTTAGCCCTCACACGCATTACCATCTCTCACCTACCACACACATCTAACTTGGATAGATATGGTTTCTTTTTGAATTAACTTTGAAGGCATCTTTAGTCCCGGTTGATAACATCAACCGGGACTAAAAATGCATCTTTAGTCCCGGTTGGTGTTATCAACCGGGACTAAAGATCGAGACATCTTTAGTTCCGGTTGGTCACACCAACTGGGACTAAAGATGCATTTTTAGTCCCAGTTGATGTTATCAACCGGGACTAAAGATGTTTCGAGGGGCTTGAACTTTTAGAACCGGTGCTAAAGCATCTTTAGCACCGGTTCGTTAAACATCCGAGACATTTGCTGGTTTTTGCTGACCGACCAAAGATCAGTTGTCCAGTAGTGGGACCTACAAAACCAAATAGTAGTAGTTGTTGTTTTAGTTCACCCAATATATAGGTATTAAGCTGAGTCCCATATTTAAGAGAATGAATGAGTGAAGAAGAGAGAGCGAATGAGAGAGGAGAAAGTTTTAATATTTGTTTATTTCTTATTACCTGGTAGTAGTGCTACTATCAAATGATACTACTACCGACCTTACTACCTACTCTCACAATGATGAACCAGGTAATAGGATTCTTACTACCTACTTTTTCATGCATTGTGGATGCCCTAATTAATTACTTTGTTGTGTAATGCTTGGGCATTTGTCAGTACTTAAAATATCATCATGATCACTTCTTACAAATCCTGCAACAGCGCGGGGTCAGCTTATTCATGAACACTCTGCCTTAGAGCAGAACGGCCGACGTCATAATTTAATCTAAATACCATATTAATACTCATACATCAACCTGAAACGACCGTCCTAGGCTGTTACAAAGACGGTACCTATTGATGTCTTTTTAAAAAATACTAGATAAACAAGGATTCATGATCTGTATTGAGACCTCGAAATTTCAATATTATTTTGGAAAATACCATATTTATTGATTACAAATAGAAGAACGATAACATTTCAGCACATCTGGCCTTTATTTCACACTATTTTTTACGAGAAGAAAGAAAATTAAAAATGAATTACAAATTATTTTGCATAATAATTAAGCTAGATCCCCAGCATGCATGATCCATCTAGATTATTGATGCATAGAGCCGGCCTGCTACATGTCATGCACCATCCCACAAATCTTCGACGCACTTGTAAGGCCCATTATCAGTGACGAACTGTATTCCAGTCAGACCCCTCTGCTGGGGGAGTTTGCTGATTTTCTCTCTCTCTTCGTCGGTGAGCTCCCAGTCAAAAATATCAAGATTCTCCTTCATCCTATTTTCATTGTATGTCTTCACTAACAAAACATCACCCTGCTCGTACAACCACCTCAAACAAATCTGCACCACAAATTAAATATTGATACGCCCATTTAATCTCTTAACTTCTATAATTTGATCACTTTTGGATGTTGTCTAACATTGATGAAGACACCTAACATTGATGTTTTGGCTAGTAGTAACTTTAAAAATATTTAGGTTAAAGGTATTAGAAGAACATATATAGATTTGTCTTACAAAATACTATAACAAAAATAAATTTTATTTATTATATATATTATAATAAAAAATATAGTCAAAGATATATTTTGAAGACCGTGTCGTCCAAAACGAAGAATTATAGAACCGGAGGGAGTATAATATTGATTGAGTTATCTCATACTACCTCCATCGATCCCAGAATAGGAGTTTTAAAGTTGGATACATCCATCCCAAAATATGAGAATTTTTAAAATTAGATATGATTATTAAAAAGTAGGTACAATTAAATGAGGAAAGGTTGTGATTGAATGAGAATAGAATGGCGGAGGATTGTTATTGGTTGGAAAGAGAATATTGATGAACAAGTTATATTTTGAGATAAATTTTAAATATTAAAAGTTGTTATATTTTAAGCCAGAGTGAGTATAAAATATAGGAACATATCACATGTTTATATCTAGTTAACAAGATACTTCTTTAGCCATATTTATTTTTAAGATAAATATGTTTGAGTCATTAAGATTTAATATTTTATACGCGAGAAGCGGAAAGTGAATGATTCAGCTGGAACAAACCTACCTGAGCAAGTGTCTTGCCCTTGGTTTCGGCGATGTCGTGCAGGACGTCGGAGTCCATCACCGCCGCGCTGCCCCACGGCGTGCCCTTCGCCCCCAGCGGCGAGTAGCCGCACAGCTGCACACCTTCTCGCCGGCACACCTCCCGCAGCGTCCTCTGCTGCCACATCGGGTTCATCTCCACCTGGTTCACCGCCGGCCGAACCACGGCGAACGACAGCAGCTGCTCCAGCTTCCTGGGGGAGAAGTTGCTGACGCCGATGGAGCGCGCGAGGCCCAGCCGGTGGCACTCCTCCATGCCACGCCACACGCCCTCCATATCGAACGACGGCGCCATCTCCTCCTTGGGGAACGGGAACTCGTACTTTCCCGGCGCCACGGTCGCCGGCCAGTGGACGAGGAACAGGTCGACGTACTCCATCCCGAGGTTGCGGAGCGTCTCCCTCGCCGCAGGTACGACGCGGCCGGCGTGCATGTCGCTGCACCAAAGCTTGGAGGTGACGAACACGTCGGCGCGGGAGGCAATGAGACCGCGCCGGACGGCCTCCGCGACGGCCTCGCCGACGCAGCTCTCCGTCGCGTATAGCCTTGCCGTGTCGAAGTGGCGGTAGCCGAGCTCGATGGCGCGGAGCAGCGCAGCCGTGGTGTCCTCCGAGGTGATGAACGGAAACGCCGCGGTGCCCATGCCGATGCGCGGCATGGTCGGCAGCAGCGCGCTCGTCGGCACCTCCGGGATGGTCGCCATTGCAATCGCAGTGTCACTGTGTTAATTTGCTGAGTGAGTGTACTGGACAGACAAGGACGTCTGTGTCTATATATAGAGAAACAATGGAATCTGTTCAACGCATGCGACCAATGCAGACAATGAAGGAGAAATAATGAAATAGAAATTCGGCTTGATTTTTTGTAGCTGAGTTGATCAGCACGTTGAGTAGCAACAATAATTCAGTTTTACTGATTTTCATTGTACTATTACTATTAGTTTACTAGTCATGCAAATCTTGCAAAATGATTAATTACACATGTACAAGTATGGCCCAAGGCCACCAAGGCTGCTACGTCACGTGCAAAGGGATCGAGATCTGTTATTATCTTATTAAGAAATATAATAAATCTATTAGTATCTTATTAAGAAAAATATAAATGATGATTCGATTTCCCTCTGACAACCTAGCTAGAAATTTCCACAATCACACCAACCGGGGCTGCAACGATCAAGAGACGTGTGATACTCGCCACCGGCTAGTGAACTGGGAACTCTATACATAAGATGTTGATGGTTCCAACAGTTGTGGCCATTTATTTTCGAACGCGCGCAAGATTCTTTGTATGTTAATATATTACAACTGTTATATTAACAGAGCTCTGATACAACAAAACACTGGATTCAAATTCAAGAAAATTTGAAAGTTTAAGGTGCTACCAAGAGTTAAGGTTTTCACACTACACTGAATAAGGTCACCTGTGACGGGCCCAAACCCTCACCTTTGACGGGTTTGGGCTTGGTCAGTGATTAGTGGTCACTGGTGAGTCCAGTCACCTTTGACGGGTGGCCGGCCGTCAGAAATGACACACATCTCTGACGGGCAAATAAATAGACGTCCGTCAGAGGTGTTGGTTTCCGCTAGCTTAGGACCAGTTAGAACCCGTCACAGATGTCTCATCTCTGATGGACAGCTAAACAAAAGGCCGTCAGAGGTATTAGTCTCCGGTAGTTAGAATCCGTCACAGCTGGGCTACCTGTGACGGGCAAGAAAGTAAAGGCCCGTCACAGGAGAGTCAACTCTGACGGCCGCGATTTACGAATCCGTCACAGGATGGTTACCTGTGACGTCTTTTTTTTATAACCCGTTACAGGATTTGCTAGTCATGCCCTCTGAAAAACAGAAACATCACAGATACATGCATAACCATATATGGTGATAACATCTCAAAATTGACATCATTCACATATGAAAGCCACAATCATGCACAACAAATTCACAGATACATGCCCGTCAAATACCACAATTATGCCTAGCAAATTCATACCCCCATTTAAGCCACAAATTTCGGACCTTGCTCATGAAACCACAAACTTACCAAACTTTCTGATCGATCCATCTTCTTTTGAACCTCCACGACGACCTGTCATTTAAAAAATAGAGAAAACAATTGAATAGTACAACGTAAATTGTAGTTGATCAAATTTGATGACAATTTGGCAAACTCCCTTGAGTATTACACATATGAAAGTAAATTACATAGCATTCAGTACCACAGAACCATAGAAATAACTGTTTTTATATCACAGAAAATTGGATAACTGTTTTGTTCACGACATCACAACTAGCCCAGTTTAATCATCTATTAGACGTGAAAACGTCCTTTCTTGTTCATTATTTCGGCGAGAATGAAGGCGCACAGTTCGCCTCTGATAGCAGGGGGGTTGATGGGTGAAACCTTCCAGCCAGCTCTACCTTTCTGTTCAATAATACAGAAGTTAGCACGTTTATAAGATTAATATTTGGTATTGAAATGTTCGAATTTGCCATTAGCAACAACCTCAGGGTCGAAATTTTTGACCTCTCTTAGAAGTGTTGACATATTGTGGCACACGTGGAAACCGCACTGGTCCTCGATCTGTTGTGCGCATGCGAAATTGGTGTCATGATAAAGTTGGTCCTTACCCTCCTTGTACCTACCACCCTTTTTCACATATGGGCCCCAAGCCATATTTAAGGCCTTGGTGATTTCAGTGAAATTATAATCCTTTGCCTTACTTGAGTTAAGGTAGTAGTAGACCCTACTCCATTTAGGTACGATGACTAGGAGAACCCAATGTCGCCTACGCGGTGGTTATGTAGCATTAGTAATAAGAAACTTAGCTTCAACAACAATATACACGAAATGAGTATTGTCTTCTTACTCTTGATTGTGCGCGCACATGATGTACTCCTTGTCTTGGTGGGCCCATAAGCACCGGTTCACGTAGTCAACCAATTCATTGAAGTTATTTTGCAGATTGACCTCATTGACCATCGATAGATCAAGGAACCCAACCTGATTACCAAGGCAACGACCCTCGATCCAACACAACATTAAAACAGTTACATATTAGCACTAATTTAGATGATAGTCCATTAATATCACCAGGAGGAAGGTTTGCACTTACAAGGAGTAGCATTTTAGAAGTCCTATGTCTAACTTCCAAATCCTGAATAGGTCAAAGAGGTCATCAAAGCTTACAGTTACATAGGCAGGCGACGATAGGAAGGGCTGGTGGTCGTGATGTCCAACTATGGATGACTCCCTCATTTTCCGCTTGGCATTGCTTAGCTCCATGTACTGTTTGTGTAGCTCTCGGCAAGCAATACCCATCACGGCCAACACATTGTCCTCCATCAACGGCATGCCTAGTTCAAATTGTGCCGGGGCCTTCACGACCTTCCCCGTTTTGGTCAACGGCGTCGACGCTGCAGCCTTCCCCCTTTTTTTCACTGGCGCCGACTCCTCAACCTTCCCTTTGCCTGTAGCACCCCCGCGTTCACGTTTCTGTCCCTTGACAATGGGTGGAGAGCTATCAGCCTTCCTTGTGGTCTTTATTGGACCCAGGTTTTGAGCTATGTGTGTCAAATCCATATCGGCTGCATCAGGTGAATGGGGTTCTAACAACGCTGGTCCACGGGGAGCCTCAATTGATAGCTTAGATGTGGGAGGTGTTCGTTCCGTCGGTCGACTTGGACGAGGAGTCATCTTCACAATTATGTCTTCTTTGGGCCATTGTATGTACGTCTTGCACGCATCGCCCAAAGTCGTCATTTCATCATTAGGGGGCACAGGCAGCGAAAAGGCTGACCAGTTGTCCTTGACTGAATCTATGGACACCTTGGCATACCCATGACGTAGGTTTACGCCGTGCACCTTTTCTGTGTCCGAGGGATTGAAAGCCATGCCCTCAGCGACTTCGGCCGTGAAAGTTGGGTGGACCCTCACCACTAGGACACACTGCGCTACGTCCTGCATTTTTAAAGTATGAATTTAATATTGGAACATGTAAAGGTATTTGAGTAGATATGGATCGGATAAAATCGATTATCTCTATGTTGTCCACCGCAGCTAGTGGTGTGACCGGGAGATGAGGGGCCGGCACCTCTGTGGACGTACAGCTACTCTTGTGTTGTGACGGACTCGCGTCGTGTTGTGCAGGAGGAGTTGGATGGACAACTTGTGTTGCGATTCGACGTATATTCATGTTGGTGAGGACCTTCTGAACCCTTTCTTCTACCCTGGCGTCCATGTCTGCTTGGAGTTCTTGAATGACCTCCAACTTAAGCTCGGCCTTCAAACGAGCATCCCTCTCTTCCATGGAGACTTTTCGTTTCCTGCATTGGGAGCTGTACTGGGGCAGGCCATGCTTCCAGGGCACATCGACGCCAATTCCCCGAGTCCGGCCAGGATGTTCTTTGGTTCCGAGCGCCTTCGTGAGGATGTCATCTTCGCGTCTGTTCGGCGCGGACTCGACCTCGCTCTGCGAAGCTTGTTCGGCAACCAACCCTAACTATAAAAAATAGGATTCGTTGTTACAAAACATTTGCTTAATACGAACGGAAATTAACGAGGTTAATTAGCGAACTCACCAGCTCCTGATAGACGTTGGCGTCACTTTGATTCTCAAATGTGGCACTCCATTTAGGACCCTGTGACAACCACTTCAGTGTTTCACTTGACAAGTTCGACATATTGGCAATTCGGTTCTTGAACCACTCGTTGAAAGAAGACATGTGCTTTTTTCTGACCCAACTCTCTGATCGCCCTGGGTTGTCCTGTCGGAGAAATCGTAGGTGTTCATCAAAGTACGGCACTACCTCAGTCATATGCTGGAGTACCGTGAAATGAGCTTTATCATACACCTTACGATCCATCCTTACAATTTTCCTTCCAACAGTGCCCACATCATCAAGCCTCCCTTCGTGATGAGATCGCGGTAATCCAACTGAAGAAGTATCTGACATATAGTCCACACAAAACTCGATGACCTCTTTGGTGGTGTAACTCTCAATGATGCTCCCCTCGGGGTAGGATCGGTTACGTACGAAACCCTTCAGGATCCCCATGTACCTTTCGCAAGGATACATCTGCGTCATGAAAGCAGGACCACAGCACTTTGTTTATCTAACATGGTGCACGGGAAGATGTTCCATTATATCAAAGAAAGTAGGAGGAAAGTACATCTCAAGATGATATATGGTTCTCACAATTTCTGCCTGTAGTTCATCTAGTCCCTCGGGATCAATGATCTTCTGGCCGATTGCATGGAAGAAGGAGCACAATCGCATTATCGTGTGTCGCACCTTAGGAGGCAAAATATTCCTTATTGCAACGGGCAACAGTTGTGTGATAAGGACGTGGCAATCATACGACTTCATCCCTATCAATTTAAGGTCTTCCAGTGAAACGAACTTACTGATTCTTGATGAGTACCCAGATGGAACCTTTATACCACTCAGACATGTTAGCAAATCCATCTTCTCATCTTTCGAGAGAGTGTAGCAGGCTGGAGGAAGGTACACACTGCCGGACTCCGTGGTTATGGGATGTAGCTCTGAACGAACACCCATGTCTTCCAGATCTCGCCGGGCGTTGAGACCATCCTTTGTACTACCAGGGTTAAGCAATAATCTCATTAAACTCTCGCATACATTCTTCTCAATATGCATCAAATCTATGCAGTGGCGAACCTCAAGATCCTTCCAGTATGGTAGTCTCCAAAATATTGACTTCTTCTTCCACATGCTTTTCTCTTTTGTCTTTTCATCTTTCCTCATTTTTCCAAACTCGTTGGTTATTCCCATCACTAAGTTGTGCACCTCTGTCCCTGTTAGCTCTACCAGGGGACTAGCTGTATCTCTGTGTCCATTGAAGTTCTTTGTCATATTCCTATAAGGGTGATACCTTGGGAGAAATCTCCTGTGACCCATGTAGACCATCTTGCGTGAATGCTTCAACCATTTGCTCCTTGTTTCCTCCATACACTTCGAACATGCCTATCTCCCTTTGACAGTTTGGCCAGAAATGTTGCCAAGGGCCGGATAATCGTTGATGGTACAAAACAACATCGCGCGGAGGTTGAAATACTCTCGTGCATATGCATCCCATGTTCGTGTGCCCTCATTCCATAGCCTCTCAAAGTCATCGATTATCGGTTCAAGGAACACATCGATATCATTGCCAGGTTGTCTCGGTTCTTGAATTAGCATGGCAAGCATAATATACTTTCTTTTGAAGCACAACCAGGGAGAAATGTTATAGTTCATAAGAAGAACTGGCCATGTACTATGACGACTGCTCAAATCACCAAATGGATTAATGTCGTCCGTACACATGGCAAAACGCATGTTTTTTGGGTCATTTGAGAATTCGCGGTAAATCCTATCGATTGTCCGCCACTGTACTGAATCTGCTGGGTGCCTAAGCTTACTATCGACTTTTCGTTCTTCGGCATGCCAGCGCCCTAGCTTAGCTTGTTCCGGATTCGCAAAAATTCTCTTCATGCACTCCACAATTGGGAGATACCACACCACCTTTGCAGGGCCTCCCCTCTTTGACTTACTTCCTTCACCTTCACTTATTGCTCGTTTGTATCTAGAAGCCCCACAGACAGGGCAAACATCCAAGTCAGCGTATTGCTTGTAATACAAAATGCAGTCGTTTCGACAAGCATGAATTCTTCTCACCTACAGGCCCAACGGACATAAGACTTGCTTTGCTTCATATGTCGTATGCGGTAATTTGTTCCCCTCTGGCAACAGGTCCTTTAACAGCTTAAGAAGTTCTGTAAAACTCTTGTCGGACCAACCATTACTTGCCTTAAGCTTCATGAGTTCCAACACGCATAACAATTTGCTGTGCTTCGACTTACATCCATCATACAAAGGCATATGACATTCTTCCACCAACTTACTAAATTTCTCAAAATCTCTATCGTTGTCATCTGCGTCTTCAACGTCATGCAACATTTCAAACAAACTTTGAGTGTCAAAATCTATGGTCTTTCTGTCTAACGAAGAAGGTACAAACATGCCTTCTCGAGCTGTAGCAGCATTCACTACATCCTGATCCGGCACTTCTTTAGCTGCGACATCAGGTGCCTCTTGCTCTCCATGCTTGCTCCAATATGTATATTTCTCCATGAAATCTCTCCTTATCAAATGAGAATGCACATCTGAACTATCATGGAACATCTGTTCATTCTTACAGTCGTTACATGGACACAATATGTGCATGGCCATCCTGTTTTTTCTGTCATTGTCCGCAAATGTGACAAATTCAGTGACCCCCTCCCTATACTCTTTAGACGAATGATGAACATGGTACATCCAACTACGATTCATCTGCAATCAACGACGTAGGAATAAAACTATATGATGATCAATTGGGAATGAAGGGAGAATAATTTATTCTTTACCTTTAATTTCAGCACAAATTCGCCCCCCCTGCCCTCCCAACCGAATTGTGAATAGTGTACTGGTCGGGATGAAAAGCAGTTGGCAGTTGGGTGGTATTTATAGAGATCCAACTCACCTCAAACGGGTTAAATAAATACAGTCCGTCAAAGGTGTCGGCCAATTACCTGTGACGGGTTATAACTCTCTGGCCGTCACAGGTGGGTTGATACCTGTGACGGCCAGGAAGTAATAACCCGTCACTGGTATTTCTGTGACGGCTTACGGCTTCGAGCCATCACAGGTGAGGTGATACCTGTGACGGGCCGCAGCCGGATGTCTCACCGATGACGGCAAACATAAGGACCCGTCAAAGGTGACGGTCATCTGTGACCAATCCATAGGCCCGTCACTGGTATGCCGTCACAGATGTAGGGTTCTGGTGTAATGTCATATGGTTACCGGTTAGAAACAGCATCCTGACAAAAGACAATTTATGGAAGAGGGGTTGGAAGGGTAAAGAGAAGAAATGTCAATTCTGTTCTGAAAATGAGACTGTGGAGCATTTGTTTATAAAATGCCTTATTCCCAGATTCATCTGGAATGTCTTTGAATGTGCTTTCGGGGTTAAAAAAAACAATAATACTCAACATTTGTTTGGGGCTTGGTTACATAGCTTTACTAAACATGACAAAATTGGTAGTAGTTGGGGTTTCAGCAATTATATGGTCCATATGGAAGACCACGAATACTGTCTGATCTAATTCATAATGTATGCCGTTGGATCCAACCATGGTCCATCTTGCAGAACACGGAGGGCAATCAAAGAAGGCCGCTGCAGGGAGCTTTGCTGCTAAAGACGGTGGCCGCTGAGGCATTCAGATTGAACTTCGGATGGAGACCACAAGCGAGGAGAATTGGCGTGGGATAAGCTGAAGTCTGTTTTCGCTGGGTTGATGAGTAAACTTTAGCAGTATCACCCAGGAGAAAATGATGTTTGCCCTGTTATTCCTGTTGTTTTCTGATCGCCAACTGGCTTTGTCATCAGACCTGTGTTGTGAACCTCTAGTTGTTGCTCATTTCATTAATGAAATGAGAGGGATCCTTCCCTCTTTCTCTAAAAAAAATATTACAACTGTTATTATGACCACTCTTCCATCTATTCGTGATTATACAATCTATTTATCCAAGGTGCCGTTTGTTCAACACTTCTATAAGACATCTAGTACGTACTGTCTCACCGCCCACCCGATCGATCGAGCCTCTCGGTGGGGCTCAAATTAGTAAAGAATCGATGCCTCCACAATGGTGATAGACAACTTGTATATATGTGTCGCGATGTTAGTAATGAACTAGCACATGTGACATATGTGTCGATTGTTGATATAAACCATCACATATAATGAGCCGTGAGAAGTAGGTATATGTGTCTTATACGTGTTATTTCTACTTTAGAACCGAGACATATGTGTCTAACATATATAATATTTCTCCCACCTCGATTTCGATCGTACATAATATAGAGACGCTCTAACCAGCTAGGCGAGAAGGAGGTTTTGCTTCATTTGTTGGAGCTCTATATATGTTTTGCAGCTCTAAGAGGTTACTTTACCTTGATTCTACGTCTATCTCATTCCCTCGTTTTGATTGGTTGCTAACTTCCTCAACACGATTCATTAATTTTTGTTGTTGAGTTAAATCTATATTTCTCTTTTCTTTTTAGTTCATTTAAGTGATATCCTTCTATGATAGATTACAATTATGGGATGGCGATGTTTATTTGATAAATTTAGAGATTATACATTAGTTCTTTTCGTAAGTGATTGGTGGATATAGATTTAATTTATGAACTAAGGCTTGTGATATTTTTTTAATAAATCTAGGTGATCTATTTAATCTTGAAGTAATTTAGAGATTATACACTAGTTTTAACGTAAACGAAAGATGTATGAGGACTTAGTTAATTAGGAATGATCATATGTTTTGATAAATCTAAGTTTGGTATTAATTAGGAAGTAGAGAATGTACCTCAGTAAGTATTTTCGTAGTAAGTGATACATGTATATGTTGATGTTTGATCTAAATACACTAGTACAGAAACGTCTATAGGTGCCGGTTGGGAACTGGCTATAGATGCCGGATTCCCAGTCGGCACCTATTACTCGGCACCTTTGCCTCAATCTTATTGGTGCCGGTTTTAGAACCGGCACCTATACTATTAAAAAAATAAAAAAAAAGATGGCCCCCTACACTGCCGCCGGCCTTCTCCACCGCCGCCACCACCACCTCGCCCGGCCTCCACGCCGCCACTTGGACGTGCCTGTCTCCACACCGTCAGCTGCCACCCAACGCCGCGCCGAAAGAGGAGGAGAAGGGAAGGGGGGAGGTCCCCTGGGAGAGACGAGGCCGGCGAGATCCAGACCCCCTCCACCACCACCACCGTCGCCGCCACCTCGCTGCGCCGGCCTCCACCTCACCCACGCTGCCGCGAGGAGAGGAAGGCGAGAGGGGGACGAGCCTCCTCCAGCCGCCCGCGCCGGCCTCGCCTGCGTCGGCCGGCCTTCTCCACCGCCGTCGCCGCGCCGGCCTCCACCTCACCCGCGCCGCCGCGAGGAGAGGAAGGCGAGAGGGGGGCGAGCCTCCTCCAGCCGCCCGCGTCGGCCTCGCCTGTGCCAGCCTCGCCCGTGTCGGCCTCGCCCGCGTCGGCCGGCCTTCTCCACCGCCGCGCCGCCCTGGAGGAGGAGAGAAGGGGGGAGGGCCCCCGGGCAAGGAGAGGGCCGCCGCCCATCTTCTCCGTCTGCTTCGAGAGAGAGACGACGAGAGAGAGATGGATGGATGGATAAGGGAGAGGATGGATGGATAAGGCCGGCCGGTTTTTTAAATAGGTGCTGGTTTTTATAAAAAAACCGGTACCTATGCTAACTTTTATAGGTGCCGGTTCTGCTAAAAAACAGGCACCTATACTATAGGTGCCGGTTTTTCTCTAGAACCGACACCTATATTTATATTATAGGTGTCGGTTCTGTTGAAAAACCGGCACCTATAGTATAGGTGCCGGTTCTATATTTTTTTATCCTGCGGAGAGGTGGGAAAAAGCTCATAGGTGCCGGTTTTAAATGAACCGGCACCTATAAGGTCGGTCCCTATGAGGGTTTTTTTGTAGTAGTGATAAATTTCATTTTTTGCGGGAATAATCTAAATAAATCTCTAGGTAGCAAAATTTACAATGAATCATCTATGGACCGTGCTACTGCATAGAATACACACATCAGGGAAGTAACCATTTTCGTGACGGTGTCGATGAGTTTTAAATAAGTGGATGGGTATTTATACATGTATGCATTGATCGCAAGAAGTGAACGGGAATGCTGCCGTGGCCATGCCGCACATCTGCATGTCAGGGATGCTGGCCATTCCAATGGGCTGAGTGTGTGCTGGACGCAGGAGGACCATCAGGTCTGTCTTTTATAAAAGATGTGATGTATACATGTGCACCAACGCAGAAAGAGAACAAATGAAACAGACAACGAAGGTATTATACTACCAAAGTTTTACAACATGAGAGATTCGTATTGATTTTCTTCTTCTAGGTGGACCAGGGTAAGTTCATCAGTTGAGTACAAGCACTAGGCAAAATGTAACTTGTCATAAGAAGTATGGCCAACAATATGATAGTCACATCTTAGACAAGTTTAGACAAGAAATTATGTCTTTGACATGTGGTATTATATGAGTTGAACTAAAAGTGTAGCTAGTTATAGGTATGGCATCAACCAAACGACTTACTAAGAAAGTGTGGTGCACCTAAGGACTGGCTTGGTAACTTGATGCATCCAACCAAATACCCCTTAGTATCTTTTCAAGAAATAGAAAAAATTTATTGGTGCTACCTTACGAAGATAAAAATAAATGCTAAATTACTTTCCCTCAAACAACCCACAAATAATTAATAATTTATATGAACGCACTACAGCAGGGAGTTAGGCTGTGTTCGTTAGGATGTTTTCCCAGCGCACACAGTGCGCACGGAAAACGGAACGGTCCATTAGCGTGTGATTAATTAAATATTAACTAATTTTTTTTTTCAAAAATAGATTAATTTGATTTTTTTAAGCAACTTTTGTATAGAAACTTTTTGCAAAAAAGTACACCGTTTAGTAGTTTGAAAAGCGTGCGCGTGGGGAAAAACACTGTGCGCGCTGGGAAAACGCTCTCCCGAACGCAGCCTTAGTCAAGGTGTTATTCATCAACGACACCACTAACATGCTGTCCATGTAGGCGGTGGCAAAATCCCATAGGCGCAATGGACCCGTCGCATCCCCACCCCTATGGGGACGAGACTCGGTTCAGTTTTACCCGCAGGTCCATTGGACCGATAAAATGTGGGGGTGGGGACAGAGGGCTATTTCCACCGGCGGTTGACTCATAGGCCTCATAGAAGTAAGAGATAAATGATACACTGCAATACATATAAGGCGAACATAAATTAGTCCAAATAGTGCGTCTGAGTAAATGGGATAAATAGATGGTAACCCTACTCCTCATGCTGCTTTGCTGAATGCAACTTAGATCGCTTATTCAGCACTGTGTCACAGCCGGTCACTCATTCACACATGACCCTGGTCACTCATTCGATGCCGCCACAAGCATGAAGCCCCTGTCAATGGCTACAAGTAAGCCTAACCTGTGTAGGTTGAAGTTACGGTCCATTAGAGATGGTCATTTGTGTGGTAACACTTCCCATTAAAGATGATTTAGTCATCTATGACAGATGTTCTTTCCAACTCATCGTACATGACACGTCAGTGACTGGTTGTAATGCCCCATGTCACAAGGGAGAACCTTATCTGTGACGGGTTGCAATTACAGCCCGTCAGAGTTATCCAACACCATTGATGGATGGGGATCCGACATATATGAGGTTTTCCCATTAGTGATCACTACTAAAGAAACACACAAAAGAGATGGCACTATAGGTGCCGAAAGTCTAAAATCGGCACCTATAATGCTTTTTTGGCCCGAGCGCATATTTGTGAGGCACCGTTTGGGAGAACTGGCACATATGTGAGGACATAAATGTTGGTTCTTAATAAAAACAGTCACTTATAAGTTTTCCATGTTATTGTGCCATTTTTAAAAAAAATCGACATATATAATAAAATTATATGTGCCTTTTTTAAAAAGTACCCATACATATACTTGAACCGACCGAGACGGCCAAGCCAAGCCACTCATCTGGCTTGTCCTTATCTTCTCCTCCCCTATCTCTCTCGAGATTTCTCCTTCTCTCCTTATGCTCTCTCTCTCTCTCTCAGCGGCGGCCCTCATCCCTCGACGGCGCGCGGTGGGGGCTAGATCCGACGGCGGCAGGGGCTCTCTCTCTCGGCGGCGGCACTCACCCCTCAGCCACCTCCTATTCACCGGAAGCCCCTCTCTTCGACCTCTCCTTCCGCCCGCTGAATGCGGCGGCAGCTAACAAAGGGGGCATCCTAGGAGAAGAAGGGAGGGACGACGATGGAGGATGCAGTGACTACCGCCGGCGGGGAGGTGGGGGCCAATCGGATCTAGCTGCCTCGATATCATGGACCGCCAGATCTAGCCACCTTCGACCTCCATGGTGATGCTTTGGGAGATACGACGGTGGCGGCGAGTTGGAGGTGCGACGATGTAAGCGGCTAGCAGATCAGCCTCTTCCCCTCCTTCTTGTGATTCTTGTGATTGCTGATGTTTATTCACATTTGTATGTTAATCTTAAGGATCTGGATGTGTTGTTTGTCTAGGGATTTTTTTTATTGTAGTTCATGTGCTCATGCTTTCATAGGGGATTTGGGACATCATTTTGAGGATTTCGGGCATCTCAAGGATATGTGGGCTCGATGAATCGGCTCGATCCAAACCGAGTTTTTTTGTCTCACATGCGCCACAAAGATGGGTGTCTGTTGTGGAACCGACACCGATGACTCCGTGATGCCGATTAAAAAATTCGACACCTATGAGGGTTTTTCAACCGACACATGTTTTCTGTAGTAGTGGACCACTCATATATGACCAGCATTCCTGTCATAGATGAGGACTATGAGCTGTCAAAAATGACCGGTTCCCTGTTAGTGAGGAAGGATATGTTACTAGCAATGGTAAATGATCAATTGGTTGATCCCGTTTCTGAACAATGGGATAAGACACTGATGGATAATTTTTTTTTGCCAAGAAGATTCATGATGCATTAACCGCATTTCAATTCATCATAATATGGAAGACTATATTGCATGGCATTACGAATTTATGATCAAAAGAGTAGATTCTCTGTGAAATCTTTTTACAGGCTGTACATGTGGTACATGAGTTCCAAGAATGTTTTTAAGGAAGCTATGAAACAACTAGCGCTTCTTTCAATCGGAGGCTATTGACGGTTGTTAAGTACCAATTTTGACCGTTAACTTGTATCATAATTAAGGGAAAATTATCATTTCTTACACATATCCTAATAATGAACAATATAGTTCTACTAGACTTGGAGAACTAATGTGGAAGGCAGAGATTTAACACCAAAGTAAAGAGAAATGAGACCGGCATGCAAGGAAACACACCTCCGGTGAATCATGTGCAAGCACGAGGATTGATGGGCCCACAAGTCAGTGCAAACCGACTTAACATGGGGCCAAACCACCGGGAACAGACCAAGGGGCCCACATGTCATCCTCCAGAGCAAAGGCGGTTGTGAGAGGTGGGGACAGGGGTTCGGCCGAACCATCATTACCTCCTCTCATCTTTACCCTTCACCTGTCATTCGCTCAGCCACTCGCAATGACGGTTAAGTAAGGTTGGTGGTTAATAACCGCCATCAAACCATCATTACAAGGCTATAAATAGGGATGAGCTTCTCACTTGCAAAACCCACCTCAAGGAGCTATTCTCTCTTCCTTATATTGTATTCTCTATAATTTAGTACAAATAAAGCATAGAAGCTTCGGTTCTATAGTCTTCTCGGAGTTTCAGATGTGTCTTCAATAATTTATTCTTCTTGTAAGACTATAGTTGGATTAATAGAATTATCTTCTTTATTTAATTATACTTATAGCCTATGTATTTCTATATTGAATATGTGTTCTGTAAATTGTATATATTGTGTATATCTGCTTCATCCTAAGCTAGTCGATCCATGCTATGGTAATGGTCCAATGACCTTTATAGGTTGTTCTAACTCTAACTTGTTCATTCGTAGGGTGAGAGTCATAGGGGAGTTAGTGATATTGTTTACTAGCATAAAGGTGGTGTTTAGTCTAGATAAATATCGTTGGATGCGGGTGTGCCCCACGAAAAGTGAGGTAGGTAGCAGGTGGTGACGGCCCTGTCTGTCCTTTGTATTCCTCCACATTCGGGTATGATGTAAGAGTGCGTAAATGTCATAACCACGCTGGCAGACCAGCAGGGAGAGGTCTCTCGGTAGTTCCTGGGTACCTGAACTAGTTCTATGTTGTAAGCATGTATATGTTAAGTGCATACAAGATATAGTTAAATTAGAAATACATTTGTACCTTACTTTCCTCATGCTAGTTTTTACTAATATTTATTATGAGGTGAATCTCCTTGTGTGTGCACTACCTTATTATTATCATATTAACCCATGTTTAGACTATGGTGGAATAATTATAGATCGATTAAAAATGACAAAACAATTATCTATGTGCCATCACCTTCCCTATGGAAATAAATTCGATACACGTGGGAATAATCATGGGTGAAATGCTACAGCCGTATCCGTGCACATGTGGATTTATATATGAACGTACGAAATACCAACAGAGGCAGCTGTAGGATGTTAAGGTACCAACTAAAATTAAATATTTTCTTTGGCGTTTTGCACATAAGAGTCTACCTTTAAGAGAATGAATATCAAGTTAAGAGGAATGCATGTTAGATACTAGATATCCCACGTGTAATAGACTAGATGAAGATGGTGGCCATTTTTTTCAGTCTAAGAAGGTCATGATTACATGGAGATCATTGCAGCTTGTTTGACCTATGAGTTCAAAGAACATTTACACCCATCTATAAATCCTTATAGAGAGAAGCCTCCTTGTAAATGGGAACCTCCATTGGGTGAGTTGCTGAAAATTGACATCGATGGTTCTTTTTATATCCGCTCAAACCAACTGAGGTGGCTGAGATATTGCCAAGATCAACTTATAGGTAGTTGTAGCAACTAGTCTAATGAATTTATAAGAAGGAATTGCTGGATTTTTCACCTTTTAGTCCTTTTGAAAAACTTATTCTACAAATAGACTCATAAAAAAATTTATTCTAGAAATGATCCTTTTCGCGGCACCAACGTAATTGGCGCCATGGTCCAACATGACGGCGCCAATGACGTTGGTGTCATCTCTTCCGTCTCCGGGTGAAAGCTAAGTCACTAATGTGAAGGGAGACAACGGCAATGTCATTGGCATTGAGGGCTTATTTGTAAAAAAATAAAAAGGATCTATTTGTAATTAAAAAGGACCTATATGTAAATAAAATATATGTACAAATAAGTCCATGGCACAAGCGTCATTCATGCTGAGGACCTATTTGTAAATATACTTTATTTACATATAAGTCAGTTTTTATTACAAATAGGTCCTTTTTCAAAAAAAATTACAAATTGGTCCTCAAGGCCAACGACGTTGACGTTGTCCTTCTTCACATTAGTGACTTAGCTTTCACCGGAGGGCTAGGGGGACGGCGCCAACATCATTGGCGCCGTCATGTTGAACCATGGCGCCAATGACATTGGCGCCGCGAAAAGGACCATTCTAGAATAAGTTTTTTCAGAGGTCTATTTATAGAATAAGTTTTCTAAAAGGATCAAAAATGTGTCCAGGAATTGAGCCTAACTCGGTTGGTCGATGTTGCTAACATTTTTTTTCTTATTAATACAAAGTCAACCTTAGTTCCTTTTAGGTTGATCCCATTTTTAATGAATTTATAAGATGTACTACAAGCGGAAGCAATGACTTTGTATTGAAGCTCTCAATTTGGCTTTTTTGGTACAAGTCACATAGTCATGTCAGTGTAGAAACCGACTAAGCAACTAGGCCAAGCACTTAAGGGTGATGAGTAGAGAATGGTATTAATGCCGCCATTATTCGCAAAGTTAGAACCTTGTTGCCTTTGCAGTTTTAATTAATAAAGGTTTTGTATTGCTTTAGAGCTTGTAATAATGTAGTGATGAATAAAGGTTTTGTATTGCCATATGGTTCATTTGGACAAAAGAAGCACCTGTCGGCTGCTGTGCCGGCCAAAGCGGGCCAAGATTTTCATTTGGATAATCTTCCAAAATAATCTTTATATCATTAAAATTAGTTCTTAAGCCTTAAAAAAATTCCAAAAAGAATATCAGAGAGTATTTTAGGCACGAAGAATTAAAGAAAAATAATTCCAGTCACAATTATTAAAGGAATTTTTTATTCCTTTAAATCATTCACTTGTTAATTGATTTACACTTTATTAATAAATTCTATAAATAAATTATTAAATAATTTTTAAATCCCTAAAGAAACAACATATCACAACTCTACTACCTGCTGCCACATATGTTTGACCCGATTATCAACTGGGTCAGGGTGTCCACAGCTACTGCCTACTCAAGACAGTGCTCACGCACCCACAGCCTCAAAGTGATAACTCATCCAACAACACTGGTGAAAATGAAAAACCTAAACTTAATAACTATCCAATGATGGCCGGTTTGCTCAGGAATAGATGTGGGTTGTTCGTTCCTACCTATGTTGCCTGGTGCTACGAAGGTATGACCCAATGTTTTTTACATTAGATCTTTCTTTATTGTTCGAAGAGTAGTTTAAATGCTTTGATTGCCACCACAACCATGAAGCCCTTGTCGATGGCTACAAGTAAACCTAACCCATTAGAGATGAACTACAAGCGGAAGCAATGACTTTGTATTGAAGCTGTCAATTTGGCTCTCTTTTGGTACAAGTCATACAGTCATATCAGTGTAGAAATTGACTTTAAGAGCATCCCAGCCGTTCATCTAAATTTGGACCTTCATATTACTACTTAGATGGACATCCAAAAAATTCCTCCTCCATACCTTCTACATTTTACTATCCTTCATATTTATATTACACCCTTCATATTACACTATTCTATATTTTACTAATATTTTTCAACTACCCATATATTTCTATCAATCTTTTTTGGTATTTCTAGAAATCTATCGCCACAAATTTTGATTGATTTCAGTCAGATCTTTCAACTGTCAGATGGTCATGCAAGGTGCTGCGAGCGTCCACAAATCACGGCGTGTCTACATATATCACTCCGCTCTTTTTTCTTCTGATTTCTTCTTTACTTTTTACATTATTTGCTAATTAAGATTACTAATTAATATTCGAAAACGCTATATCTATGTCGTCACAAATTTGTAATTTTGAGACTTACAAGCAATTTATATATGTAATTTTAAGGCTTACAGTGTAATTCATTAAAATTACATATGTAATTTTGGGGACTTACAATGTAAATACGTGCCGACTATTTTTTCATATATATATATATAGTTACTCCCATCTTTTTTTAAGAGCTATATATTTACAGTGATTTAAGTATATGTTTGTTTCGATTTAACTGTACAGTTACCACTTTGAGAATACTTTATTTACCAGTTTTAATCCTATGTTTAGAACCACATGAGACCTTATCCTCTCGCTAAAAGGAAAAAAGGAAAGAAAAACAAAACCGCCAGATTGATGCATCGCTCCTCGTTGACTCCAACCAAGAGGCAAGAGGCGGACGGCGTGAGCGGAGGAGCGGGCGATGCGGCGAGCCGGCATGGGCGGCGGGGCAGGGCGGCGCGAGCGGAGGAGCAATGGAGCGGCGCGGGCGGCGGGGCGGCGCGAGCAGAGGAGCTGGCGATGCGGCGATACGGCTCGGGTGGCCCGACGCGGGTGGCGGGGTGGCGCGGGTCGCGGTCGGCATGGACGGCGGGGCACCGCGGGCGACGACGCACCGCAGGTTGCGGTCGGCGCAGACGGTGGGGCGTCCATTCCGGCGATCTCTCTGTTAGATCCGTCAGCTCTCCACCGTTACTCCGGCGATCTTCACCGCTGGATCCAGTATGCCCATCCTCTCTGTTCCTGTTCCTCACGGTGTGTAGTCCGGATGGTGGCGAGTTCGTGGAAGCTGGGCAGTTGGGGGATGGCGCGAGGAGGGAGAAACGCTAAATTTGACGTGAAGAGGGCTCGAAAATGACGTGTGTGATGGAGACTCTGTTGGAGCATGTTTTTTCACCTGCATACGCTAAACCTATGGATGGATGGCCGGATAGAACATCTGCTGGGCATGCTCTAAGCAACTAGGCCAAGCACTTAGAGAATGGTATTAATGCCGCCATTATTCGCAAAGTTAGAAACTTAATTGTTGCCTTTGCAGTTTTAATTAATAAAGGTTTTGTATTGCTACAGAGCTTGTAATAATGTAGTGATGAATAAAGGTTTTGTATTGCCATATGGTTCATTTGGACAAAAGAAGCACCTGTCGGCTGCTGTGCCGGCCAAAGCGGGCCAAGATTTTCATTTGGATAATCTTCCAAAATAATCTTTATATCATTAAAATTAGTTCTTAAGCCTTAAAAAAATTCCAAAAAGAATATCAAAGAGTATTTTAGGCACGAAGAATTAAAGAAAAATAACTCCAGTCACAATTATTAAAGGAATTTTGTATTCCTTTAAATCATTCACTTCTTAATTGATTTACACTTTATTAATAAATTCTATAAATAAATCCCTAAAGAAACAGCATATCACAACTCTACTACCTGCTGCCACGGTGCCACCTATGTTTGACCCAATTATCAACTGGGTCCGGGTGTCCATAGGTAGTACCAAAGTGATAACTCATCCAACAAAACTAGTGAAAACAGAAATCCTAAATGACCCAATCGATGGCCGGTTTACTCAGGAATAGATGTGGGTTGTTCCTTTCTACCTATGTTGCCTGGTGCTGCGGAGGTATGACCCAATGTTTTCTACATTAGCTCTTTATTTATTTTTCAAAGAGCAGTTTAATGCTTTGATTGCTTTTCAGTCACTGAGTGCAGTTGTGCCTACCCAAGCCTGTACCCATGACCAATTTTTTAAGCCCACAACCTCGTAGCATAAACTTTTTTTTATTATCACTTGACTATATTTTTCTCATATGGTTCATATATAGTCAGTTTGTTAGTGCTCCCACATCAATTCATATATCGAGATCTGTCGAGATCAAGCCTTATATCCGTCAAGAGCTTGAGAAGTTCTTACTTTTGATTATCCTTACAATATTTGGGATAAACATATATACCTTGTTACTTATACTGTGTAAATATATCAATAAAAACCAGTCACCCATTTAATGATGTAGACTAATATTTTGAGAAGAGTCCAAACCTATATAAAAATAAATTCTTTCGAGTCGGAGTGGCATCCCCTCGAGAGAGATCGATGACACACAAATGAAAACTACATATTGTAGAGATTTTTATTGACGACAAGGCTGAACTTCGAACTCTTGCGACTATAACTTGGGAAATTGTACGGCTACCCTGGCCAGTTATTGTACATAATTAGGATAGATCCACAAAGATTATTGATATATATAAGTAGCCAGCTGCTACACGTCACCATCCCACAAATCTTCAAGGGACTTGTAAGGCCCATGGTCAGACACAAATTCATATCCAGGCAGACCCCTCTGTTGGGGAAGCTGGCTCATCTTCTCCCTCTCTTCATCTGTGAGCTCCCAGTCGAAAATGTTCAGATTCTCCTTCATCCTCTTCTCATTGTATGTCTTTACCAACAAAACATCACCTTGCTCGTACAACCACCTCAAGCAAATCTGCACAACAGAGTAATTTATTATATATATTTATATATATATATATATATATATATATATATATATATATATATATATAGTGAAACCTTATTTAACCTGATTTATTAGTTGGTTTAATTAAATATTTTATACTCGTTTCATTTCTTAACTTTTGTGTTTTGGTACTTTTGGTATACTCTGGTATGAATTTTTCTCATACAAAATTTAACAAAATTAGTATATATCAACCTACCTGGGCAACCGTCTTGCCCTTGGCTCCGGCGATCTCATGCAGGACGTCGGAGTCCATCACCGCCGCGCTGCCCCACGGCGTGCCCTTCGCCCCCAGCGGCGAGTAGCCGCACAGCTGCACGCCCTCTCGCCGGCACACCTCCCGCAGCGTCCTCTGCTGCCACATCGGGTTCACCTCCACCTGGTTCACCGCCGGCCGCACGACGGCGAGCGACAGCAGCTGCTCCAGCTTCTTGGCGGAGAAGTTGCTGACGCCGATGGCGCGCGCGAGGCCCAACCGGTGACACTCCTCCATGCCGCGCCACACGCCCTCCATGTCGAACGACGGCATGATCGCCTCCTTGGAGAACGGGTAGTCATAGTTCCCCGGCGTGAAGCTCACCGGCCAGTGGATGAGGAGCAGGTCGACGTACTCCATTCCGAGGTTGAGGAGCGTCTCCCTCGCCGCCGGCACGACGCGGTCGGCGTGCAAGTCGCTGCACCACAGCTTGGAGGTGACGAACACGTCGGCGCGGGAGGCGATGAGGCCACGGTGGACGGCCTCCGCGACGGCCTCGCCGAGGGAGCTCTCCGTGGCGTAAATCCTGGCCGTGTCGAAGTGGCGGTAGCCGAGCTCAATGGCGCGGAGCATGGCGACCGTGGTGTCCTCCGATGAGGTGAACGGGAACGCCGCCGTGCCCATGCCGACGCGTGGCATGGTCGGGATAAGCTCGCTCGCCGGGATGGTCGCCATTGCAACGTGCAGAGTGTACACAATTAGGTTTCTGGCCATGGCTAGCTATATATATAAGGTAGTGCCAACACTAATTCATTTTGATTTTTCCATTGTACTACTTCCTTCATTTCGTATATTACAAGTCGTTTGACTTTTTTTTAATCAAATTTTTTTAGATTTGATCAAGTTTATAGAAAAAATTAGCAACATCTACGACACCAAACTTGTTTCATTAAATTTAACATTGAATATATTTTAATATAATGTTTATTTTATATTAAAAATATTACTATATTTTTTTATAAATTTGGTCAATATAAAACGAAAGGAGTAGTCCTGAAAACTAGCTTGCAAAATGTATGATTATTTACACCTGTACATGACCCAAAGCCACCTCCTTTTAGAAATGAATTTCACATTTCTCTACGCACCTAGCTAGCTAGGCTGATATGCCCCGTTGAAAGCGATCAAGACAGAAGTCTGGGACGTAGACGATGACGATCTATTAGTATTTTTTTTTAATTTTCTTCTTGAGGGCCATTAGTTATCTTATTTAGAAATGATAAAAAGCGCATCTAGGTTTACTAGCTCTGAAAACGCGTGTAAAACGTTCTGATATTAACTACAGAAATAGAGTGAAATCTAAACCGTTAGTTCTAGAGTGAGTACATGTTATTAACAATGTAAATATATTAAACTATAGAGTATTGTAAAAATATAATTTATAAATAGCTGAAATTTGGATTGTGAAACGAAGAATACATGCATGTAAACACACAGTATGAGATTAATTGAAATTAGAAACGAAAGATAAAATAAAATTATCAACTGAAATTCAATACGAGTTCGAAACTTGAATCCCTAAAGTACTAAACTTTGGATTAAAATAAAAGAATAAAATAATGCTGAGTCCATATAAAACAGTACACAAGATTATTTTAAAATCCAAAATAAAAATTGAAACAAAATAAACTCCTCCTCCAAAACTTGCAAAATGATTAATTCAACCAGTACAATGTACACCCAAAACCAGCTAAATGATTAATCTAATGAGTCGTTCGAACCTTTAAGATCCGAACACAACCTCAGTGATTCTTTACTCTCTGGTATGTCTTGTTATCATTGTCCATGTAATCTCTATAAAAATTGATTATAGCCCTTTTTAAATAAAGATCGGAATAAATTCCATGATTAAGAAAATATCACTCTCTAATTGTTTTCTTTATCCGACTCTGCATTCATGCATGTATGCTGTTGCTTTTGTCAGCATATATGTCAGCTATATACTCCATAACTCTTGGTCAAGTATGCTATAGCTTATGGCGGCCACTTTGGTTCACCAGATGACATTATTCCGCGTGAAGATCTTCATTGTTGCTTCTTTCCATGCAAATTCTTGATATGCTGATGCAGTAACATTGTTGCTTCTTTCCATGCAAATTCTTTGGCCGTCGTGTGTCAACAAGATGGGGCCGCCAGCCACCAATTTTTGGATCTACTACGTACTGTCCACATGGAATTATTGGAGAGAAAACAGAGCCTTCCCCTCACACACAGCCTAAAACTGTTGGCTGCTTCCTGCTTCGCTGCATCCCATGGAATATGTGATTGGAGAGTGCCTTTTATAGGTCGAAAAATGTTAGAAACCAAATTAAATTCGATTGAATCCTGCACAAAAATTTGGTTGGAGCTCCTCGTATACATACAATTTATGGTTTCACAAATCACTTCAAGAGCTCACACCACAGATTAATTAATTAAACGAGTAACGCCGTTTTGCATGAAGTTAGATTTGATATACTGATTACATAGTTGGCATCGTAGTTTGCGTACAATACATTTTTGAAACAAGAGTAAAGCGTATGGATATCCCTAAACTTGCTCGTATGTATCATTCAGGTCCTATATATACTTTTTAAAATATAGATCTAGATCTTTCATAACTTTGTTAAAGTATATTATTATCTTTTAAATAAGTCTAACCCTTTTAAATAGAGGGAGTACTAGTTATATGTTTGTGCATTGTAACAAGATCTTAAAAAATATATAAAATAATGGTTTTATAAGTTTAGTCTTTTTTAGATGGTTTCGTAGGTCGGTTAATTTCGGGATGGGCGGTAGGATAGAAGAGGTGAGCCGCTTCGGTTTTTTTTCTGCGCGTGATATGATGGGACAGGGTAGGAGGAGGACGATCGAGGTTTTTTGCTTATTCCTTTTTGTTTTCAGCTATATATTCTTCAGTCTGTTCCTGTAGCAAGTCTAGCCGTAGTCATTTCATTTTTCAGTTTCGTCAGAGTTGAGAGTTGAGAGTTGAGAGTCGTGAGCCGGTCATGTGCGTCGTTGGGCCAGAGGTGTGCTTGTACACGTCGCGGCCGCAACTTGATATATATGTATGGGATGGCACATGTTAATCTCAGCCACTCTGTTATTCAGTTACAATATACTCCGTCGTATATACTATGATTAATAGGAAGAGAAAACACACACTGCGCAACATTAAGCAGCACCAATCCTCTGTCTCACATTAATTTCGCATTTGCGTTTAATTTGTTGAGTTCGCCAAGTCTTAGGGTTCCGGTGCGCAATGTCTTAATTTCATGCGCCGTGCTGAACGCGATAAGCAGCA
Organism: Oryza officinalis; assembly: GCA_008326285.1. NCBI lineage: Eukaryota > Viridiplantae > Streptophyta > Magnoliopsida > Poales > Poaceae > Oryza > Oryza officinalis. Next base: position 1,219,353 of record BDMV01000010.1, on the reverse strand, counting down.
GCTGGGGCAGTCATCAAGGAGCTAGCGAACTACCCCATGCTCATGAGATGAAGACAAATTATGGACATAATTGGACGCTGATGATGCATGCTGCAAGCACGCGGGCTGTGGGGCACCGCTGAGTACGGGCTTAAACAAGACTAGCTTTTCAGGCTCTGAAATGGTAGTCACTTTTATATTTTAAAAAACTTGGTTTGAACAGAATTTTAGGGAGGAAAGTTCATCGCCGGTTCTTAAAGTTGGAGCGTAGTATCACTTTGGTCTTTAAAGTACCAACGCTGTACTTTAAGTGACACCAAGTAACCTAGATGATATCACAGTCTAATTTTAAGGATCGATAGTGTACTTTATTACTCTTTTTTAAGGAGAAACCAGTTTTTACATTCCTTATTTAGTAGCATGTGTTTTGAGAAATCTTAGTTTATTATTTATTTTTGAAAAAAGTATGAATTACCACCTAAACTATTATGACAGTACAAATTACCTTCCTGATCAAACCACAAAACCAGACATCCTTCACCTTTAACTTTTTATGCCGGACGAATTACCCTCCTAACTCGCTCTAGAGCGGTTTTAGTCTTACATGACACACACATCATAGTCCAATCAGCATAAAAAAATTTATACAAATAGTAGGGCCCACATGTCATATGTGGGCAACAGAGGATGAGAAAAGATATGACATATGAGCCCCGCTGTTTTTAAAAAAATTTATGCTAACTATACTGTCACGTGTGTGCCACCTAGGACCAAAACCGCTCTAGAACGAGTCAGGAGGTAATTTGTCCGATATAAAAAGTTAATGATGAAAGATGTCTAATTTTATGGTTAAAGGTAATAATTAGTACTGTCTCAATAGTTCAGAAGGATAATTCGGAATTTTTATTTGGACATGTTTTGCACGGCTCCCAGAGCAGCTTCCAAACGATATTTTACAGAGAAATGATTCTAGGCTTATTCAGTGAAGTGATTCTTGGAGCTAAAAAAAACTGGCTTCTCCTGAGTAGCCTAGAGAATAACTTTCAGTCGCAGAAACGCCCCTTTGAGAAAATCACTTCTATACCTGATTATAAAATAAGCAAGGTTTTCGGATGGTTTTTCATCCATCGTCGTCCGTCTTACGCACATTACGCGAGCGAAATGGACTCTACTACGCGAGACTGGAAACTCTAAGGTTCGCTTGTTTAGGATATGGCTCAATTCCGAGCTCGTTACGACGCGGTTTTGCTTCGATTCTTAAAAAAAAGAAAAGAGAAGGTAAGGATCAAAACCCCTCAATCAATTTTGGATTATCTTCAAAGAATGCAACCGGATTTCATGGAGGAAGCGGCTTTAGACAGCGTCGGGCAGCTGCGGGACTTCGGATAAAGGTAGGGCTGACACTGTAGCACTGGGCCCACGTGACAGTGAGAGGAGGAGTAGGAGGAGGCTGATTAGACTTGCAACTGCTTGCTGGGCTGGCCGCGCGTTTGTGGGTCAAGGCGGAAGGGAGTAGAAGGGAGGAAAACGGGCCGGCTCGGCTACGGGCTAAGTAAGAAAATGGGTTGAAAATGGCTCAAAGAGAAATGAGGGTTTTATTTAGATTTTTATTTAAATAAACACTAAAATAATGTTTGTATTATTAAAACTAGCAATTAAGCTCTGAAAATTCCAAGAAAATTTCAAAAGGTATAATTAATCATGGAGAATTTGTAATGAAATTTGTATTTTAATTAATTACATAATATAAATCTTTCTTAACTTTTCCTTCATTTTCTCGTCTGCTTTTTTTTTATAACGCACGGACATATTTTTTTGTAGTCACACAGAGAATCAGAAGCAGGAGGAGCTTTATACGTACCAAACTGACCCAAAGTGTACTGGCAGCAAAGCGGCATGAATATCTCGCAACGGTCAGAACATTGTTCCGGGCCGGCCCACAGCCCATAGTAACAAATGCCATTCTAACAAGCCCGGCCCAACCTTGCTCGCTTTTCCTGCGTCGCTACTACTGCCTCCTCGTTGCACGGCCCGTTCGCTCGCCAGAATCCTGCGACCTAAGCTAGTGGCGGATGCAACTTCAAAATATAGATGGGTAGGTAAAAATGATCGATAAAAGTATATTTTGCAATCACATGAAAAATAAAAGTATAATCAATAAATTAAGATACGAAAGAACATCCGAGATGGTAACCTCATGTAAAAATAAAACAATATTCCTTGCACCATATATAATTCTTCGTATGTTAAAAGATAATGGTGTTAGTTGCGATCCCCGAGAAATCGGGAATCCGTTTTCCCCTCGGCCTACGCGCTCTGATCGGGGGCACAAGCCGATCAAATGGCTGTGGGCCTCTCTCACGCAGCGTATATAAAAAGAGGGGAAGCCGCCGGCGCACACGAACCAACGTTCATCGTCGTGCACACAGGATCCCCACAAAACCCTAGAACCCTTCGATCCGAGAAGGCGCTGAAGTGGGGGAATTGCTCACCGCCGCCGCCGCAATTTACACCGTCGCCATGGCCGCGTCGAGCTCCAAGAATGACTCGGGTATCTCTCTCTCCCTCTCTCTTTCCCCGTTCCCTCTCTATGAGCTAGTTGACCTCTAGATCTGCACCTAGACAAACCCTAGATTCTAACAATGGTATCAGAGCCTCGCTAGATGTCGATCTAGTAGGGTTAGAAGTAGAAGAAAGAGGAAGGGGACTTGGTTTCCCGAAGAAAAGCCAAAGAATTGAAACAAAAAAGGTAAAACCCTTACCTCTCCCACCACCGGTCGTCGATGACGCCGCCGGGAAGTCCACCGCCGCCGCTGGCCTTTGTCGACGCGTGCGGGTAGCCAGTCCACCGTCGCCGGTCGTCGCCGATGTCGCGGGAAGACCGGGGGGAGAAGCGCGCAGCTCCAGGCACTGCGGCAGCTCCGGGCACCGCGGCAAGGCCGCTCGACGGCGGCGCACTCATCCTCGAGTGAGTGCGCACACCGACGAGGGGGCGTGCGACGGCACCGCCGCGCTCCGCCGTGCGTGCGAGCTCTGGCGAAGGAAGAGAGGAAAAGGGATAGGGTTTCGGCTCGCGGCGGCCGGGAGGGACGGGGGTTTTGTTTCCCTGACCTCAGAGTGCGGCTGTCCGATCGAAACCCTAACGATCGGACTGCCGGCGATTGCTGGGCCGAAACCGGCCCAAAAGGAGGGTGCGCGTGGGGCCACTTTCCTGGCCCAGGCCCAAGTTGCGGCCTGTGGCGCGCGGGAGCGCCCGCGTATGCGCAAAAAAGGACGTGGGTTGACCGGCAAGCCCGGGAAGAAGTCTGTTTTAGGTTCCTTGCGGCCGAAAGAAAAGAAAAAAGTCTATTTTATATCCTTTTCAGAAGATTTTATTATTTTAAGTTTAATTGATTGTTTTTATTTCTAAGCAATTTTAACCAACGTGAAAATTGTTTAGAGAGTAGATAAATTATAATAATTGCTTCTGAACATGTATGTAATTTATATTTTTCCGCTGCTATAATGATGTTTATGCATTAGTTCTATTTCTGCCCAACGATGATGTAGAATTAATGTGGTAGTTTATATGTTTTAATTTTGACCAACGTTAAATTAAAACATGCAAGAGTTTAAATGTTTCTCAATTTCTTTAATTTGCTTTCAGGCACCACTAACCCACCTGTGTATATCTCGGCCGTTGAGCCCCTTAACAGGAATAATTATGGCTCATGGCAAGAGAACATCGAGATAGCACTTGTGCTATCGGGTATAGATTTACCTCTCACCGAGCCCTGCCCCACTGAGCCTGTTGCGCCAGTGAGGGGGGAAGGTGTGAGCAAAGATGCTTTTAAGCAGAGAATGTTGGACCATGCTCCAATAGTACATAAGTACGACACTGAACGTGCGAAGTGGAAATCTTCCAACCGCAAGTGCTTGATGGTGATCAAGAGCTCAATAATGGAGGCAATAAGGGGAGCAATACCAGTATGTACCACCGCCATAGAGTATCGTCAGAGGGTGGAGAATCAGTTTACTGGTTCTTCAAAAGCCTATGTGAGCTCCCTGATCAAGAGCTTAGTTACTATGAAGTACAATGACGGAGGGGTTAGAGAGCATATTTTGAAGATGAGTGGCATCGCTTCAAAGCTCAAGAAGATGGACTTGGTTCTCCCTGACTAGTTCCTAATTCACCTCATTTTTGCCTCTCTACCTTCAGATTTCGACGCATTTGTTGTGAACTACAACTCATTGCCCGAAAGCTGGAACATTGAGAAGTTGATTGCCATGTGTGTGCAAGAAGAGGACAGACCCAAGACTCGTGGTGATTCCATAAACTATGTGAAGAACAAGAGGAGGATCAACCACAGTCAGAATGTCGCATTTCCCAAGACACAAGGAAAGGCGCCACAAAGTGATCCTCATCCACGGCCAAGTATAGAAGTGGATAGGGACACTTGCAGGTGGTGCAAGCAGAAAGGGCACTTTCAGAAGGATTGTCCTGAGTTCCTAAAGCATCTAATAAAGAAAGGTGAGGACATCATTACATTCGTAGATGAATTTCTGTATGTAAGCTATTTAAAATCCACTTGGTGGGTTGATTCAGGTGTGACTATTCATATTGCAAATTCATTACAGGGATTCTATACGAGGAGGATGCTAGCAAGAGGAGAAAGATGCATTAGAGTAGCAAATGGTGTTGAAGCAGAAGTTGAAGCTATTGGAGATCATCCATTAGAGTTGGATAATGGCTTCACACTTTATTTGCAGAACGTGCTCTATGTACCCTCCTTAAGTAGAAATTTAGTTTCCGTTTCATGTTTGGCAGATGATGGATATAATTGTTATTTCGATCCAGACTTATGTTCAATTATATTCAAGAATAAGTGTGTGGGTCTTGTCATCCGACAAGGCCAACTTTACATGTTGTCTAAACATGAGAATGTGAATGTTGTATGCAATGAAGAGAATGTTGCGTGCAATAGTGTGTCTTCCTCGTCTACGAGTGTAAGAAGTAAGCGCAAACGATGCAATGAGGAAACCTCGGCGAAATTGTGGCACTATCGTTAAGGCCACATTTCGAAGGGGAGAATTGAACGATTAATTAAAGAAGAAATTTTGCATCCGTTAGACTTTGCGGATACAGAATATTACATCGATTTCATTAAAGGAAAGTATGTTAAACAAATAAAGAAAGAAGCCATACGAAGTTTAGGAAGAATGGAAATCATACACACAGACATCTGTGGTCCTTTTCCAATTAAGACAGTGGATGGTTATGATTCTTTTATAACATTCACAGATGACTATTTGCGCTATGGCTACATTTATCCAATTAAAGAACGATCAGAAGCATTGGATAAATTCAAGACATTTAAGGTTGAGGTAGAAAATCAGCTTGATCTAAAGATCAAAGTAGTAAGGTCCGACCGTGGAGGAGAATACTACGGTCGTCATACCCCTTATGGCCAAATACTTGGACCTTTTGCAAGGTTTCTACAGGAAAATGGCATAGTAGCCAAGTACCCTACACCGAGCGAGCCTCAGCAGAACGAAGTAGCTGAAAGACACAACCGTACTTTAATGGACATGGTGCGAAGTATGCTAAGTCACTCCACCTTACCAATAAGTCTATGGATGGAGGCATTAAAAACTGCTGCCCATATTCTTAATCGAGTACCAAGTAAGTTGGTGTCCAAAACACCGTATGAGCTATGGACAGGAAGGAAACCCACGCTAAATTATGTACGAGTGTGGGGCTATCCAGCTGAGGCAAAGTTATTTAACCCAAATATTGGGAAGCTATATCCCAAGACAATCAGTTGTCATTTCATTGGCTACCCTGAGAAATCAAAAGGTTTTCGTTTCTACTGTCCTGACAGACACACTAAGTTCATAGAAACAAGACACGTGGTGTTTCTAGAGAATGAGATAGTCAGGGGGAGTATGGTACCCCGAGAAATTACTCTTGAAGAGAAACGGGTACATGTACCTACTTCGATGATTCAGGAACTTTTTTTCTCGATACCTGTTGTTGTTACACCGTCAGCGCAGAACGCTGCGGTGATAACACCTGATGTTAGTTCTCCTATGACAACAACCAATGAGCAGGAGGAACCTGAGATTCAGGATCCTACAGAACAAGTTGTCACACAAGAGGAAGAGCAACATTAGCCCCAAGTAGAAGACGTACCACAACTCAGAAGATCTCAAAGAGAGAAAAGGACAGCTATTGACTACCAAGTCTATGCTAGTGAAGAAGTTCAAACAAAGGCAGATCCCACCTTGTTTGAAGAAGCCATGAGAAGTGCTCATTCATCGAAGTGGCTAGAAGCCATGGAAGATGAAATGAGATCAATGAGTACCCAACAGAGTTTGGGACTTAGAAAAAATTCCTAAAGGAGCCAAGACAGTAGGCTGCAAATGGGTCTACAAAACAAAACGTGACTCCAAAGGGAATGTAGAAAGGTATAAAGCACGACTTGTGGCAAAAGGATTTACTCAAAGAGAAGGAATTGATTATAATGAGACATTTTCTTCGGTGTCATGTAAAGATTCCTTCAGGATCGTAATGACACTTGTGGCACATTATGATCTAGAGCTACATCAAATGGATGTAAAGACGGCATTCCTTAACGGAGATTTATATGAGAACATCTACATGGCATAACCCAGGGATTTTGTTGTGGAAGGAAAAGAACAAATGGGATGCCATCTAAAAAAATCCATTTATGGATTAAAATAAGCCTCCAGACAGTGGTACTTAAAGTTTGATGAAGTAACAAGAAGGTTTGGGTTTAATGAAAATGAAGAGGACAATTGCGTTTACGCAAAGTTCAGAAATGGTAGATTTATCTTCCTTATTCTATATGTAGATGACATTTTGCTCGCTAGTAGTGATGTTGATCTACTATTAGAGACAAAAAAGTTTTTGTCCTCGAATTTCGATATGAAAGATCTTGGTGAAGCCTCATTTGTTCTAGGAATAGAGATTCACCGAGATAGAAGAAGAGGGGTTTTAGGATTATTGCAAAAGACATATCTAAAAAAAATTCTAAAGAAGTATAGTATGCATGCGAGTAAGCCTACACCTGCTCCCATAGTCAAGGGCACAGATTTGGAAATTTTCAATGTCCCAGGAACCAGTATGAGATTGATCAAATGAAAGCGGTTCCATATGCTTCAGCTGTCGGAAGCTTACAGTATGCTCAAGTATGTACGCACCCTGACTTAGTTTTTGTTATCGGGATACTTAGCAGATATCAGGAAAATCTAGGAATAGATCACTGGAGAATGGTAAAGAAAGCTTTGCGTTATGTGTAAGGCACAAAAGGCCTCATGCTAACGTATAGAAGAACTGATTCCCTTGAGATAGAAGGGTATTCAGACTCAGACTTTGCAGGAGATGTAGATGATAGAAAGTCCACATCAGGCTACATATTCACTCTCGCAAAAGGAGCTATTTCGTGGAAAAGCTCCAAGTAAACCGTCATAGCATCATCAACGATGTATGCCGAGTTTGTAGCTAGTTATGAGGCCACGGGGCAGGCAAAATGGTTAAAGAAGTTTGTACTTGGGTTGAAAGTGGTCAACAGCATTCAAAGGCCACTCAAGATGTACTGCGACAATGAGCCAGCAGTGTTTTATGCTCACAACAATAAGTCAAGTAGTGCTACCAAACACATTGACATTAAGTTTTATGTTGTGAAAGAGAAAATTTAGGATCAGACTATTAGTCTTGAGCATATAAGTACAAAGAAGATGTTAGCGAATCCGCTTACAAAAAGCTTACCACCCAGTATGTTCAGAGAACACTTAGCCGGCATGGGTTTACAGGAAAGCCTATGATCCTTGGATTACAAAAGGGCCTAGTGTTTATTTCAAGATGGAGAGGTGTATTGTAGTCGTTGCGTCTGATGGTTCGGTAATAACTATCATAATGAAGCGTGCTCTATGCATTAATCTATTTAGAAGTAAATGTTGAGTATGAGAAGTAAGAAAGGCGGAGATCGAAGGGGAGAATGTTAGTTGCGATCCCCGGGAAATCGGGAATCCGTTTTCCCCTCCGCCTACGCGCTCTGATCGGGGGCGCAAGCCGATCAAATGGCTGTGGGCCTCTCTCACGCAGCGCATATAAAAAGAGGGGAAGCCGCTGGCGCACACGAACTAATGTTCGTCGTCGTGCACACAGGCTCCCCACAAAACCCTATAACCCTCCGATCCGGGAAGGCGCTGAAGTGGGAGAATTGCTCACCGCTGCCGCCGCAATTTACACCGTCGCCATGGCACATTGAGCTCCTAGAATGACTCAGGTATATCTCTCTCTCTCCCTCTCTCTTTCCCCGTTCCCTCTCTATGAGCTAGTTAACCTTTAGATCCGCACCTAGACAAACCCTAGTTTCTAACAAATGGTAAACCTCATATATCCATATATAATTCATTTTATGCCAAAAGATAATGATAAACCTATCATTTATAAAAATAAGTCAATTTATGAAATATGAATCGTAATTAACTAATCAACAATCTTTAAAATTGGTTAGTACATGAGAAGACATACCACTAACAGTAAATCACTAAGCATGTCGAGGTCCTCTAGGTTGCTTAGCAATTCTATTATCTGATCATCCATGGCTTAAAATATTTTCTTAACTCTATAGAAATCAAGTCTGATTGTGAAATTCATTACGGCCTTTATTTTAAAAAAGCTACAACTAATTATTCTAAAAGTTGCATGACGAACGACTGTGAATCATATAATCACAGCTTGATTAAGAAAAGAAAACTATTCAGAATATCATCCTAAAGATAGATTATTTTCATCTATGATTTGTGAGAATCTACGTAACCCATTATCTTTTTTTTTCCAAAAACATGCAAATAGTGACACCGGCAGCAACATAGAAGCTAGAAGGCAGGCAGGGACTCACCGGCTCACCTTTACTGCTCAGTCGCTCACCCCCACCGAACTGCACCGGCGAACAGGAATATGCATCACGATTCACGAAAACAAAGGCAAACAGACGACTTCCTGCGCCGGCTTTCTTTCTTTCTTTTCTTTTTATTTCCATGCTAGGAAAACGATTTTTGTAAACGAACAAAATACTAGGTGACACCGCATGCCACGAGGTGTCTGTGAAAATCGATATTTTCTCAAACGGGAGGCACAACTAGGTACGAAAATTGATTTTCGGAGAGCGTGCCCGCCTAAAAAAAATCATGAAAAAGTAAAAATTCTAAAAATTGAAACCCTAGCTCCCATCCGTTTTAGCCACTGCTGCCGTCGTCATCGTCGCCACTGAGGAGGCCCACCGCACCCGAGACCCATGGCGGTCCGTCCCTCTCGAGGCCAGGACCGACACATCTGCCCTTCTTGAGGCCGCCGGCGCCGGATCTGCCATCCTCGGCTTGTCGCCATCATTCTCGTCATCGTCGCGGAGGCCCTGCCGCACCCGAGTCTGGCAGTGGCGGATCCGTCCTTCCCGGGGCTGAGGACGACACATCCACTCTTCCCGAGGCTGCGTCGTTGGATCCACCGCCCATGGCTTAATTACTGCCGTCGTCATCGTTGTTGCTGCCGAGGCCCCACTACACCCGAGGTAGTCTGGTCGTGCTCCTCCGCCCGCAAACCACCGCTCCCATCGCCACCTCCTCACCGCCCACAGAGACCGCTGCTCCTGTCGCTGCATTGGCCATCTGCTCCTGATGGAGGAGAGAAGAGGAGATGGGGGAGAGGAATAAGGAGATGGGAGGACATGGGGAGGATCGAGAGGAAACGAGGAATAAGAAAAGACGTAGAGAAAGGAGAGCGTCAGGGCCGGCCGATGCAAAATTGAAAGACGGACATCTTAATAGGCCTGTCATTCTGTAGTGTTTTTTCACTAAAACACCCATAAGCCTCTTTAATTTTCCTTTGGTCTCGTATATATTTTACAGTTAAAAAGAGTTTGATAGATAATTTCTTGTATATATTACAGGAGGTTTTCATTATCAGGATGAGAGTACCTCATGGTTTCTAAATTAATTCTCACAATCAATTGCTCATGTATTGTAAAATACTTTCTGTCCCATAATAAATTAACGTGAGGAGGGAGTATATAAAATCCTCACCTGTAGTGTATGCACAATGAATGATTTGTCGTTTGCTGCCAGCTAGCAGCGGATTCAATTCATTTATTTGTCGTTTGACCGCGTCCTACGCTCCACTCTTCTCTCGGCTTCCATGAAGCTTCCTCTTTGCAGTTACTCCTCAGTTGACTGATTCCACGGAAAGAGAAGGCTCCCTTCGCTACAGCTTACTAATGGCTAGTGTTTTTTCGTAGCATGCAGAAGAACATATATAAGTATTATTAATTAAATATTAACTAATGTTATAAACTTAAAAATATATTTATTTTATTTTTAAAATAAAAATTCCTATATCAAAAAAAGTTTTTTTAAGAAAAAAGAAAAAGTTTACATTGTCAAGAGAATGACTGGTTTATGCGACGTGGATGATTCGATTCCAGTCGCAGTCGCGCCAGACGGTCGCTGCGTGCAAAGTCAGGGTCAGCTCTTCAATATGAGTACGAAGTATAGATAAATATTACTATTGTATCCTTAAATCTGAAGGTTCCTTTTGCTGCACTGCAGATCGAAGAAAGTATAGGTAGATAAAGAGTATTTTCCGAAGGTTCCTTTGCTGCAGAAGAAGAAAGGAGAGAAATAGTCATTAGAGAGGAGGGAGAAGAAGCTGCTAGCTAGCTCGCTGCCGGCCGGCCGGCCGGAGAAGTCTAAGTCCGTCCTGGCAGCCATCGCCGGCGCCGGCGTTGATCAGGACTATGCACCATACTGAAATCTGTCGAATCCTATCGCCCAAGGTATGTTACTACTCCCTCCGTGTTCTTTTGTATGATGTTGGTTAGTTCAATTTTGAACTAAGCCACCTCATATATCGTCATATATATATATAGAGGGAGGGAGAAGACGGTAGTATGTTTTAGCTCAATATATTTATTATTACTGGTGTTTTTCTTGTTGAATTTATATTCAGTTAGGTACGTATTTGGGGAATTGGATTATATTGGGGTTGACACGCATGGGTTGTTATATTCTTTTGATCAAAATCTCGCAAAACTAACACATATGTGGAGCTCAAAATTAACCACAGGTGCCGTACTTGTTCTTCTGCACAAAATTAACCTCATGGTGGGGATGCTTAATTGCCTAGTAGCACAAACCAAGATAATTTAGCAATCTCCATTCCAAATGAGCACACACATGACATGAGAGAGCAAATTAAGTCAGCGCCAACGCCGTGGTGCTGAAGAGCAATTAAGGCTGCAGCTTGCCCTGGTGTGGATCTCTGGTGCTGGATCAAGGCCAATTCTTCATTAGGCTACTAAGGGTATTTAATTTGTGGGTCTGAATTTAGCAAGATTTGTGATTTTGGATTATCATTTCACCCTCAATTGAGCATCTTTCTGCGAGTTTGTTAATAGATTAATTTGAGGTTTACTTTGATTACCTTTGGTGAATTAATTTGTGAGTCTATATCGTATTACTATGGTAATTAATTTACTCACTTGATTAGGTCATTTGTTTTGCAAACACGCAAAAGACTTGCACATTGATATAATATTAGAAGGAAGCATAATAGTCACACGCCAATGGCTTGCTTCAACTGGTACAAGTGTCTTCATCAACCTTATCTTATTTTCTTCATGACGTGTATGCTTAACGACTTTGATTTGTACAGCTCTGATGCTGCATTCACATAGAATTGGTTACATCAATTAGCTCACTCTTCTGCAACACAATACTAGCCCTCCATTGCTAGCAAGTGTGCTTGCATGCTTCAAATGGAGAGTGCTGAAAATATGAGGTTTTCTCATGTGTTTCGTGCACAGGAATACAAACATGTGTGCTTTTATATCACAAGTTTGCTCTATATACCTGTGAAATTTGCTATATTGTTTCTAACAAAATAAGTTCAGAACAATCGATCCTATAACTGACAATCTAATATAATCCTTTTGGCCATGCAGCTAATTCTGTGTTCAACAGATTTCAAATAAGATTTGTATTTTTATGCTTATCATGTTATCTTTTTTATTTTGGCAGAGACAGGGTGGTCAACATTGAGGGATCTGTAATGTTGGTATACGACATAACTTGCAGAAAATAAGATTATGACTGGAAATATCACACAATGCCATGATAAGGTGAAGTTCAAAGTAGACATCAATCAGAATATTAAGGTTTTCACAGAAGATGAGATTAAACGGATTACTAGCAACTTCAGCATTCCGATCGGACAAGGCGGCTTCGGAGAAGTGTACAGAGGGACTATTGATGATGACTATGATCTTGTTGCGGTGAAGAGATATATCAGCAAAGATTTAAGGAAAGAGTTTATGGAAGAGGTAAGTATCCATAGTCAAATGAGTCACAGAAATGTGGTGGAGCTCATAGGGTATTGCATTGGAGAAAGTACTCTAATGATTGTTACCAAGTATATCTCCAAAGGAAACCTTGATGACATACTCCACAACAGTGACATTTCCATCCCTTTGGATGTAAGGCTGGGTATTGCTATAGGATGTGCGGAAGCATTGAGCTATATGCATTCGATGCATTTATCGAATGACAGTCTTATTTGTCATGGTGATATTAAGCCTGCCAACATACTTCTAAATAACAATCTGACAGCGAAATTGTCGGACTTTGGAGTGTCAAGGCTTCTTTTAGGTGGTGTCACTCAGTACACTGAACATATAAAAGGAAGTGTATCTTACATGGATCCTATATACTTTCATGAGGGTTGTCTTTCTCCGAGGAGTGATGTTTATAGTTTCGGAATAGTCCTCTTGGAACTAATAGCTCGAAAAAGGGTAAGAAAAGGTGACATTAACCTAATTGGATCTTTCAACAAAGCCTGTGCAAATGGGAAAGGTGGAGAAATATTTGATGCTGCGATAGCAAACGGGAACAATATGAAGATTCTAAAAGAAATGAGGAAATTGGCAATTGAATGCCTAACACTGGACATTCATAAACGTCCTCAAATGAATGTTGTGGCCAAACGCCTTCGTACACTTAAAAAAGAATTAAGAGACCTACATGGAAGATACTCAGAACACATTTTGGCATCACACCGCTCATGGCGAAAAAATGACAAGCAGGGCATAACCATGCCGAGCTATAATTCTAGGATGCAGCTGAAGAAGAGTTTGAGCATTTTCAAGAGAAATCTTAGCAATTCTTCTAAGATCCTATTGGGACTCGGCAATATGAGAATTTTCACACAGGAGGAGCTAAACGAGATCACACAGAATTACTCGTGTCTACTCAGTGGAGGTACTTCGGGTAAGGTTTACAAAGGAACGCTCGAGGACAATACGGTGGTAGCGGTGAGGATATTTTCCGAGGTACTTGAGGGCTTCGAAGAGGCATTTATCAACGGAGGGATGATCCTTTCTCAAATTGTCCACAAGAACATCATCAGGCTCTTGGGTTACTGCTTGAATGCTGATTGTCCCGCTTTCGTGTACGAGTATGCTGCTAGAGGTACCCTCTCTGACATTCTAGATGGTCATGAAGATTTCCCACTGCATTTACGCATGAAGATCGCAGTTGAGACAGCAGAAGCATTAGAGTACCTCCATTCCTCAGCAGCTGGTATGATCAGACATGGCTATGTTGCACCATCCAAGACACTTGTTGATGACAGTTTCACGCCGAAGCTGACGGGATTTTCATGGGCACAGAGGCTCAACCATGATGACAACGCAATTCATGATCATGATAAGTACTTCATGTCACTAAAACTGAAAAGCGATGTGTACCAGTTTGGTGTTCTTCTCTTGACGCTTGTTAGTAGGAAGAACTTTGCGTTTTACGCGGATCACGAACACCTCGTCTTGAAATTCTTCGCAGCTTACAAGGCAGATAACAGTGGAAGGGCATTTTTCGACAATGATATCACAGCTCGCAGCGAAGATGTTGCTCTCCTCGAAGAGATAGGGAGGCTATTTCTCAAGTGTATTTGTTTGGAAATAAATCAAAGACCAACAATGAAACAAGTGGCACAACACCTTCGGATCATTCGGAGATGTTGGAACAATAATTGCACAGCAGATGGAGCCACATTGGTAACTAAATCTCATATCACCGGAGCTGATCAAGGAACTGAACTTGACAGGCCACTTGGTTCAGATATCAGAGATTAACTCTAAGCGATCGTGTACACATATTGTGTGTGAATTGTGATGTATTGTTACCGGAACATCTTGCAATATATGCTGCCATTGAAATGATGTCATCTGAACTTGCATGCAATCTGCTTCTCATGCGGTCGATCCCATGATGTTATCCGAACTTGGTTCTGCTAACGAATATAGAAAATTCATGTTCAATGTTGGTAGTGGTGTTTCCCTTAACTCATGTTTATATATAAGTTGCGATCAAGAAGCTATGTACGTAAGCCATGTACTCCATTGTTATTCAGTTCGTGTAGCTTGGTGAATGAACAGATTGTGCTGCCTGTGGACCATGGATACAGTTTTGATGAGTGTTCCGTTGCTCCTAGGAGAACTGGTCCTACTTTTGTTCGACTGACCAATGTATTTGCAAATAGCCATAGATATAGGGTACACAAGGAAAAAAAAAAGAAAAATCTCCAGTTTAAAAATGTTGAACAGTAATTATATGCATTTAGAAAGTGAAATTGTGATCATTAGAATAATATGTACTTGGGAGCAAAATTAAACAACTAGAAATGTTGGAACAAAATCCAACAGTAATGCTGTGTTAGAACTACCTATCAAGAGAACGAAACGGGTAATGTGAAATGTCGTTAGCCAAGAGTTTCTCGGTTACAAAAAAACTTCCTTATATAGTGTGACATGATACATGTAAATTTACATGATCATCCCCTGGCCTCTGGCCTTTAGCCTCTCAGGCGGCTTGACTAGCTGATAGGTGGGGGGCCCTTGGGGCATTCTAGTATAGGCATTGGGTGTTTTAACTAGCAACCTATCATAATGATGGAAATGCTCGAGTTTCTTGGGGCATGTGACGCTGCGCAAGGCACCGAAGTGGGGCGGCTGGTAGGTGAGAGCATTGAATATTCTTGGTCTTGTCAATCACTAATTAAACCGATGTCCTTGGGGTTTTGGTTGCCCTCGTTCAAGACCTATCCGGAGGCTCTCCGAGCGTAAGGCATCGAAGGTCCTCCTCCTGTGCTGCGGAGGGGCCATATCTTATAGCCCGCATCCTTCATCTTTTCCAAGTTGAGTGGAAGGCCATGGTGCTTTTTGGAGGCTCCACACCAGCAGAGTGGAGCTAGTCGGTCGGGGGGAGGTCCTCCTATCTTCCCCAACAGTAGCACCTCAAGGGCTCAGGCTCTGGTGGACGGTAAGGCATCTTAGAAGGTGACAATGTTTTTGTCAAAACAATGACAGAATTCCTAATTGTTTTTTGTATGGAATTGAATTGTTTATGGTTCAGTTCGAATAGCTAGTTACACGCATCGGCTTGTGACATAACCAGGATTTCAGGCTAGGTGGTCCAGCTCAACATTTTTTTTAACACTATAGATGTAATATGCTGACGTACAAGTATAGAATTTACGAAACGCAATCTGATTAAAAAAACATGTTTCTAAATTTACCATTCTAATCAGAAATCCTAAAATAATAATGAAGTTGAACCTAAATCAAAGTGGCTAGGGTTAGGGCTTTAGGGGAGACATGAGAGATCGAAGTGAGGACTGGGGGTGGGAGAGATGAGAACCTGCTGTTTGCCCCATAGGGTTGAGTCGTGCGATTTTTATGGTGATGGGCCATGGGCCATGTGCCAGATTTCTTTGGTGGTACATGCATCACAATAAGCATTGTTTTGTCAACAGGGTCAGAATTTGTTTTTTCTTCAATTTCCTTTTACTTTTAGCAGAACATGATCAAATCCTACTGATCCTTACTGCAAATAGTAAAACAAAATCCAATTCCAAAGGGCCTTAACTACTCTGATTTTATAACTATTTTATATGGGCCATGAAGTACAATTGCTGTTCCTGGGCTTGAATGATCCGGGCCTTCTCCCTAAGAGACAATAGGACTACGTTTATTTTAGGTGTCTCAATTTGTCACAGACTTTGAAATTCGTCCTTAAACCGCAATACCAGGTATGACACGTCTCTCAATTCTCAAAACCAATTCAAATAAGATCCCAAGGCGGTTCAGATAGTGATTTCTACTGACGTGACACCTACGTGGTGTTGACGTGGCAGTCAAGGAAAAACAGTGGGGCTCATATGACAGTAACTTTTCGGTTAAAAATAAAAAATTACAATGGGACCCATGTCTCCCTGTCCAATCTCGTCCCCCTCCCCAACATGTCGTCATTGATGTGAGCCGCCGTCGGCGTCGGCATCGTCTGCCAGCTCTGCTGCATGCGGCCCCCGCTATGGCCTTTCGCGGCGAGCCCCACACTCGTGCGAACGGGCAGCCTGCCCTTGTCGGCGCTCGACAGTGGTCGGGCGAGCATCGCCGTGAGCAACATGAAGTACAGCTCCCCCGTTCGGAAGTGGCTTGTCATGGGCCAGCATCGACGGGTGGTCGCCATGGGCTAGCGCCAGCGTAAAGATTTCTTCATATGTATATATCCATGCAGATTAAAAGCCTAATCAGGCCGACCGGGTGGCACAACGAGTCGCGGGTGGAGCCGGAGCTCGACGCCCCTCATACTCCTCCATATTTAGATGGAATGCACCCAGTATGTATGCATATTTAGATTAGATTATGCATCATCTATTTTGTTTTGAATAATGGAAAACACCCGGTCCAACCCTGCGTTTGCCACTCTATAAATACATCTTCTTTGTCCTTAATCCACTTGCAAATTAAAATTTAGAGTCACATTCCTTAATCTCATCAAACACACACAGTCGCAAACATAAAAAAATCCCTTTTTTAACGGGATCAAAGCTTTCTTGCATATTCTATCGGCCGGACAATGTTGTCCTCGGCAACGCAGCCACAGCTCCGGTGCCAGTGAGGGTGATCATCGCCGACGGCTCACTGAGGGAGCTACCATCTTCCTCTTGTGTAGCTGTGCTCGGCAGCGGCGACGACGCCAACGTGGCGTCCTTCTTCGTGTGCAACTCTGACGCTTGCGCTGGCCCATGACGAGCCGCTCCGGGCGGGGGAGCTGTACTTCCTGCTGTCCAAGGCGATTCTCGGTCGGCCGCTGTTGAGCACCGACATGGCAGGCTGGCCGTCTGCGCGAGCGTGGTGCTCGCCGGCGAGAGGACATTGGACAGGGAGATGTGGACCTCACTGTGTTTTTTTATTTTTAACCGGTCATTGACACGTGGATCCCTTGATTTTTTCTTGACTTTAAGTGCCACGTCAATGCCACGTAGGCGTCACGTTAGCCGAAACTATCATCCAAACCGTCTTGGGACCTTATTTGCTCTGGTTGTAGGAGTTGAGGGATACGTTATATCTGGTATTGCAGTTAATGGACAAGTTTTAAACTCGATGACAAATTAAGGGACAAAAGTGAACTTATGCCGAGACAATAAATAAGAGTCATCTTAAAGTAGTTTACAACTATTTTTTATGAGGCAAAAATATATATTACCAAATAAAAACAAGCACTACACCCCTTAATGAATCGATCTTAGTTGACACTAGAAAATCTCATGTACGTGTTAGGCTGTCATGCACTGACGATGCACACGTAATGGCAGTGCCACTCCCCACTAACAAAACCCTGTGGCACACACGTATGTAGCAAATTTATTAGCAAAAAGAAGGGATTCATGTCCTAACCTAAGGAGATTATCAAACATGGGAGTAGCTAGACAAGTGGCCAAACTTGGCATCAAGGCGAAATTAAACCCCAATTCCACCAATTAATTAATCGGACACCACTCAGCAGCTGAATCAAACCAAACAAAAGCTAGAAGGACAATAGTGCCAATTTGCCGAACCAGAAGCTAACACGCGTTAACGTACGGTTTGGTATGACCTCACTAATAAGTACAGTACTGAGGAGAGCCAACACCCACTCATCATTCAATCTCGCATCTTCTAGTAGAATTTGCTAGAAAATTTTCGCATTGGTTATCAATCTGATTTCCTGTTTTTCAAAAGAAAAATGTATACCATTAATTGTCAAATTTATTCCTATACTCTTTTCGCATACTTCATATATGCGCGGTTGTAAAATCCTTTAAACGTCACACGTGGGGCTGATGCACGGACGGATCCAGCATGTGACGTAGAGGGTACAATTATACCCTAAATAAATTATTTTGTAAACACCCTTTATTAATTTGTAATATATATATATATATATATATATATATATATGAGGAGTAGATCCAAGTTCACGTGACAGTGGTTGTTAGTATATGCAGTACTACAGAAGATCCGCATCCCATTGAAGATACTACATTTGTTTTAAAATAAGTGTAATTCTATATTCAAATTTTGTTTCAAACTAAGTACAATCTTATTATACTACTTATCACATCAATCACATCCCATTTAAATTTCTGTTTATCTTACCTCAACTACCATCTCACTTCGTATCATTCTTCATTTAGTAGAGGGTATTTGGATAATTTTCTCTCCCTCTTATTTTCTGCTCTCACTTCTAAAATTTAAAATTGCACTTATAGTAAAATAGAGAGAGTAAAAGTTTAGTCTTATGTAAGGCAAATGGTGAGCTTGTTGGGTTTTTTCCCCCTTGTATATGAAGGTAAATATGGCAGCATTATGGCAGATGGTGGTGAAGAAATCTTGCCTTCATCAGTCGCGGTGCAGCTCAGCCTTACTCCACTCCACTTCAGTGCGGTTGCTGCTGCCTCTGCTATTAATAAACGCTTCGCGTCCGCCTCCCCTCTCGCCACGCCACGCCACCATCCCCCGATTGAGATGGCGCCAATGGCGGCGGCGAAGCTCCTCCTCCTGGGCCTGGTGTTGGTGGGGTGCGCGGCGGCGGACAGCCACCGGTACAGGGCGGGCGACGCCGTGCCGCTCTACGCCAACAAGGTCGGCCCTTTCCACAACCCCAGGTCCGTCTCTCAATCTTCCTTATACCGCTATACAATCGGAGTTTCTGAATCTTTCCTGCTCCAATCCACAGAAAGAATCTATAGGAGTACCAATTTATAGGAGGAAGAAAACATTCGTTCCGAAATAGTACTGTAGAAGCGATATACGTACTCCATTCTGCTTTCTGAAATACTGCACCCTAACAAACATAGCGCTGTAGGAACCTGCAGAATTGTAGGAAAGAAGCTATTCTTTCAAATAATTTGGAATAATTGAGGACAAAAAAAAAATTGTGCAAGGGCTCATTTGCTTTCTTTCAGTAGGGTAACCATGATATCCATTGCTCCCGGGGCAGATAATACAGAAATTTAAGACGCCCGCAATGGCCCCCTATTTTGTCTTCGTTTTTTTCTTTTTCCCTGGATAAAAGTAATACCTTTAAGTGCATACCTTGCTGAAAAACCAAAAATTCTGAACATTGTTGATGTGCAGATGATATAATGGATCTCATTATCTGACAGTTACTACTAAAGACTGCAAATATTTCTCTAGTAGGGATGCCGCCAGTTGCGCTAGATTTGTCAAATGCTTCAAGTGAATTTACATACTTTCTACTAGTGGTTGAGCTTTATTTTATTCTAACATTGTTTTTGTTTTCCACCCTTGCAGTGAGACGTACCGGTACTTTGACTTGCCCTTTTGTGCTCCAGGTTAGATTCTCCATAATTAATTAATTAAGGTGTTTGCTAGCTGTAATCTGCCTTATGTTTACATAGTGAACTGTGTGATCTCCCAATTGGGGCCATTGACTTGGATGAAATAAAGGACTTCTTAACTATAAGCAAGAAAGATTCTTTGCAATTAAGCTCAACTTTGATTCCTAACACCTTCTAGTACAAAACTAGACTTGTTTTTCTGATGCTTAGCTGTTCAATTTTGCAGAAAGATGAAGTTTTGACTTAAACTCCATTCTCTTCTAATCAAGTTACCTGTGTTGCCATCAATTACAGATAAAGTAAAGGACAAGATTGAAGCCCTTGGTGAAGTCCTTAATGGGGATCGTTTGGTTGATGCGCCTTACAAGCTTGATTTCCGTGTAGATTTTGATGCCAAGTCTGTTTGCAGTAGAAGGCTCACCAAGGATGATGTGGTCAAATTCCGAAACGCTGTTTCCAAGGACTACTACTTCCAGATGTACTATGATGACCTTCCCTTTTGGGGATTTATTGGGACTAAGCCAGAAAAGGCAGATGCAGGGGATAAGTATTATCTTTACAGGCACATCATCTTTGACATCCACTACAATAATGACCGTGTAATTGAGATCAATGTGCATACCGATCAGAACGCGCTAGTGGACTTGACAGATGACAAGGAACTTGATGTCGAATTCCTTTATACAGCCAAGTGGAAGGAGACACAGATACCGTTTGAGAAGAGGATGGAGAAGTACTCGAGCTCATCTGTCATGCCACATCACTTGGAAGTTCACTGGTTCTCAATTGTAAACTCTTGCGTCACAGTTCTCCTCTTGACAGGATTCCTGGCAACGATCCTCATGCGTGTACTGAAGAATGATTTTGTCAAGTAAGTCATCATTTCCTATCCTTTTATTTTGGTGTTCGATTCGATCTGGAAGATTGGAATTTTTTCTATTAACCACAGATATGTTCTATGCCGGGATTCTCTAGCTTCATTCATAACTAAATACCAAAATCTCCTGATCCCTTGTTTGTATAGCTTCGTTCATAGCTTTGATTTCTCAAGGTGTCTATTTTCATTCCTTTTGAAGGTATTCCCATGATGAGGAGGAACCAGATGAGCAGGAAGAAACAGGATGGAAGTACATCCACGGGGACGTCTTTCGTTTCCCTAGTAACAAGTCGTTGTTTTCTGCTGCTCTTGGGACAGGCACTCAGCTATTTGCTCTGTAAGTGCTGATTAGTGTTTACACACTGAATGAATTTTCGTTAAGTGTTGGTGTTCTGACAGAGCATATCTAACAATTCATATGCCGGCCCATGCAGCACCACATTTATATTCCTACTTGCACTGGTCGGAGTATTCTATCCTTACAACCGTGGCGCGCTTTTTACTGCACTAGTTGTCATTTATGCACTCACTTCGGGCATTGCTGGGTACAGTGCAACCTCTTTCTACTGTCAGCTGGAGGGAAAAAACTGGGTATGTTCTATTATCTGTATTACAAATTCTCATTCAATAAAAGCCTTGGAATCAGGGCTCATATTATCTTGGTATATATTCCTATTTTCTTGCGATGTGGTCATAATGTACCAGGACTGCCAATTAACATCTTAATTTCTTCTGTATGTAGGTGAGGAACTTGCTATTGACTGGATGCCTGTTTTGTGGACCTCTCTTTCTGACATTCTGTTTCTTGAACACTGTCGCTATCGCTTACAATTCAACTGCAGCATTGCCCTTCGGTACAATCTGTGTCATTGTGCTCATATGGACACTGGTCACATTCCCTTTGCTTGTTTTGGGAGGTATTGCTGGGAAAAACAGCAAAAATGAGTTCCAGGCTCCTTGTCGCACCACCAAATTCCCGAGAGAGGTTCCACCGCTTGCCTGGTACCGCAGAACCATTCCGCAGATGGCGATGGCCGGTTTTCTTCCTTTCAGTGCCATTTACATTGAGCTGTACTACATCTTTGCAAGCATCTGGGGACACAGGATCTACACCATCTACAGCATTCTGTTTATAGTCTTTATCATCCTCCTCATCGTCACAGCCTTCGTTACTGTTGCTCTGACCTACTTTCAACTTACTGCTGAAGACCACGAGTGGTGGGGGAGGTATGCGTTTCTTTGCCTTCTACTGTTGTACTCGCTGGATTGCATATGATTTCCATTCTAGCACCAAAACAGAGTTGTCTTCCTCATTAGATATCACAGTAATTTTGTGTTTTCTGCCAATTGGTTGGCTCTCAGGAGTTCAAGTCGCCATTCCCTGCTATGCCTTGCAAGTTCTAATGCATTTTATCCTTTTTTTTTCCTTCTGATGCAGGTCATTCCTTTGCGGTGGATCAACTGGATTTTTCGTCTTCGCTTACTGCTTATACTACTACCGTGAACGGTCTGACATGTCTGGGTTCATGCAGACATCATTCTTCTTTGGTTACATGGCCTGCATCTGCTACGCCTTCTTCCTCATGCTGGGCATGGTTGGTTTCCGTGCCGCCTTGCTGTTCGTTCGCCATATATACAAATCCATCAAATGTGAGTAGACTATGCATAGTTGGATCTGTTCGTGAAGACCAGAGATGAAAGAAACCAGAGGTAGCTGATGCAATAGAGTAGCCATTATTCATAGCAAAAGGTAGTGAGCAGTAAATCTGTTTCATTTTGTATGACTGATATGGTGAATTTTGCGGCTCTTTTTTATGTGTTATGTCCTTGTAATCTGCATCATTATCGAAGGAATCGTGCTTAGCAATTTTACACCATTCCATTCCTTTGATGTTGAGAGACAGTGCTGATGAATTGTAAGAATTCAGAGGAGCAACCTCTTGAATATTATAGCCTGAAAACTTGATCCAAAACAAACCAATAGAGACCATGACATTTGTAATTGTTTGTTACCCTTGAGTGACCACTAGTACCTTTCGGCTTGACAGACCAGTCGTTTAAAATAGTTTTGAGTTAAAATTAGTTATCTGAAAACATTAGTTGCAAAAATGGTATTCGATAAACTAATCTCAAAATAATTTTAAAGTTCAAATTCGGTTATATATATCATGGCCTATGAACTGAAAAAACACACGAATTAAAGCGATGACAAATAATGGTACTTGATTAAAGCAATGACAAGCACACGAATGACAGGAACAGCTCCTTTCAGGAATGTTACATCGTCCAGAAACATCAGCAGGATGTTCATAGAATTTTCCTTCAGACTAAAACATATACTCTGTATTAACGCAATGCCCAGAAACAACTTCACAGCTTGAGTTGTCAGAGAAGATACAGCATTTTGCGATGCAATGACTGAATCGACTGAAAAGTTGCAAGATGATGAACAGTATAGTAGCAACATTTAGAATGCAGAGGAACTAGACAATATCAGCCTAACCAGCTAGTATAAAAACTGATCATAATCTCCCGACCCTTACATCATTAGGAGCATACTTTTACTCTTTTCCCCTCCAGGTCAGCTAAAACAAGAGCAGCAGCAAGAAGAAAATCAAGAAGCAACGGCTTCAAAGCTGCAGATGGCAGCCGAGAAGACGTGAGCAGGAACACAGATGTAAATATCCCCAAATTATCCACAGAAGAATTTTCAGAGTAAAAGACAATCTGTTTTCTGCCTCGAATGAATTCGACATTTGATTCACACTAAATACTCCCAAGTCCAATAAAAAAAGAGAAATAAAGAAGAATTTCCAGAGTAGAACACAGTCTGATTTCTGCCTCCACTGAATTTAACATTTGACTTATGCTAAATACTCCCATCAAGTGAACTTGCAGAACATACTTACTAAGGAAAGAGAAACAAAGTGCCTAACCAAGATATGTAAATGTGAGCGCTGCGGCCACAAAGAGGTACTTAGCTAACACTAATTTACAACCAGGAGACAAGTCTGCCTCTCCAACTAGTTGTCCTTGCGATTACTTTACCCACAATGGGCTGTCAAATCTGATTTCTTAAGTTCCTTATGATGTGAAAGGGACCCCGAGTATCTGTCTACTTGTTAGGAAATGACCCAACCTAACTTTCTTAATCTTACATTACAGGTCAGCCAGTATTATCCCGATCAATGTTAACAAGCATCAAACAAAGAGAGTCATAGCACTGATTTTACTAATCCTCAACCTTGATAGCTGCAAGTCAAAACAAGGATCCACTTAAGTTTTTTTACTCAACCTAAGAAGAGCAACACGTCATCAACACATTGTATAGTTGTATACTGAATCAGGGCAGAACATACAACAACCATATAATGTGCAATTCGGCAGCTAGAAAGCCAGACAATATGTTGATTACAATAACAAGACAGGCATAGCACTGATTTTACTCGAAAATGAAATAAGAAGAATGATTACGGCTATAACTGACACTCGCACCGAATTTTAAGAATGTTACGCTGTCCAAAAATATCAGCATGGTGTTCACAGGATTTTCCTTCAGACTAAAATATATTTGGACAGTACATAATCAAACAAAATTAAAACAGACTTGTCAGATCCTAGCCAACTAGATATCAAGGCTACCGATTTTGTATAGCATGCGAATGTAGGTTTGAACCATCAAGAGGATCTAAAATTTGCATAGCTTGCACAGAAAATGTTCGTTATAATGCGAAAGGGACCCCCAAGTATCTGTCTACCTGATAGGAAAGGACCCAACCTAACTTTCTTCGTCTTACATTATGGGTCAGCCAGTATCATCCCGATCAATGTTAACAAGCATTAAACAAAAAGAGAGCCGTAGCACTGATTTTACTAATCCTCAACCTTGATAGCTGCAAGTCAAAACAAGGATCCACTTAAGTTTTTCTACTCAACCTAAGAAGAGAAACACGCCATCAACACATTGTATAGTTGCATACAGAATCAGGATAGACACAGAACATACAACAACCATCTAATGTGCAATTTGGTAATTAGAAAGCCATATAATATGTTATTTACAATGAAAAGATAGCCATCACACTGATTTTACTCGAAAATGAAATAAGAAGAATGGTTACGGTAATAACTGATACTCGCACCAAAAAAAAAGCTCCTTTCAAGAATGTTACGCTGTCCTAAAATATCAGCATGATGGTCACAGAATTTTCCTTCAGACTGAAACATATTTGGACAGTACATAATCAAACAAAATTAAAACAGACTTGTCAGATCATAGCCAACTAGATATCAAGGCTACCCATTTTTTATAGCATGGGAATGTAAGTTTGAACCATCAAGAGGATCTAAAATTTGCATAGCTTGCACAGAAAATGTTCAGCCATCAAAAGGATTCCAAAGTCTGCATAATATCTAGAATAAATCTACCATACCGCTTTTCCAAAACCAGAGCAACTATTTAAGCCAACAGAAAAGTTACACATCAGCAGGGAAGAACCAAGTCAGAAACTGGCGTTTGTGACGCAGCTTTGCCATCACGGTCTCTGGAAGCAATGGTGTGATCTCCCCATTTCTCATGTTGTACACACCAGAGTCACCAAGAGGATCAATGCATGGACCAAAGTACTCCTTGGATGGATTGTCAAAAGTCCTGTGCATGAAGTAGATGCAATCTTCTTGAACTCCACCTACACATTTGTTAGCACGAACAAACTTAGTGCATTCTGAACCCAGGAAAATTGCATGGCCACCCAAGCTGTCCACCTTTCTCCAATGGCAAGGGGTGATGGTGAGGTCCGCCTCAAAGACCTCAAATCGACAAGTCCTGTCCACATCGCCCAGACGAACATTTTGAGGAAACCTCATCCACCGCCTTACCATGAACAGCTTGCCATCACATTCTGCTAGGTATCGTGGGACAATGTATTCATGATCAGTCTTCACGTAGATCTGCTGCTGTTTTGGGTCATCGATGATACAACGATGAAATCCAGAGGAGACATTGAGGGAGCCATAGTTGGGTTCGAAGACATAAAGCCCTTCTTTGACGGTGAGAGTGTAGAGCCTCCCGTGCAAGAATGCAATGTCAGCGAGACGCATCTTGTAATCCTTGTCAGGAATAGTCCTGTGAATCTCCTCCTGAGTCCAGTCTGAGATGGAACCGAAGCTGGCCACATCATGCCACTTGCAAGCAGAAATAGCAACATAGTTTCCCTCAAGTACTAGTGCCGCGACAAGGGGATCTGGCGATGATTCGAGCGGCGATGACAGTATCACCTTAACATACGGCATTCTAGTGTTGTCCACAGTATAGAACTTGGAATCCACCATCGCTTGTAGCACAGCGTTGGTCAGCTCGGGGAGCCGGGTCGGCGCCGATGCACAAGAGAGAGGGTTTAGCAGAGAGCAGCCGGCGCGCTTGTGCACGAGGAAGGCCAGGTTGTCGACGGCGAGGTAGTCGGTGACGGCTTGGCGGAGGATGGGCGCGGCGTGGCGAACGGGAGCGGCGTGGAGGTCGACCAGGCCGCCGTCGCGGAGGGCGAGCCACGGCAGAGGCGGGGGCAGCGGTTGGCGGTAGGCGCCGGCGCGCCAGGGGCGGCACACCGCGCGGAGGCGGACGCGGTCGACGAGGGACGGAAGGCGCAGGAGCACTTGGCCGATGAGGTCCGCCGGGAGCTCGGACCACGACGATGGCGCCGCCACTTTCACCTGCTCCACATCCATAGCGACTCGAGACGGACGGAGGGGCGAGGAGGAGAAAATCCCCAAACCTTGATCTGTTCTCTCCCGACGCCGGCGGGAGGCGGTGGAACAGGGGGACGTCACCTCGCCGCCGTCGCCGTCGCCGCCGGTCGCCGTAGGGTTTTGGGATTTTCTTTTTCGCTTCTTTTCTTCGAGAGTGTGACTGCGTATAGATGGGCCACATAGTAGCGAAGGAGCCCACATGAAGGAAAAAGTCCACTTTTGAGTCCTTCAAATATAAAAATACTAGATTTCTTATAATCTTCTAAAACCGAAATATGTCTTGCTCTCTCTCTGTAGAAATTTTGAATCAACTCTCTCCCGCGAAGATGAAAATTAAGTTGACGTACTTTAGACGAAAAAATCATTAACACATGATTAATTAAGTTTTAATTATTATAAATTTAATAAATAGATATATTTGATATTTTAAAGCAACTTATGTGTAGAAAGTTTTCGCACGTCGTTTAGTAGTTTGAAAACGTGCTAATGGAAACCGAGAAAAAATCTAAATCTTGTTAGAGTTTAGAATAGAACCTTAGTATATGTTGACCACTCGATTCAAACTGTATACGTATCCTTGGCTTCTTGCTAAAAAAACTAATTGATTTCCCGCGCTTTGCTGCGGGATATATGGATGAATGCATATTATACATTATAGAAATAATAGATGTATATGTTTAAATAATATGAAAATGATGTGGAGATAATGATTTGAAATTACTTGTATATTGGGTTCTAAAAATACAACAAAATTATAAATGATATGTCATGTTTGTATGATATTTAAAATACTATAAATAATAATTGCTAGTAGGTGATGATGTGACACACTTGCATGTGATTTAAAATACTTTAGATAATAATTGCTAGTGGGTGATGATATGGCACACTTATATGTTAGGTGTGTATCAACTATCTACATCTACATCTACACTACTAATAATCCACCGCTTCAACTCTTTACTAAAGCCACACAACAAAATCTCCACCACAGTCATTAGCTATCCTAAGTACACCCAACAAATTGCACCCAGCATATAAGCTTTAGAAGCCGGTGTGTATCAACTATCTACATCTACATCTACATATAGGTGTCCAAACGGGCGGCACGGCCCGGCCCGGCACGGGCACGGGTCCGGCACGGCCCGTTAGGCACGGCTGATGAAACGGGCCGTGCTGTGCCGGCCCACGTGCCGAGCCGCCGGCCCAAGCACGGCCCGTGGATGGCCGGGCCGTGCCCGTGCCGGCACGGCACGCCTGCGGCCCACGGGCCGTTCGGGGCACGGCGGCCCGTGAAGGCAGGCCGGCAGCTGAGCTGCACTGGCCGCCAGGCCGCCAGCCCGCCAGCCGCCAGCCCGCCAGCCCGCCGGCACTGCCCAGTGCGGCAGTGCCCACTGCACAGTGTTTTTTTTAAAAAAAAAGCAAAGGAAATGTATAAGGAAAAAAAAATTAAAAATGGAAATAAAATGTTTAAAAAAAAGTAATGATTTACTAATGTTAAAAAATGAAAAAATGGTATTTAAAAAATGGAAATAAAAGTTTTTAAAAAAAGTAATGATTTGCTAATGTTAAAAAAAAGAAAAAATGGTATTTTTTTTGTTGTGTTGAAAAATTTAAAAATATAGATTGTGATTCATTATTTTGAAATAATTTAAAGATAAATCCACACTTGCGAAAATATTGCAAAAGAATTTGTTAAAAATAGTAATGACCTTTATTGATGTTTATATCATTACAGGATACAATGATACATGCTGCCTCGTTAAAAACTTTGTCATGTAAAAACTCATAGGGGAAAATGAGAAAACCATGACAAAGAAAAGAGTACAGCTCAAAGGTCAGAACTACTTCTAACAAAATTCTACTGGGGTTGGTCTGGATCCAGGTAGAGTTGCTCGAACTGGGCAGCCAATTCTTGGTTGTCCTTAGTGTATTGGGCATGTTGTCGTGCAAGCTCCCAGTCTTTAACGCTTAGTAGCATTTCGACGTGGTCGCTGCGCAGAGTCGTCCTCCGGTCTTCGATGATTCGGCCGCATAGACTGAAGGCCGATTCGGAGGACACCGTCGACACGGGCACCGTCAACACATCCCGTGCTAGTTTTGAAAGCACAGGATATGTTATCTTGTGGTCATTCCACCACCCGAGGACGTTGAAATCTTGTGCTTCGTGGTGGATGGCGTCGCTGTCCAAATAACCGGACAACTCTTCGGCCACAACATGCGAAGAGGCGTCTCCACTTGTAGCCGACGAACTGCCACCACCTTGGCTTGAAGACGATCCACCCCAAATCCTACCCCACTGTATCTTCTTCTTACCTGTAGTGGGGATAGGAGGGGGTCTCTGCTGGCGAACTTCCTGAAACTTTACTTCATATCTTCCAAAAACCTCATATAATTTACGTCTAACCTCAGTATAAAAAGAACTATAATCTACACCTATAGTATCTCCAACAAGTGATAAAATAGCAGACAATCCCCTTAATTTATACCTAGGATCTAAAACAAAAGCAAAAGTATACAACATAGGTATATTTTTCCAATATTTCAAATATTTTTGTTTCATGTGAAAGACAGGTTCAGTTAGAACGTCATCATTTTCGTATTCTTTAAATAAAGTAGCAATTTCAAGAAGGTTGTGCAAAATTATATTAGCAGTTGGATAATAAACTTGTGACAAAGTTAGAGTACAATCATAAAAAGTTTCTAGAAATTGGTGAAATTTTTGGACAATTGCCCAAACATGCTCGTTCAGTACTGAAGACCCGTCACTGTTTCTTGGGCCACCACGTGACTGAACAAAATCAGAAAGTAAACTACTATAAGGTAAAACAACTTTTAACATTAAATACGTTGCATTCCACCGATGCTCTGCATCGGTGGCAAACTTACGAGCTTTCACACCGGCCGCATTGCAAAACCTCTTCCATGCAGCAATCCGCGGGTTAGAAGCAGTTAACCACGCGATTGCTTGACGAACAGCATCGATGTGGTCACCTACCCTCTTCATGCCAGTCTTAACAATCAAATTAATTATATGACATGCACAACGCTGATGGAGTAGAAAAGATTGAGCATACACACAAAATAAAGGTTGCAATATTTCAATAGCCCTAGAATTAGCAGATGCATTATCTAGGGTGACAGCAAATATTTTATCAGCAAGATTAAATTCATTAATTACTTCCCTAATTCTTTCAGCTATGTTTTCTCCTGTATGTGAGACATCTATTAACCTAAGCCCTAAAACTCTCTTTTGTAATTGCCAATCATCATCAACAAAATGAACAACTACGCTAAGATAATCCTCTCTAGCTCTACTACTCCATATATCTGAAGTAACACTAACAGAGAAAGTACATGTACTAAACAGTTCCTTAAGTGCAGTTGCTTCCTTGTGATAAATATTCTCTAAATCTCTAGTTGATGTTTGCCTACTCACAGCTTTAAACCTAGGGTTATGAGATTGCTGAATGTAATGTTCAAAAGCAGGGGACTCCCCAAAGTTCAGGGGTAAATCTTGCCTGGCGATTAACCGGACAAGAGATTCCCGAGCAACCATGGGATCGTACTCCCAACTGCGTACCGTACCGTCTGGGTTTACCATAAGTTGCTGCTGTCGGAGTTGTATTCCTTGCTTCTTGGCACACGACTCCGCATGGCGCTTGAGGTGACCTGTACCACCAGAAGAACGAGCAGATAAAATTTGCCTACATATTCTACAACGGGCTTTCGATACCTCCCTTCCGTCGGGGCATGTTTCCTTTATCTCGTCGAAGTTTTGCCACACACCGGAGGTTCTCGATCTCTTCGAGCCGGTGTGTGTCGAAACACTTCCGCTCGTGGTTCCGGAAAATCCTTCCGAAGCTGTCGCCGCCTGAACCGGTACCTCCTCCACGACAGCCGTATGAACCGGTACCTCCTCCACAGATGGTGGAGTTGGAGCCGATCCGGAGGCATCGTCAAACCCCGACATGTAGTTGGGGTCGAAATCACCCAAGGTGAACGACGGCGACTGGTATGGAAAGTTCGGATCCATTCTGAAAATTTAAACCGACATAAACAAATTTTCGAATATTTATTGAATTCACAAACATAATACAAATAATACACAAATTTGAATATTACTTACATCTTTCCAACCGCGAGCTCTTCAAACCTCTGCGATCAAACTGTTGAACTACGAAACTAATTTTGATTTTTGACAAAATTTGAGCAAATTTTGTCAAAATCAAAAAAATGCACACTTGAGAACAAAGAGAGCACTTAAAGCACTTGAGAGCACAAGATGAGGAGTGTGGGATGAGGAGAAATGGCTGGGGTTCATGCCCTATTTATATGGCGAAATTTGAGATTTTTTGGAATTTTTTCGAAATTTTTATGAATTTTTTAGCCTCCCAACGGTTATTTTCAAATTTGAACGGTCAAATAGCCGTTAGTGCCACGTGGCGCCTTCCCATTCGACCGCCGCACAGTGCCTGCCGCCCTGTTCTGCTTTCGGCCTGGCGCTGGCGGCCTCGCCGGCCTGCGCGTGCGCCGCTGGCCCGCTGTGGCGCTGTCGGGCTGTCGGCCTCGACGGCCTGTCGGGCTGTCGGCCTGGCCTGGCGGCCTGCGCATGCGCGCGCGCGCGGAGCCGCGGACGGAGTGACGGGCCGCCGGCGAAACGGGTCGTGCCGTGCCGCGGGCCGTGCCGTGCCGTGCCGCTACAGTAGCCGTGCCGTGCCGTGCCGGCCCGCGGGCTCGGCCAGTGGCCCAAGCACGGCACGGCTACTCGTGCCGTGCCGACACGGCCCGTTACTGTAGCAGGCCGTGCCGGGCCGTGCCGTGCCTGCTACAGGTTCGGCCGTGCCCCGGGCCGCCCGTTTGGCCCGGCCCGTTTGGCCACCTCTACATCTACACTACTAATAATCCACCGCTTCAACTCTTTACTAAAGCCACACAACAAAATCTCCACCACAGTCATTAGCTATCCTAAGTACACCCAACAAATTGCACCCAGCAACAAATACAAATTCAAATGAAGGGATCAGATCTACTCTAATCTCTCCTTTCTCTTACTCACTCAGATCCAACGGTCCAAAGTGCTGGGATCAATCCTAATCACTCACTCATCCCTTCCCTCGCGCGCCCGCGGCAAACACACGCGCGGCTGGCTCTCTCCCCGAGACACGCGCGTCGACCCTCCGTCTCCCCTGCACGCGCACGCGCAGTCAGCCCGCCGCGCCGCACGACGCGCCGCCTCGCCCAGCGTCGTGCCGCACGCGCAGCACGTCTCGCCGCCCGCGCAGCCCGCCGCGCCACCCAACTCCGTGCCGCACGACGCGCCGCCTCGCCCAGCCGCCCGCCGCACGCGCAGCACGTCGCGCTGCCCGCGCAGCCCGCCAGGCAGCCCGCCGCGCCGCCCACCGCCGCCCACCGCCGTGCCGCACGCGCAGCACGTCGCACCGCCCGCCGCGCGCGCAGCCCTTCTCGACCCCCGCGCAGCCCGCCAGGCAGCCCGCCGCGCCGCCCACCGCCGCCGCATCCTCGTGACTCCGATGTGTTTGCGGTCGGGCTACTTTGATTTTGATTCCTTCCCCTGACAAGAGAGGGGATGGAGAACTTGAGGTGAGTTGAGGTGAACGAGCGAGGACATGATTACCGTGTTGATCCAATGGAAATTTTGGCCCTTATATTTGTTCCCATCTGTATGCCGTGTTTTGATAGGAAATTAGTGATTACATGGGCTAAGAGAGGTGGTTTCTCATAAATCATGCCCAGTTCTACGCTTGCAGTGTCTTGTTACTTGCTAATAATGCCTGAATTGGGAGCTTTTTGGAGTGATTTATGCACAGATTGGATGCCAGAACGCTAGGGAGCCGAACCATCGTGACCTCGCCGTCGCCGCAACCTCGCTGCGACCGCAGTCCATACGGGAGGTGTTTCAGACTTTCCATTCAGGTATTTAATTAATCAATGTTTAATTTGCCCGCTAATCCTTTTGTTGATCTATGGCAATTTTTAATCAATGTTTAAATTGCTTTTTCTTTCAATTTTTATTCTTTGGAACACAAAATTTTCGCTGCTGGACTCGCTGCCGGGCCGCTGGACAGCCGGGACGCGCCATTGTCATTGCCGCTGGACTTGCTTTGCAGTCATGGAGGATAGTCGACAGTCCCGACCTGCACTTAGCGACATAACAAACACCATTGGACAGGGTATGTACGTGGCCATCGTTCCTGCTCAATCTCTCTAATTTTACTGTAAAATTTTGACACATCTGCTAATGAACCTGAAGATGAAGCTGCTGATGACGAAAGAAAAAAAAGGAAGAGAGGAATAGAAAACAGCGTGAATACCACGCACGTAAAAGGGCCGAGGAAACCAACGAACAAAGAGAAGAGCGGAATAGAAAACAACGTGAATACCATGCAAGAAAAAAAACACCAGCAACATCAACGACTCCTAATCATGGTTTGTATACTACTATTCTTTTTTATTTATGCGGCGAGATAAATAACACTCTTCATTTTTTATACACCTAGAACCATGTGATGTAGAACCTATATCCGGTTGCACTGATGTTAGAATGACAGAAGCAGTGTATCCCCCCTTGGCGCCATCTTCGTTGGGTACATGTTGTCTCTGTAACTGCAAATCCCATATGAAAATATATGCCTCCTGTATGTGTTGATTAATTTAAAAAACTAAAAGTCACAGGAGGAAAATCACCACAAGGAGGTGGTGTTTCAGCCATTTGCCAATCATCAATACTTGGTGGCCAGGAAAACAATGCACCATTTGAGTGTAATGACTGGCTACATAGGAATGACGAGTATGTCAGGAAACAAAGACCACCGTTGACGCCTTTGCAAACTGATGGTTCAAATGGCACCATAATCAATACAGGTACATCACCATCTAACTGACACATTGTAAGTTTCGATTGGTAGAGATTGGATCAAATATGTCTACTCTGTAATTGCTAAACAGGTGCCTCTTCAAGCTCTGCCAAGCTGCTCAATTTCAGAAAATGGTACACAGATATGGATGAGACAACCAAGACAAAATTTCTGCAGCAGAGGCGAGAATACAAAAAAGAAAGGGCAGCGGCTCTTGCCCGAGAAAAAAATGTCAACCATATGCCTGCACCAACTGGGCAGCCGGCATATGTAGACACCAATGACATCGAGTTTGATACTGCTTTATTTGAACCTACAAGCAATGAGTCTGATGATGAAGGTTGGTTTTACAACCTGTGCACCTATGCAAGTTGTTCTTTGATGGCATTATTATGTTACATGCATTATGTTAATTCTAAACGTATATGCAACAGATCATATACGGGAAATAGAGGAGGCATTTGTCATAGAAGAAGATGGCCCTACAGATTTTGAGACAATGCAATTTCTTGGTGCAGGTAACTGTTACTTAATTGCATTGACAAAAAAAACTATTGCTTAATTGACATATTTTTGTATGTAACCATGTGACTTGACTAACATATTGACATATTTTTAAATATATATGTATATAACAGAATGTGCATTCCAGTCGTATCGTGTCAATGATGATTGCACTGGCAACGCAGCCGCTGATGATCCTTATGATTTCGTCTACCATAACTTGCCGGAAGGGCACCATGTTTTGAGAAAGGTTCCTGACTGCCGATATTGTGGAGCCATGAGATTTGAAGGCAAACCACCGGGCTTCTGTTGTCGAATGGGAAAAATAAAAGTGCACATCCATGATGTACCTGCTGAGTTGAAGAGGTTGTTCACAAGTCAGGTGGATACTGAAGCAAAATATTTCAGAAAACACATTCGGTACTTCAACTCTCACTTCTCCTTCACAAGTCTCGGAGTTACACTGGATAGGAGATATTGTACCGCAGCAAGGACCGACGTATATACATTCCGTGTACATGGTGCGATGTATCATCGACTGGACCATTTGGTGCCAGGATCAAAAGGGCCACGTCACCTGCAGCTCTACTTTTATGATACGGAAGACGCCACATTGTCGCATAGGCCACGGAGTATAATATTCTTCGTCATTCACAGGTACCACATACGCTAAGGATGGAATTATTGGTGGGCATTTTACAGAGTCATGAAAATGAATGTCAAAACTTACCTGGAGAACTCAAAGATCTACTTAAGCAAATCAAAAGTTATTTGTAGTATGCGAGACATGTCTTTATTATGCATGAATGTATTCTGAATTATATTTATGGACGTATACAATTGAGTGAGACAAAAATTATGGAAAAAATTATCATCATGTGGTTTTTAAGTGCATCTTTGAATGAAGCCGTAGCAACGCACGGGCACTATACTAGTATAGATAGTATAAATATGTCAGACCTAATACGCCCTCAACCACAAATAGGTATAACGATTTCTTCAACTATTAAAACCGATGAAAAAAACATCGGTAAATCGTTATATCCGATTTAGCGATTGAGACATAGGAATCATATCCAAAATATATTTGAGGAAATCAAAGCGGACTATTTCCCACGTAACCTAATCTTCGTTGGCCCGTACTGTAACAAACTCAAATTTGTAAAAACTTGTAAATTCAATATAATGAATTTTTTTTATATTTATTGTGGTGATACTTTATTTTAGTTGTTTTTGAATTTTCTATGCATCATTGCATTCTGCGTACATAAAATAAATTTGAGAAAAATGATAATAATAGTACTAACAATAATAATAACAAATCTATAGATAAGTTTTGCATCTCAATTAAAAAGGTGAAAACACCCTAAATTTATTTTAAATCAAAATAAAAACAGTAAACTTGTGTGAATTTTCAAAAAATAATCCACACATAAGAAAAATCCCAAAAATTCACCAAATGGAGTTTATGATTATCCTAACTCCCAGTAAAAATTGGCACAAAGTTTTGAGCACTATAGCACACCTGAAAAATTGCCTAAACTTTCAGTTTTCCCTCTCCTTCCCTTTTTCTCCCTCTCCCTTGTGAGCATTTTGTCGAGCACTTGGCGTGCCAAGATACATTCGAATCATTAACCGTTTCACAAGTAGTGAACTAAATTTCTTGTTATTAGAACCCGAAGCATGTGCTCACCGAGCCACCCATCCCTCCTCTGCCCGCGACTCCCGCTGCGCCAGCGACTGCAAGGCTGCTCATAGCCGACGCCGCCCCTGCCCGATGCCTAGCCTCGACGCCGCGCACCTCGCCCAACCCGGAGCCGCCGTTCTTCTCCACCAATCCGATGCCTCCCGTCCTCTCCCTCTCTCTCTCCCTACCCGACGCGACGTGATGACAGCGACCACCTCTGTCGCCCATCTGCAAAAGCACTTGCAAAGCCGACGCTGCGCCAGCCTTCACTCTGCCTTAGCTGACACTGTGTCTCTCACGATCGCGTGCGCAATGAACGGACAAACTCCCGCGCCCACCTCTCGCTCCTCCCTCACTTATAAAGCAAGCTCTCGCACCACCCACCTCCCCACACCACACTCAATATCCACCCCCAAAGCCGAAGCTCGAAACCAGCTGGTTCGACGGGAACGGCTGCACCGCCGCCACTGCCTCGCGCCGGTCAGAGCGTCGCCGCTCAACCCGCGCCCCTCAAACTGCCGCCATAGTGAGTCCTGAACAGAATCCTCACGCCGGCAAGCTCCTAGAGACCCCTCAAACCCATTTCATCAACAAATTTCAGGGGAAAATCGACCGAAGAGCCACCGCCACCATTGCTGCCACCGGCCGCCTCGGGAGCTTGTCGCCACGCTGTCTCGGACCACATCCACTCCAACCGAGCACGGGGTAAGGTTTCTCGTAGTCCCTAGGCCCTCCCCTAGCAAGGAATCTAATCTTTGTCGACCGTAGCACGCCAGTCGCCGTCGTCTCGAACCACTGGCACCATCGGCCATGGTGCCCGCCGCCTCCAACCACTCCCGGCTGAGCTGCCGCCTTTAGGAGGTGCGCGTGTACCCCTTCTAGCCGCCCCGACCCTCGCCCGAGCCGGCCCCGCTGCCGCTCGCCATCAGTGAGCCTATCCAGTGCCGCCCCCATGATTGCCTCCTCTCTGTCAGTAATGAGGAAGAAGACGAGGACCTTTTTGTAAATAGCATAAAACAAGGGTTCAAAACTTACATGTGGCACCTTGGACTTATATGCAAATAGAAGAAAAGTTAGGGTTCAAGTTATAAATCAACGAGAGACCGACATGTGGACCCTGTTTAAAATGGATGCTTAAAATAGAAATGTGCCTTCCCAGTAGAAAAGTGTATTCTTCAAATTATGCTTTCGTTCTTTAATAAAGAAAATTAATAAATCCGAGACAAGGTTTTCTATCAATTATTTTTTACTGAAAATTTATTTTAACTCCGATTGAGGTAAACCAAATATTGTTCGGTTCATAATAATTTTATATTTAATACTGTACACTCAAACTTAGCACCACTTTTACGAAAATTTTCACTAATTTAAATTTGAATAGTAACTTTCGTATTTACCGTAATTTAAATCTTAGAAGCGCAATAACTTGCTCATACAACATCGAATTTAGGCGTTTCTTTCTCCTAAGTTTATATTAATTCACCCTCTATGCACTGAACATGTTCATGCATCATATTTTGTCTTGGAGTTTTATTGGATGTTCATTTGAATGTACGTTTAATTTTAAATAGAGGACGGATTGATTGTTGCTGTTGACCAGAGTGTGCAGGACCAAGAGATATTTTAGAAAACACCTGAAAAGGCAAGTTTTATTCAATTCCTCCTTCGATCATGATTGAATGCTATATTTTCGCAAATGCTTTACTATTTATAAATTACATCGATGTTTTATTAAAAAGAAAAAATGGGGTATTGGTAGAAATGACCTATTTATTGCATTACCTACCTTGATATATTGCTTATCCTTACTGTTGAAGCACTGGGATGGGTATATATATGTGTGTTGTTCAAGCACCATGTGGGTATATTCGAGCTACTACTATAGCTACTTGCTTAGCCATACTTAGAAAATTTCCGATGGTTACATAGACATGATATTCACTTTTTACAAATGGGATATTTGAAAATGTTGTACAGAGGGGTTGCCTCTATTACTTTGTGAAAGTTAAAAATTGAAAATAATGTTTTCAGACTTGAGTGGCAAGTGGTGTGCATATGATAGTAGTTGCGCACCGATAGAGAGAGTGTTCGCTTGAGTCAATTAAGAACTAAACGATGTGTCACCAACTAAGATTACAGTGCAACCACATGTGTTGGGTATCGGACAACCTTAGCTTATTATGTTGCTTATTGCTTAACCTTGCATTGGGAGGCCATTGTAGTAGGGACGAGTATGAGCGATGGTTCATAGGAGCTATCCATGAGACCCTCTGTGGGAACGGATGTGTTCGTCACATGGCATGGGCGTATGAGCATATTCAATATAACAGATAGTGCCTTGTTAAGAGAACGGATGTGTTCACTTCACGACGTTAGGATTAGGTTGGGGTTCACCTTTCCTAGCAGCATTGGTTCATGGCCAATGTGGAGAAATACTCTTCGTGCTCATGCAAGGTTAATCTTTGAGTAATGTAGTGGCTTTGCCATAGGCTAGCAAAATAAGTACCTGTTTGGTATCGCGTGGCATAGTTTACATGATTGCTAGCTCATGTCATGTGGGTACAGTGCACAAACTCTGTAGAGTCTAAACTAATCGATTAGCCGTGCTCATGGTTATGAGTGACTTGGTGAAATGATACAAGTATAATGTTGGTGGTTTATTAAATAACTTATGAAATGAGTATGGTGAATAATGATGATGATTTTTGCCCAGTGTGGGCTGAGAATGAAATGTTTACTTGCCGCCATGGAGGGCACAAGGATGATACTATGAAAATACTTATGATGATATTATTATGGTTTACTTTTGATTTAAAATTCCGTTGCAATCTATTATTATTTATTATTTTGATACAAAATTTGCTTTATGCTAAAAATGAGCCACAAATGTAGCCATCTTTGATCTCAGCTTGCAATAGTCCTAGGTTTTCCAAGGTTTGGATAGGACTTGCCAAAACCTATTGTATTGACCCACTTTTTGTTGTTCTTTTTAGAGTTGGATGCAGGATGTGAGGTGCCTAGTGACGATTACTTTACACTGGGTACCGGAGTTTTCGAGGATGGCTCTTTCTAGGGTGATTCCTAGTCGGTTGCCTGTGTGGTTTGGTAGATGGGCACACCAAAGAACTTATGTATCTTGTATCTTATTTTTTTCGCTGTATTTTAAAACTCTTTTATTTGGCCGGTCGGCTTAGCCACTATGTATGACTTGAACCGTTAAGTTATGAGAATATTTTTATCCATTAATATGTTATGAATGTTGTATGGATGTGATAACTGTAAAAAAATCAAAGTGTGTTTGATTCTTTTGTTGTGATGAACGATTGGCATCTGAGGTTATTGGTTTTGATATTTGGATATTATTGACGAAGTGGTTTGTGAGATGATTGGATTTTCAGACGATGAACAGGGACTGTTGTTTCGTCCGGTCAGACCGGGCAGGTATGGCTGGTCAGACCGGCGGTATGTGTGCGGTCAGACCGGCCAGCTCGCGGTCTAACCGGCCGACTCTGTGTCGGTTTCGGTTTTGGATTGTTTCATTGGATATCCGTGGTTAATTCGTGTTTATGACTTCTAGATGGATACTATGTGTATGTAATATTGTTGTGTGCTAACAATAAGTCAAGTTTGTGATAGCTTGTGCTCGGATATGGTTTCTTTGTTTGATTCATGTGTAGGTAATCTTTACGTCTCGGGAGAGTATTGCCGGTGATGGATCGGGAGTCAACTTGAGATAAGGTGATGTCCGGACGGTCAGATATCATGCAGGATGCTTATGCTAAAGATCAATGCATGTGGTTGGTGAAGATTCTATATGGCATACAATGGAGATATTGTGTGCGTATGGGATGCGGAGTTGAATTTGGAAGGAGTCCAAAATTGGTATAATTAGAATATGTAAAGTTGGTTTATTGTATGGGAAGGTTTCCTAGGTGGATTAGGACTTCTTGTATGAGTTTGGTTCGTGGTTTTAGGCTGCCTGCCTCATGTATAAATAGAGAGGGAGGGTGTGGCCTCCCGGTATCGCTTTTGGAGAGCATTGAGTTGTGAGTTTTGTTAGGGTTTTGAGTTTAGTCGAGATTTTCGTGAGGAGCGCTGTTGTTGCACTTTGTAAACACAAAGAGAAGTAATAAAGTTGTTATCTACTTTAAGAAATCTTCAATTTGTGTTTGCCTGGGTTCTACGGTCTAACCGACGAGATAACGACGGTCAGACCGGCGACTACGGTGGTCAGACTGGTAGCTTCGCGGCGGTCAGACCGGTGAAGGTGGCAAGAGGCAGACATTTACATCGATTTTTGGGTAACTTTTAATTTCGCTAAAAGTTTTGGTTTTTGGGTACTACAACCATTCACCCCCCTCTAGTTGGCTTAGTTCTTGCTTTTCGATCCTACAAGTAGTATCAGAGCCTCGTTTTTCTTCTTTGGATGTTTACCGATCTAGAGTTTTAAGCCATGGCTAACAAGTTTTCAACTAAGCCATATATTTTCGATGGTTCGGATTTTGCCTATTGGTGTGACAAGATGCAATCTTACATTATGGCTCAAGATTATGATGTTTGGCAAAAGATTGCTCTTCCTTCTGTGATTTCTGATCAAATTAGTACTAAAGCTTTGAAAATTGAGTTTAATAACAATTGCAAAGCTCGTAATATTTTGTTGAATGGAATTTCTCGTTCAGATTTTGATCGTGTGTCACATCTTAAAACCGCCCATGAGATTTGGAATGCCTTGAGAAACTTTCATCAAGGAACTACTAACATTAAAGAACTTCGTCGAGATCTTTTCAAAAAGGAATATATAAAATTTGAGATGAAACCTGGAGAAGCTTTGGATGATTATCTTGATAGATTTAATAAGATTTTGAGTGATCTTAGATCTGTTGATTCTTCTTATGACTCAAATTACACACAATTTGAGGTTTCTCATCACTTTTTGAATAGTCTTGATATGTCTATTTGGGAGATGAAGGTTACATCTATTCAAGAGTCTGTCGATATGTCTACTTTGACGTTGGATTCACTTTACATAAAACTCAAAACTCATGAGATGAATATTCTTTCTCGCAAGATAGATTCTAAGTCTAGTGCTTTGGTTTCTCCCTCGACTTATTTGGATGTTGGTGCTTCTTCGTCAAATTCTACCGCTCTTGCTTTGATTAATGCCATGTCCGATGAGCAACTCGAGCAGTTCGAGGAGGAGGACTTGGCTTTGGCTGCTAACAAGATTTCTCGAGCTATGAACAATGTCAGGTACAAGAAAATAGGAGATCAAACTCGTTGCTTTGAATGTGGTGCACTTGATCACATTCGTTCACATTGTCCTAAGCTTGGAAGAGGCAAGAAGGAAGAAAATGGTGGAGAGAAGACCAAGGACGACAAGCCCAAGTCGAAAAGCACGTTCAAGGGTAAGTGAAAGAGTCAATTAGGCCTAGAGGGGTGTGAATAGGCTAATTCAAAAAACTCAAGTAAATGCGGAAGCAGGAATTTTTGAAATTTCCGAAAATGATTTTTGGAATTTTCGAAAATAGCAAAGTATGCACTTCAAAGTAAACTCTAGATCTAGCTGCCTACAACAAGAATATGCTAGCACAAACAGCAACTAGTCTTATAGTGGCACAATCAAGCAAAGCTAAAGGAGTGAGAAAAGTGATATCACCAAAGTTGTAGCAAGATGAGTTGTTCCTGGAGTTCAAATCCTTGAGGGGATTCTACTATCCGTTGAGGAGCTCACAAAGAGCTGAGTCTTCACTAACCCTTTCCTCAAGAGATTGCACAAAGCACTCCTCCTTTTACTAGTGGTATCTCTTCCTTTTTGGAGGTGAAATCCGACCTTCACAAACTTCTTCCGGCCAACCACAAGTAGATCGGTGGCTCGGGAGTGACACCTAGCCACCTAGAAGTCCTCAACCTTTAAGAGTAACAAATGATGCAAAGAACTCCCAGAGATGATGTAAGTGCTCACAAATCTTCACAAAGCCAACAAGCACTCACACAAACTTGAATCCACAACTCTCACACACACACCAAATCCGAATCGAGCACGGGTGAGACGGGAAACAAGAAAGCAAGGCTCAAAAGTGAATCACGAGATGAACAAGCCAAGGGCACGAAAATATCCAATGTCTCCAGTAGCTCTCACAAGTAGAGAGAGTGGGCTATTTATAGCCACAGCTCCAGATCTGTCCGTTATGCGCAATAATTGCATTTTTTGAAAAATCCAAAAATTAATTTCGGACATATCCGAAAATTCTCAGAACAGTGAAACAGTGAAGCCAACCAAAGATTTTTCGGAGATTCCGAAAACTTTTCGGACAAGTCCGAAATTTCCAGATGCAAAAGAGCCTTCTGGACATTTTCGGAGATTCCAAAAATTCCTTTCGGACAAGTCCAAAAATTTCTAGGAGCAATTTTGGTTCGTAGACATTTTTTGGAAATTCTGAAAAAAGATTTTGGACAACTCCGGAAATTTACAGAAGCTAGTTGTCTTCACTGCCATTTTTGGAAGTTCCAAAAAGTGGTTTCGGACAAGTTCGAAAATTTATAGAGCTCAACTTTGCTTCTCGGTTATTTTCGGAAATTTCGAAAACCTCTTTCGGATAACTCCAAAAATTTCCAGAAGTCAAAAATTGGTTGTCTATTTTTGGAAATTCCGAAAATCATTTTTGATCAACTCCGAAAATTTCCAGAACACAGAAACTGAGGAGAAACAATTTCTTAGAAATGATTTTGAGTACTTTCATCACTTCTCATATGTCAATGCATCATTCCTCTTAATAGTGCGGTTTTCCTAATGATCCAAAGCGATGAAAATAAGCAATACAACCTTCGATCATTGCCGCAACTCATGATTTTCTCGCGTTCGTTGAGTTGTGTATTGCACTACAAATCGTCACGGACTAACAATCCTTCACATTCACTTAAATAAAAGTGTTAGTCCTCCCTAATCGCATTGTCATTAATCATCCTAACAATTAGGGGCCTAGATGCACTTTCAGTAAGAAATCCAAGGAGGTGGTCAGGAAGATGTTGAGTCAAGTCTATACTGCTTTTGAGCCATTAAGTGACATAGATTTTGATAGTGATGAAAACAAGGAGAAGAAAAAGAACATCTCCGGTGTTTGCTTCATGGCTCGTGGTGAATCGGATTCAGAGTATGAGGACAATGAGGTGAGGTTAACTTTAAGAAAACTGGAAGTAAAGTATTTGATTCTTGTGGTGTCTCTGTGTTGAATATTTCTCGCTTTGGAAGAGTGTTTAAAGCTGATTTTGAAAAACCTGTTTCACCTGTTGTAAC
This sequence comes from Oryza officinalis, assembly GCA_008326285.1. Lineage (NCBI taxonomy): Eukaryota > Viridiplantae > Streptophyta > Magnoliopsida > Poales > Poaceae > Oryza > Oryza officinalis. The sequence continues at coordinate 1,176,648 of BDMV01000010.1, read as the reverse complement.
ATGTTTGACTGCTAAATTCAACAAAGATTTGATGTTTTGGCATCGTAGACTTGGACATGTTGGTTTTGATCATCTCACTAGATTAAGTGGTTTGGATCTTGTTCGTGGTTTGCCTAAACTTAAGAAAGATCTTGATTTGGTTTGTACACCGTGTCGTCATGCTAAGATGGTTGCTTCTTCACATGTTCCTATTTTTTCTGTGATGATGGATGCACCGGGACAGCTCTTACACATGGACACTGTTGGTCCAGCTAAAGTGCAATCCGTTGGAGGAAAGTGGTATGTGTTGGTTATTGTTGACGATTTTTCTTGATATTCTTGGGTTTTCTTTATGGCAAGTAAGGATGAGGCTTTTGGACACTTTCGGAGTTTATATCTTAGATTGAATTGTGAACTTCCCGGTTCTTTGAAGCGAATTAGAAGTGATAATGGTGGTGAATTTAAGAATGCTTCTTTTGAACAATTTTGCAATGAAAAAGGTCTTGAACATCAATTTTCTTCTCCTCGTGTTCCGCAACAAAATGGTGTTGTTGAAAGAAAAAATCGTTCTTTGGTTGAGATGGCTAGAACAATGCTTGATGAGTATCATACTTCTAGAAAATTTTGGGCCGAAGCTCTTAATACTACATGTTATATTTTCAGTCGTGTTTTCTTGAGATCAAAACTTGGAAAAACTTCTTATGAGCTTCGTTTTGGACATCAACCCAAAGTTTCACTTTTGCGTGTTTTTGGTTGCAAGTGCTTTGTCTTGAAATCTGTAAATTTGGATAAGTTTGAGGCACGTTCTACGGATGGAATGTTTCTTGGTTACCCCGCTCATTCTCGTGGCTATTGTGTACTTGTTTTGGAGACTATCAAAATTGTTGAGACTTGTGAAGTCATTTTTGATGAGGCTAGTCCAGGAACTAGACCAGAAATTGCAGGTACATTGTCATAGGTTCAGGGGAAGGATGGTCGTATTTTTGAAGACGAGAGCGACGACAACGACGATGAGGTCGGTTCGGCACCAGGCCGGTCAGACCGGCGGCATACCTCCGGTCAGACCGACGCAGGAGTCGCGATCAGACCGGCCAGGGTCATCGGCTTTCGGTTCTGTTGATGCTGATCAGGATGGTCCTCTAGAGGCTACAACTTCGACCAGTGAGGGTACAGAATGTGAAACAACATCAGAAGTCGCTGCTCCTTTGCACATTCAACGACATCATCCGCCGGAACAAATTATTGGTAATATAGGTGAGCGGACTACATGGTCTAAGGTAACGACTCATGATGTTTGTGCAAATTCTGCATTTATTATTTCTTTTGAGTCCAAAGATGTTACTCATGCACTAACTGATGAATCGTGGATTAACGTTATGCATGAAGAACTTGAAAATTTTGAGAGAAACAAAGTTTGGACTTTAGTTGAACCACCTTCTGGACATAATATTATTGGAACCAAGTGGGTTTTCAAAAATAAACAAAATGAGGATGGTTTAATTGTGCAAAATAAAGCTAGACTTGTTGCTCAAGGTTTTACTCAGGTGGAGGGTTTGGATTTTGATGAAACTTTTGCTCTTGTTGCTAGGTTTGAGGCAATTAGACTTTTGTTAGCTTTTGCTGCTTCAAAAGGTTTTAAATTGTATCAAATGGATGTTAAAAGTGCTTTTCTAAATGGCTATATACAGGAGGAACTCTATGTTAAACAACCACCAGGTTTTGAAAATCCTGATTTTCCCAACTATGTTTTTAAATTGTCAAAAGCTTTGTATGGTTTGAAACAAGCATCTAGGGCATGGTATGATAGACTTAAAAATTTTTTGCTTGCGAAAGGTTTTCAAATGGAAAAGATTGACAAAACGCTTTTTGTTCTTAAGCATGGTGATAATCAACTTTTTGTTCAGATTTATGTGGATGATATCATCTTTGGTTGTTCTACTCATGCTTTGGTTGTGGAGTTTGCTAAGACTATGCGTAGGGATTTTGAGATGAGCATGATGGGTGAGTTATCAGACTTTTTGGAATTGCAAATTAAGCAAATACCTCAAGGTACGTTTGTGCATCAAACGAAATATACCAAGGATCTTTTGAGACGTTTCAAGATGGAGAATAGCAAGTCAATCTCTACACCAATTGGTTCTACTGCTGTGTTGGATCCTGATGAAGATGGTGAAGCTATGGATCAAAAGGAATATAGAAGTATGATTGGATCATTATTGTATCTAACTGCTTCTAGGCCAGACATACAATTTGCTATTTGTTTGTGTGCACACTTTCAAGCTTTTTCTCGTGCTTCACATCGTCAAGCGGTCAAGCGAATAATGAGGTATTTGAATCATACACTTGAGTTTGGAATTTGGTATTCTACTTCATCTTCTATATGTTTAAGTGGATATTCTGATGCTGATTTTGCGAGTTATAGAATTGATAGGTAAAATACTAGTGGAACATGTCATTTTCTTGGTACATCATTGATTGCATGGTCTTCTAGGAAACAATCTAGTGTAGCTCAATCGACTGCTGAATGAGAGTATCTAGAAGCCCCACAGACAGGGCAAACATCTAAGTCAGCGTATTGCTTGTAATACAAAATGCAGTCGTTTCGACAAGCATGAATTCTTCTCACCTCCAGGCCCAACGGACATAAGACTTGCTTTGCTTCATATGTCGTATGCGGTAATTTGTTTCCCTCTGGCAACAGGTCCTTTAACAGCTCAAGAAGTTCTGTAAAACTCTTGTCGGACCAACCATTACTTGCCTTAAGCTTCATGAGTTCCAACACGCATGACAATTTGCTGTGCTTCGACTTACATCCATCATACAAAGGCATATGACATTCTTCCACCAACTTACTAAACTTCTCAAAATCTCTGTCGTTGTCATCTGCGTCTTCAACGTCATGCAACATTTCAGACAAACTTTGAGTATCCAAATCTATGGTCTCTCCGCCTAACGAAGAAGGTACAAACATGCCTTCTCGAGTTGCAGCGGCGTTCACTACATCCTGATCCGGGCCTTCTTCAACTGCGACATCAGGTGCCTCTTGCTCTCCATGCTTGCTCCAACATGTATATTTTTCCATGAAACCTCTCCTTATCAAATGAGAATGCACATCTGAACTATCATGGAACATCTGTTCATTCTTACAGTCGTTACATGGACACAATATGTGCATGGCCATCCTGTTTTTTCTGTCATTGTCCGCAAATGTGACGAATTCAATGACCCCCTCCCTATACTCTTTAGACGAACGATGAACATGGTACATCCAACTACGATTCATCTGCAATCAACGACATAGGAAAAAAACTATATGATGATCAATTGGGAATGAAGGGAGAATAATGTATTTTTTACCTTTAATTTCAGCACAAATTCGCCCCCCTTACCCTCCCAACCGAATTGTGAACAGTGCACTGGTCGGGATGGAAAGCAGTTGGCAGTTAGATGGTATTTATAGAGATCCAACTCACCTCAAACGGGTTAAATAAATATAGCCCGTCAAAGATGTCGGCCAATTACCTTTGACGGGTTTTAACTCTCTGGCCGTCACAGGTGGGGTGATACCTGTGACGGCCAGGTAGTTAGAAGCCGTCACTGGTATTTCAGTGACGGCTTACGGTTCCAAGCCGTCAGAGGTGAGGTCATACCTGTGACGGGCCGCAGCCAGATGTCTCACCGATGACGGCAAACATAAGGACCCGTCAAAGGTGACGGTCATCTGTGACCAACCCATAGGCCCGTCACTGGTATGCCGTCACAGATGTAGGGTTCTGGTGTAGTGGCCCCTGCCGAACCTCTACCGTGGCATCCGATCAAGCCTAGTTAGAAGGCAACAACCATGAGCTGAGATCACGCGCTTGGCGTGCCCTAACGCGTGAGAGTCTGGAAGCTCCTTTGGATTGGAATACTTTTCATATGAACTATAAGCTCTCCTTTGAAATGTTGAGATATTTTGTACGTAATGAACCCTCAGAAGAGTTTTGTAACCGCTCCTTTCGAACATAATTAAGGAACGAACCGTTTGAAATCCCTATGGAATGGCTAAATCCATAGGAATTTTGAGAAATTCTATCATGAACTCCAAACTATTGGATTCCTTTGTGTCATTCTCTTTCCAGATTCTTGTACCATTTTTTTTTCTTGTGAAGCGTCCAAACAACACAATTAAGTAATTCATGTATTTTTAAATTCCTTAGGATTTTGTTGAGATGCCACCCTGATTTCTGTTTTTTTCCTACGTTCTTCAATGTCATCATTCCAAAGGAATAGGATTTCAATTGAGAAATTTCCTAACTTGGTTGTTTCGAGCGCAGAATTGTTAAATTCATTTCGATTGTATGCTTTATACCTCAATTCCATATGAATTTACCACACGAGATTAAGCTTAAGTTTCAATACATTTAGAATACTTTTAAGTTCTATTTAATTTCTGTCATGATGACCTAATACCATACAGTATGATTTTAAAAGGGACAAAGTTATAATTGAGAGAAAATTTTATACACTGTAAAATTTAGGAATGTATTATGTATTATGAATGATTAATTAGCAACCTTGTAGCTGTATCTCGTTGAAGAGTAAACGAACGCCAGCAGGTTTACACAGCTGAGACCGAACATGAGCCAGAAGAAGCAATCCAGCCGTCCCTGGTTGAGATCGTCGGGGATCCACCCGCCGCCGCCGCCGCCTCCCTTCTCCGGCGCCGTCGCCCACGCGACCACCGCCACGATGCCGGAGTTGAGGTAGCTGCCGGCCGCCACGGCGACGAGGCTCACCGCGGTGCACAGGCTTTTCATGGTGTCGGGCGCTTGGTCATAGAAGAACTCGAGCAGGCCGACGCTGGTGAATACCTCCGCCGCGCCAAGCGCCATGTACGACGGCGCCTGCCACATGATGCTCGTCGGCGAACTGGCGCCACGCCGGCTCGCCTCGAGCAGCGCCGAGTACGCCATGGCCAGCGCCGACAGCGCCAGGCCGACGCCGAGCCGCTGCAGCTGCGACAGCCCGCGGCAGTTGCCGGTGACGCGGCGGGCGAGTGGCATCAGCACGGCGTCGTAGGCAGGGACGCAGAGGAGGATGCTGACTACCTCGAAGGTGGACAGTGTCGCCGGCGGCACGTCGACCGGGCCGACGCGTGTGTCCATCGCCTTGCCCTGCTCGACGAACGTCGACGCCATCTGCGCCGTCACGGCGAAGAAGAACACCACCGTCGGCCACACGGTGGACAGACGGAGCAGCATCTTCAGCTCCTCCACCTGCGTCACCGAGCACAGCATCCACGGGCTCGCCGCCGCCGGCGACGCGACGACTACGGCCGCCTTGTCCAAGAACGCGAACTGATCGGTGTGCTGGATGATCCGGTGGTCGCCGTCGGCGAGCTGGTGCAGGAGCGAGCTGTCGCCGGGCAACTCCACCCGCCGCTTCCTGACGGCGGCGACGACCACCTGGTAGAGCCGCGTGAGCGGGCTCCCCGGCGGCGTCTGGGAAGCCCGGAGCCCGCACAGCCTGGAGCAGAACAAGAACGCGCCGAGCGCGACGGCCATGACCCCCGCCGGGATGCCGAAGCCGAGCCACCAGCCGGCGCGCTCCTGCACCCACACCAGCACGGTGGCCGCCAGCAGCGAGCCGACGTTGATGCACAAGTAGTACCAGTTGAAGAAGGACGCCCTCGCCGCCGGCGCCGCGTCGTCGTCGAACTGGTCGGCGCCCAGCGGCGAGGCGCACGGCTTGATGCCGCCGACGCCGAGGGCGACGAGGTAGAGCCCCAGGAACACGGTGGCGCGGAGGACGCCGCTGGTCGCGTCGCCATCGGAGGATGCACAGTGCGGGGTTGCGAACGATGCCGAGAGTGTGAGCGTGATCATCCCCTGTGTCACAGATCGAAATTTCACTACGAAATTTTTCGTTCTTTCTTTCTTTTTTTTTTCAGTCCCTGGTAAAGCATGAAAGACCATCAAAAGAATTTGCGAACAAAAAAACATGAAATATTCTTCATCTTTTGTTGACCTTTCCGAAATTCTTGATTGCTGTACGAAGAGATGCTTTTGTTTGTCATCTAAATAATTATGTAACAATATTTCATTCATAAAAATGTCTAAATAATGAAAATTCAACAAAAGACTAGAATCTTTAAATTTTCAAATAAAAACCAGGAAAAATATCCCTAAATTTATTTTTATTTTTCAAAAATTCTTGTTTGAATATACTTCTCTTAACTTACATCAACTTATAAATGTGCCTGAATTTTGCATCTCAAAATCAATCATAATTTGATGGGGAAAACTGCATATATAGATACCATGGTGTAGATGGAGAGGAAGACGACGATGGTGGTGCGGCGACCCAAGTAGGAGTCGGCGATGAAGGCGCCGAGCAGCGGCGTGAGGAAGCAGGTGCCCGTCCACGCCGACACGTCCCTCGCGGCGGCGACATTGCTCTCCCCGAGCACGCCGGTGAGGTAGCTCACCAGGTTCCTCGCGATGCCGGCGAAGGCCAGGCAGTCGCTCAGCTCCGTCCCGAGGATCACCAGGCACGCCCTCCACCCGCCGCCATTGCCGCCGCCGTCGTCCTTGCTGCCGCTCGGCCACCGGAGACCAAGCAGTAGAGGCCTCTTCTCCTCGTCTTCTGCTGCTGCTGCTGCTGCTCCCGCCGCCGCCATAGAGATTTTGCGTCGACTATGTGGCTAGCTAGGAGCTACTAGCGGATGGAGTTGTGTCATATCATATATCCGACTGAATAATTTAGAAAATTTGAGGAGAATTTAGGGGGGAATTTGGATGGGAGAGAGGAGTTAGGTGCATGCGTACAGGCCAACCTATAAAAAAAGGATTTTTGGTTTTGACTGGCCTATTGTGTTGGCCAATCCAGTCTTGCTGAAATGATGGGAGTCTTTCAAGAATAAAAAAGTTCCAAACTTATATAGATTTTTTTAATCTTTCTACTAATTTTATTACTGGTCTATGATGATATGAGAAGAGAAGCGGATTCTATACTATAGTGTACTCATACAATTGGTAGTTGAGGCTTTCTTTTTCTTAAATGTGTATGTAATATCTATTAAATTATTTACTAGAATCTGGTTTTTTAACGGAGATTAAATTGGCTATTATTTTAGAGGGAGTCGAGGGTTTATGGGAGAATCATTAGGGTCCGGTGTCCGATCCAACTAAAAATTCGGGCATCACAAAACGGTATCTTTTATTATTTTATTCTTTCACTTCATGTATGCAACTTATAAAGTTCACCCTTTCTATCTTTATTCTCTCCCATACGCTCCTAATACATATTTATACTTTTTTCCACAACTTCAAATAATCTTCTTTTATAAATTATTTATCTAATCTGAGATCCGATTATATCGTTGTATTCGTTACAATTAAATCTTTACAATAAGATCTTATTTGATTATATTCTAATAAAAATATATTTTAAAATTTGTTGTTGCAATGAATTTTTTAAATGATGCGATTATTCACTAGGTCATTTATAATGATGCACATGATGTTCTTTGGATGTTTTAGGAGATATTTTTGTGATGTTTTAGCTGATGTTTTACTAGTTCATTTAGAATGTTACACGTGATTTTTTTTGGATATTCGAGAAGGTATTTTATGATGTTTCACTGGGTCATTTAGAATGTTGCACGTGATGTTCTTGGGATGTTTCAGTAGGTATTTTGTGACGTTTCACTGAATCATTTGCAATGTTACACGTGATGTTTTTTAAGATATTTCAAGGGATATTTTGTGATGTTTCAACAATTACAACTTAATGTTTCATATATAATATAAAAGTGTTTCATTAGGTATATAATTATATATTTATTTTTAATTCGAAATATAACTATGTGAGATGTTATTTTAAAATTTAACTGTAACGAATATAACAGTATAATCAGATCATAGATTGAATAAGTAATTTATGAAAAAAATAGTTTAAAACATGTTATATAAGTTGTTTATCAATACTAAAAGTGAGAGATATACTTTTGTACTTAGCATGTAGAATTATTGAGTGCCTCGCCTTGTTACATGTCTTTTTTTATATGCGTGTGGCTCTGTGCATGCAGTTGCACTGTGTTGTAAGGATGGACGTTCGATTTTTAAAGTTAAATCGGATACCCGATCCATCGGGTTTGTGCCATCAGCTAATGTATATTTTTTTCAGCAATAAAAGCTACTCTACAACTACAAGCCTATAATAATAGAGGCGACCCATTTTAATTATCTTAAAGAAAATGTGCAAGCTGCATTTGTAGAATTGGATTGGTTCATGTGGAAACATCTAAAATCTGAGCCACACAAACCACCAACCACACGACAAGCTTAATTAATTTCCATGTCTTCATCACTCGCAGTGCCAGCAGATGTACTGGGCAGACTAGTACGTAGCACACATGAACTCTATTCACATTTAATTATAAATCTAAACAACTGTTTATTCAAATTAGTAGTTAAAAGTTATTATATTTTATAACAGATTTGATTTTAGTTTTTTTACGTGAATCAGAAAGAAAAAATATCTCTCATTAAATAATATGTGCTGAATAAAAACATATAGTTAGGAGTAAAGCAGACAGAAGTTCTAACGATGGTAGCTAATATATAAATTTATAAAAATGATGCTCAAAGCTAAAATAAGCTTTGACTTATAAATAAAACTAAAACAAGGAGTAATTTGAAACGAATACGTACGTCACCCAAATTAACGTGGTCTTTTAATAAACGACTGGCGCCTAAATTTTTCACGAATTAGCTCAACCATTTCCTGGATACATGCTATTAATCAACCACTATCCGTGACTCGGCTAATTGGTGCATTTCGGCATTCATGTTACATCTAATTCAATTTTACAAGCTTTTTATGGGAGAAATTTTATGGAACTTCAGAAAGTATTTTTGGTACCAAAATTTTACATTAAAAAAATTAATATCCCTAATACCTAAAGTACTACTCCAAATTTTATCATAAAAATATGGTATTTTCTGTATATTCTCAAGATAGTAAAATTACGTTTTTATGGTGTCGGTGTTAAGCTACCGACTGCTATAAAGCGCGTAATAATTAAGTACCTTTTGATCAAGAGCATCCAAAAACATTTGTTGTTACCAAACTTCCATTTGTTTCTTCGACAACAAGTTTCCACACTTTTCAGTCAGTTGCCAATAATTTGACAATAGCATATGCATCCCTGAAAAATCAAGGAGTGGCCCATAACTTGCTTGCTGATCACCTCATTTGATATTTGAAACCCTAATTATTTATTATAGGGCGTTGCATATGGCACAAAGAACAAGGTATAATCACATTACTTCATTCTCAAATAGGTGACATTTTAAAATTGTATGTGCAGTCAAACCTTAAAATCTTAAATCACCAACAGATAAATTTAGAAGATTTGATATGTGATGTTTCAAGTACACTACTAAAAAAGCCATTTTTGCAGTCGGCCAAAATTGGTATTTACAGACAGACGGCCAGTCCGCCTGTACGCAAAGGCCGATTTTCGTAGATGGCCGGCCAGTTTACCTGGAAAGATATATCTTCGTAGGCGGGCCACATAACTAGTCCGCCTACGAAGATATATATCCCAGGCGGGCTGAGACGCAATATGCCGCATGGGAAAATGCATTACGCCCGCCTGCGAAAATTTTCCTGCCAAAATATCGCATGTCAAATTCACATGTCATCCAAAATTATCACCCAAAAATTACCCACATGTCACCCACATAACCCCATATCACCCAAATACCATTGAACATATCCATACATCATCAAAAATTTGTATTTTATCGAACATATCCCTTGTCAAATTCACACATAATCCAAACATATCACCCACATATCCCCATAACATATCACCCACATAGCACATCACCCACATATCCCCATAACATACAACATAGCACAAAGCACATCACCCACATAGCGCACACACATATAAATATACAAGCATTCAAATCACCCATATGCGGTTGATGACGAGGAAGACGACGTTCAGCCAAGGAAGACGTTTGGCCGAAGACGACGATCGGCCGAGGAAGTCGTTCGGCCGAAGACGACGTTAGGCTGAACAAGACGTTCGGCCGAGGAAATCGTTTGGCTATCGATGAAGACAAGGACGACACTCGGCCGAGAACGACGATCGGCCGAGGATGAATCATCGACCGGGGAAAGGCAGCACCGGTGCGGGTCGAGAAGGCGGCAGCGCCAGTTCGGGTGGAGATGAGGAGTTGATGGTGGCTAGGGAGACAAGGAGTCAGCGGCGGGCTCTGAGGCAGTGGCTGCCAGGGAAGATGAGGAGGCAGCGGCAGGCGGGGAAGACGAGGAGGCGACAGCGGGCTCCAAGGCGACGGCTTCCAGGGAAGACGTGGAGGCGGCGCCGGGCTTCGAGGTGGGTGGTGGTTGGGGAAGACGAGGAGAGGCGGCAGTGGCCGATGGTCGGTCCCAGGCGAGCGACGGTGGAGGCGACGGCGTCGAGAAAAATTTCGACAATCTGACAGTGCAAAAATTTCTAGGATTCTCACCTGGACTTAGAAATTTTTGCGCCGAGGTAGGCGCCCTTATATAGGGCATCCATTTTCGCAGGTGGGTTCGTCCACCTGCGAAAATAGTTTAGAACAATTTTCGCAGGTGGGCGGCCCGCCTGCAAAGATAGTTTTCAACCATTTTCAGCCCGCCTGCGAAAATAGATGCACTATATCCTGCGAAGATGAAGGTGGGCCCGAGTTGAAAATACAATTAAAATTTATAGGAAATCCTTAAATTGTGAAAAAATTTAAAATGGTAGGGAAAATCCTAGAAAATTAATGAAAATTGTTAAAAATTCTTTAAATTGTGGTAAGTCCATATAAAAACCCATAAATTATGGGTATAATCCTAGAATACATTAAATTGTGAAAGTGGTAAGTCCATATATTTTGTTAACTAAAAAACAATAAGAGTGGATTATATCTTTAAAATTCCTAAAAAATCCATGATAACTGTTAAAAAGATTACCAAAATGATGGGAAATCCTACAAAAATAGAAAATCCATATTGTGTTCAAATAAAATACAGATAGCCATTACAAAATATGAGAAATCAATAACTTGTTCAAATACGTTGTAAAATGAGAATAGATAGCCATTACATACTATGATCATTGGATTAATATACATATGTTATCCTCTAACATTTTTCTCCGCTCCATCTTCTCGCATGTACGGCTTCACGGTTTTCTCAGTAGATGCTTCTACAAGCTTAATCATTTATAGAAATTGCGTATAAAGGGGCATGCTATCATACTGGTTATAATCCTTGACATCTTCGACCCAAGATATTTTGCTTTCTGGGTAGAACTATTTCGTTTTTCACATTCTCAGGGTCTCTCACATAGAACACCTGTGCCACGCGATCGACGAGTACCCAGGGGTCATCCTTGTGACCTACATTGCCGAGGTCAACAACAGTAAGGCCGTACTTGTCAGCAAATACACCGTTTGGGTGTTTGACCCACTGGCACATAAATAGGGGGATTTGCATTGTGAGGCCATACTCGACTTCCCAGATTTCTTCAATGAACCCAAAGTATGTATTTTTTTTTGCCCCGAGGCATCTATTGCCTCCACTCAGACGCCGTTGTTTTGAGTGACTGTATTATCATCATGTGCTTTCATGCAAAACATGTATTCATTAATGTCATATCCTTGCCAAGAATTGACTGTACTTGATGGACCACACGACAACCGCTTCATGGTAATTTCATCAGTGGTTTCTCCATCCGATAAGTTAAGATTTCCTAACTAATCTGTGAAGCGATGTTTGTGTTCTTTCATGATCCACTCACTTTGTGTGTCCCTTATTGTTAGCTCTTATGATTTTGAGGTGTTGCTCGATGTATGGCTCAACAATAGTAGGCTGTTGAAGAACGTTGTAGTGAGCTTTTCGAACTGATTTGTAGTCAAGGTCGATGAATCTCTTCTTTCCCTTTGTCTCCTTACCAGTCAATCTGCCCTCGTGTCGAGGTATTAGTACTCCAATTGTCTTTCTATCTTTTAGGTAATCCATGCAGCACTTGACGACCTCTTTTGTACTGTATCCCTCAATCATTGATCCCTCTGGGTGGGCATGATTCTGTACGTAGCCCTTCAAAACGGCCATGTAACGCTTGTACAACCACATTTGATGCAGGTACAACGGGCCAAGTGCAATTATCTAGGGAACTATATGAACTATCAGGTGCTCCATTATATTAAAATATGATGAAGGGAAGCATATCTCAAATTGGCACTGGGTCTCATATGAGAATGAACGAAGAAGTGCTAACTCTTCATGATTGATGACTTTCTGTGATACTACATTGAAATAGTAGCACATCTTTGTGATAGCAACCTTTACATGTTCTAGTTTAATGGCCCTTATAGCAATGGCAAGAAGCATAGTGAGCATGACATGACAGTCATATGAATTATAACTGGATACTGACAAATCTTTTATGGAGACTAGTCACTTGATGTTTGATGAGAAACCTATGGCACTTTGACATCCTGAAGGGACTTGCAGAATATCTTCTTTTCCTCAGTGTGAGTGTGAAACAGGCTGGAGGGAGATATATTTTTCCATTCTTCTCTCCTTCTTTCGGGTGTAGCTCTTCCCTAATTCCCAATTCTACTAGGTCGATACGTGACTATAGTCCATCCTTTGTCTTACTTGATATGTCCAGCAATGTTCCGATGGTGTTGTCGAACACATTATTTTCAAGATGCATGATATATATGGCATGGCGAATCTCTAGATCTTTCCAGTATGACAAGTACTTAAAGAAAATCGAATGCTTCTTAAATAGGGGAGGGAGCTCATCATCTGGTTTCTTACGTTTTGTTCCCTTTGAACATTTCTTAAGCCCTTTTTCGAACGTGCACTATATTTTTTGTCTCCGCATAGATTTTCTCCCCACTTTTGGGTTTTGGTGGAGGGTCATTCTTTTCGGTACCATCGAATTCTGACGTCATCTTGCTGTATTTATGATTTCTGCGTAAGAAACGTTGGTGCCGCATGTAAACAAGCTTGGAACCTGGGAGGTACCTATAGTACATTCCATTCAAGCAGATTACACATCTTGTTTTTCCTTTAATCTGCCCGAAAACTGAAAACATGGCAGGATAATTGTTAATGGTAACAAAACTGATGGCCTTCACTGTAAAGTATTGTCTTAAGTACTTGTCCCACAAATTCATCCTAGCTTGCTATGGGAATGAGAAATATAAATAACTATGGGATGATGATCTATAAATTTATCGTAAACAAAATACATAACTTTTGTATTCAAACCTAGGGAATGGAAAGTGGGAAAAACATATTTTTCTTCTCTCTCCTATCTAGATCTAGAGGATAGATGAGAGCAAAATACTTCATTTTGGGTAATAAAATTATCACATTTAACAACTAAAGGATGAGAGGACAAGTGTACACATAAATCCGTCATAATCATATCATAGAAAAGCAAAAAACAAAAAAAAGGAAAACACATGCATGGTGCTTTTTCACTATTTTGCATGAACAAGTGTGGAAATGCATGGATCTAACCACCGTAGAAAAATCCATCGAAGATTTGGAGTTCAAAACCTTCCCCTCTATATTTGGTTTTTTTTGAAGAAAGAAACTTCAGATAAATGAACAGTTGCTCGGGGAGGAAGAAGACTTTATAGGGGTATTTTTCTAGCAAACGACATAAGGTGTCGCCTGAGAAAAATTCATTTTGCAGGCGGAGCTCTTAAGCCGTCCGCCTGCGAAAATCATACATTTTCCTAGGCGGATGATATAAGACGCCGCTTGAGAAGATGCATTTTCGCTGCCTTATATCGTCCGCCTAGGAAAATGTATTTTTACAGGCAGACGGCAATCTCACTTCCCGTACCCAATTTTGCATGCGGACGTATGGTGCCACCTGCTATACCCGCCTGAAAAAATAAATAAACATCGTCTGCGAAAATCGTTTTCCTAACAGTGGTATATGCTTCACTGGAAAATACATTCATATGGCTATAATTCCAATATCTTTTTATAAAATTAGTAAATTTAATAATCATGTAAGTGTATTGAAGACAAGATAACACTGTTGTCCAGAACGACGATAAATAGAAAAAACAGAGAGAATAATTTGGAAATAGTCACTGCCTATAGGACAGTATATCTTTCTTCCTCTCAAAATAAGTAATATCTTGCTAATACAAATCATTCTTGATTGGAGGTGGCTAGCTGGGATAGCTACTACGCTAGCGACACAAGTTGAGCTCGTCCCACGTCTGAATCAGAGTCGCACATGAGTTGCAATCGAGTTGTGAGGGGACGATGAGCTAAAACGCTCTATTTTTCTCCCCCTTCATGGCATTCTATAATAATACAGCAAAAAATAATTAAGTTGAAACTTTAAAATTTGAGCTGAAAGTTTAAATTTTGTGTTGAAATTTTTAAATTTTGGATAGAGTTTTTAAAATTTTCTGTGAAGATTCCAAATTTTGAGTTGGATGTCTTAAAATTTGTGCTGAAAATTTCATATTTGGGTAGAGATTTTGAAATTTTTTTATAAAACTTTTAACTTTTGAGTTGAGAGTTTCAAATTTGGATGGTTGTTTTAAAATTCATAGTTGAAAGTTTTAAATTTTAAGTTAAAAGTTTCAAATTTTGGATAAATATTTTTAAATATGTAGTTGAAAGCGTCAAATTTTGAGTTTTAAAGTGTTAATTTTAAGTAGAAAATTTCAAATTTTGAGTGGCGTTTTTCAAAGTTTTAAACCATTGAAAAGCTGGAGCATGGGCAACTAAAGAATTTCTATTCAAATTGCTTCAAAGATCAAATCATCGGGCCCGTATCTCAGACGGGCCTATCCTATCGACCGAGTGAGTTGCGTGCTCATGCTCACATTGGGTGGCCTCCGCACGAGTCGTGTGATGTGCTAGAGTCACATGAAGTTTCTCTTTTTTTACAAAAAAGGAAAATTACAAAAACCATTTCAGAACTCACTTGAAGTTTGACATTTCACCTTATATGTTATTTTGTTGTAATTGCTCACTCACCTAATCAATTTTGTTAAAAAAATCACCCCAGAATGTACATGCTTAACCGAATCAGCCCGTTAATAATGATGTAGAGCCACCACATGCTAAGCTAGCCGAGTTATTCTTGTCAAAGTGTTTGCATTAGACTTATTCTTCATATTTCATTGAATTTTTTTTGCATCTAGCGAAACTTAGTGCAACAACGTTTAAGCTCTCATCAGCAATTCTATTTATGCAATCTCCGAATGTCAAGACTATACTTCTAAAAGTATTTAATTTTGATAAAGACCACGGAGATGTCTCATAATTTATAAAAACATATCGATTTGATTAAGCACATATACACTGGATGATTTTTGCGATAAAATCAAGTAGGAGATGGGCATATGTAACAAAATAACTTATGAGATGGAATGTCAAACTTCAAGTGATTTCTAGAGTGGTTTTTGTAATTTTCCAAAAAAAAGAAGTGTGGAGCACGTGCTAAATAACATTTCCGTTGACCTCCTCCCCTTAGGCTTGAACTAAATTACCAATACACATATTGCCAGTTAACCAAATAACCAACAAATTACTAATGAAAAATGTCCGTTTTACTACTTCGAACGGACCCCTTAAAGCTCACTTTATTCCTAAACTATTAAAAATGAATCATTTTATTCTTAATAGAATTTATCTTCATTGTTTCTCTTAATACAGGTCATTTTTTGAGCTGAAAATTTTTAAGTCATAGATGGCGCAAGTATCAAAGTTCCAAAATACTTTCAGTTTTTCCATGATTATTAGCTTCGAATGTAAAAACTCGGTGTTTGAATTAGTCTTAGGTGTTTTCGACTTATGCAAAAGGTGATAAAAATTCTGAAAAAAATGTTGGGAGGTAAGTTATAATGTACCTATCAATCCTTCCATATTTCAGTGAAAAATATGATTTATGTAGAGAGAGGAAAAAAAGATAAATACTATTATGAAGCAAAGTGAACCATTTTTAATAGATTTTAAGGTATAAACTGAGGAAAAAAATAGTTTAAGAGTTAAGCGTTCGAATAAAATAGGAGTAAATATACGCGCGTTACGAACGTCTGCGTTTGTATTGTATTTATAAAAAAAAGAAGAGAAAGACTCTATAGAAGTGAATTTTTACGAGTACAACTGTGTTCATGGGAACTCATATATCACACAATTCTTTGTCCATACAAACGTAAGCAAAATTGATCTATAGAAGATACCTCTGATCAGTGACCACTAATACTCCTGCTGCTAGTCAATGGTGACATTTCCATGTAAGAATAATAGAAGAAAACTACTACTCCAGTTGCAGACTGCAGGACATAGTTTGCCAGGCCAATCCCGCTGCATGCATACGTCAAACCCGGAATTTTCCTTGCAACTACGTGACTACGTCCCTCTGGTAGTCTGATTAACCACTAACTAAGTCATCAATTAATTAATTAACATAGCTAATCTCTATCTATATATCCATCCATTCTCCATTTCAACGAATAAAATGTCAAGTGAATCACATCGATCGTAGGCAGCAATTTTTAGTCAAAGTTCCACGGCGCCCATGTATCCTCTTGATCCGTCGTCCAAGCCCGGCGAGTCGTCGTTGGCGGCAGGGGCTCCTCCCCCAGCGCCGGCGCCGGAGCCGGAGCCGGTGACCGGCATCCCCGTCGGCATGTTCTACCCTGCTCCGCCGATGGAGCGTGTGGTGTCGTGCCGCATGGCGCCGGCGGCGGGAGGGGCATGGACCACCGCCCTCTGCGACTGCTCCGACGACTGCAACACCTGTAACTTTTTTTTTTCTTTAAGCAATTAATATCATTAGCAGTAGTTAATTAGCCCATACATATCAGCTTAATTATCATGCTCCAAATCTTTACAACGATTACTTAATTATAATCTTTATGAAATGAATTAATTAACGGATGCATATATATGTTGCAGGTTGTATGGCGTGCTGGTGCCCGTGCATCCCTGTCGGTCAGGTCGCGGAGATCGTCGACAGGGGCGCATCATGTAATTAACCTCATCGACTCAAGTTCTTTTATCAATAATATAATTTTGCTGTTCACAACGATGATGTTTGCGATTCCTCAATTTCATAATTTCTTAATGGTTGCTCTTTGTTTTCGCACGCGTTGCGTGTGCGTGCGTGGTGATGTGTGTGCGTATGTACAGCGTGCGCGTTGAACGCGGTGCTGTACTGCCTGGTGTTCCACGTGTCGGCGGGGATGTGCCAGTGGGTGTACTCGTGCGCCTACCGTGCTCGCCTCCGGGCGGCGTACGACCTGCCGGAGACGCCGTGCTCCGACTGCCTCGTCACCTTCTGCTGCCAGACCTGCTCCATCGCTCAGATGCACCGTGAGCTCAAGAACCGCGGCCTCGACCCTAACCTTGGTATAATGATCTCTATCAGCTCTGAAAGTAAACTTTAGTTTATTTCCTAGTTCCAGTTGCTCAATCGTATATTTGGGTCTTTCAAGTAACATTTCTTATATTTGAAACATTCCAAATATAAGAAACTGGAACATTCCAAATATAAAAAACTAGTATATTTGTAACATTCCAAATATAAGAAGCTCTTCCAGTCTTAAAATAACAACTTAATTATAACTTTAATTAACTTTCTAGCTAGTTATAAGTGCCTGTATGACTTATGTAGATTCATAGGTAAGAACTGATTTAATATGAGGATATATCATGTTGGTGATGTGTATATTACTTTCTATAGGGAATGGAAGAATTACTACTAATTAATTCACTCAACGTGTTTAATTAACTTGTACTAATTAATTTGGATTGATGAAGGGTGGGAGGTGAACTCGCGGAGGACGATGATGACTCCTCCCCAACACCAAGCGATGGAAGGAATGACGACTCGCTCATAACAACCGCTCATCTCATCACCTCTTGATCGACCAAGCAACACGTACACAAGCTAGCTATTACACGCGTGTACCCTTTAATTTACTGAAATTCACATGTACAAATATAAAGTGCCAATACATATAGAGGTGTGTGACGTTTAATTTAATTTGTATGAATCTTTCATAGCTTTCCATGTCAAGTTGTCTCTACTACTTTAAAACTACTTTAAAACGCAGTCGTCCTGATCCCTCCCTACCGCGCGCACCCCGTATTACTACAGATCCCATTACAATGCATGGAAATAGTACTAGAAACCGGAAAAAACTGTATATTAACGGCCTGTTTGAAACGAAAAATAAAACTATTAACCAGCAGAAATGCAGAAGTTCAGGAGGGAATTAAGCCCACACAAGCATCGGGCTGCATAGCAACAGGCCGATGGAACTTTGGATGGGCTGGTACTCCAGTAGGAGTGGAGAAAATGGGCCTTGATGGCTTAGAAAGTTCTTCCTTTTCCAGGAGTTGCAGGCTGGGCCAAGGCTCTGTTCGTTAGCAGTAGTTGGGAACTCAGGTACTGTTGAAATACTGTTTGACACTGTTCAGGAACTCACGGTGCGTTCTTGCTGGTGACGACGCCGTTTGGCAACCGACAAAATCCGTCCACGCGCAGACGACGGCTTGGTTGCTGCCCTGGCAAACTGTGGACAAAAATCGTTGTTGCAGCAAATTTGCTATGCACACATGCCTGATAATTTGTACTAGGAAGATTATGTTGCTGTCTAAAATACGAGCAAGATCAAAAAAACATGTGATTAGCAACAAACAAACATATTTGTCGTGTTTTGTATGAATGTTTTTTTTATAATATTTGACAAGTTGTACTGATACTGGTGAGAAGTCAAGATTTTTTATCGTTGGCCAAAATAAAACTAGGTAGACAATTGTGAAAAGATGGTCAGACACAGTTGACAAAAAATGGAGTGCACGTAATTTATCGTGAAACTAATGACTTAAATTTGTACTTACTTATGTTGTAATTTATGCGTCTCCGTAATATTGCGAAAAACATTAAAACATAACACAGTTATTAAAAAGTCTAATTTTTAAGATAGCTCGGTTCTGACATACGAATTGCCAAAATAATAATTAAATGCAGTTCATATTTAATTTTAAAATACATTGCTCAGTATTGACAAAACCATATATAAATCTCTACCGCTAAAAACTATACAGATTGTTGAATATAATAATCAACCGGCAGAAGCAGCAATGCGGATAACATTTAGGCCGCTAAGCACCTACTGATAGCGATAGTACACCTCATCGGCAATGCAGCCACGCAAGGTGCTCATGGCCTACTCACTGTTTGTTGCGTAGTACATCTGATCGAAGAATGCGTGCTGAGGGGCATGGGATAGTCATTGTACAGAGGATTATTTTGACCGTAGTTCACATCCGTACTATCCAACCTGAAATTGTGCAGAGCAAAAGCAGCATGTATAATGCATGTGGGAACACATGCTCATCTCGGTAGTAGAGTATTTCTTTCAGTATTTTTCACTGTTTTTTGACGATGCCAAATGATCTTTCAACAATACCTCGTAACGACGAGTGTCGATGGTTAAATATCTCTTCTCGTCCTTCCGGTAGTGGCGCTTTTTTCCTACCAAGTTGATCCCCTTGGTATCGGACATGTGGGTAAGGTGCAAGGAATCCCATCCTACTACGAAATCCAGAGTCCACAAGTAGATATCTTCCTGTTTGACATGGGAGAAATTATTAGTTCGCATTGCAGGTCAAGCTTGAAATGTACTAACATATGCCTTTCAAATATATTAGGGAAAAAATTAACTCACCAAATGGTACCCGTGGGAAATTGTCGGGGTAATACTGCACTGCCTTGTTCAGAATTCTTTGGTCGTGAACCGATCCTGGCCATCTAGCATCATAGAAAATAATTCTCCCATCATGATCACATATGACAAGAACATTTTTCGTCGTTACGTGGTGCCGGTTCCGGTGTTAAATAGACATGGCTGCAGAAGTCATGACAGACATATGCGTGCCATCAACAGCACCCACTGACTGGTAAAATGGTTTGAACCAATGTTCGTTAAGAAACATTGGGTGAGGTTATGTGAAGTTGGGATCCACAGGTTTCAAAATATTCGCAGCTAGGGTGTTTTTAGCCATCAAAACTTGGTGAAAGTAGACAGACACTGTTGAGCTAGAGCGGACCCACCGATTGTTCGCGTCTCTGTTGGGACAATTTCCTCCCATAATGTATAAGAAAATCCCAAGTTTCTCTAGTGCACATACCTCTGCTGTTCCATCGAGGGCGTACGAACTGATCAGGAGGCCATGTAAACTGTATATTTGTTTTGTAGTCAACCGAAACATTGCTCGACATTGGTTTCGATTTGCCATCGTTTCCACCATCCAATTAATACCGTTTTGAACAGGTATTCTCCTTGGTGCTCTCTCGTTTATCTCCAGACTAGCAGCTAATATGTCAATGATGGCATCGTCCTCATCGCTGCTATATTGCCCTCCTGTCCAGTTCGATCCACTAGCGCTGGTACTCATCACCGATTTTCTTCAAGATTTGACAACTCGAAAAGAACAAGCATTATCATACATGTATGCATCAAATATAATAACTGTAAACATGCAAGACTTTTGCTAACAAAACAACAATGTAATGGAAGGAAATGTAGAACAAAAGTACTTGCAATAGGTAGCAATGGAGCACAACAAATTGAACTCACAGTACTGTACTGCAAAAATATAAGTGAATGTTTAATCCGCAAATGTTGTATAAACTCAGCAGCTTGAAGCATATGTTAGCACGCGAAAAGTAATAAACATAACGACAAGTTTATTTTTAAAACAACACACTACACAACTGACAATGCATTCGATCTGCAAAGAAAGTCATACACAGAATGCCACAACATTGAGCTACTACGTGGCACTAGATGAGGAATCTGCCCCCTTTCCATCAGTAGAGATATACTCCAACCGAGCTGCTGCGTCCGGGAGTCGAACAAAGCAGAATCAGTGGTATGGATCGTGGAATAGACGACAAGCAGCATACCACATCGGACCTCCAATACGGTGCCCATCATTTTCCACCAACTGCAAGCAAGTCTCAACACTTGTAGCCTTAGCTGCAACTGCCTCCCTTGCACGGCTCTTCATCGACTCCATTCGCAGGGCTGCAAGCCTTTCAAGTGCTTGCCCAGTGGAGTCACTGCGGGACTTCTTCGAAGACCCCCCCGAGGCATCATTTTCCAATGCTGTCCTTTTTCCCTTACCCATATCTGTACTCGATGGTGGTGCTGCAGATAGAGCTGGTGGTCTATAAGCGGCTGCGAGTTGTGGAATGTTGATGGTCTGCCACTATACTGCTCCTTGTGGTGCGGCTTGGGCAGCCCCTACGACGTCAGAGTGATTGCCGACAACCGTGCTCCCACCGAAGACCGCGTGGTGAATGTCAATGTGCTTGAGAGAATGATTTTTGAAGGCAATCACATCTTTCTTCACCTGTGACGGTCATATACATGCCTGCCACTATACTGCTCCTTGTGGTGCGGCTTGGGCAGCCCCTACGACGTCAGAGTGATTGCCGACAACCATGCTCCCACCGAAGACCGCGTGGTGAATGTCAATGTGCTTGAGAGAATGATTTTTGAAGGCAATCACATCTTTCTTCACCTGTGACGGTCATATACATGCACAAGTTAGATGACACGCGATATAGAAATGACAAAATTTGTATGCATAGAAACGAGGATGTATATCTCAGTTTTTTCTATCACTATATATTCCATAATGTAACATGGATATTGATTTGTGAAATTAAAGAAAAACAATGAAACTACGGTACATATGTACATGAACTCATACAAACATTCGACAGTCATAGCATCAGTTTAGTTAGCTTATGACTGCCGAATGTTTAATGATTAGTGGTTGGTCAGTAACAGTAGATTGTTGACTAATGCAATCCCGGACTATAAGATTAGCAACGTGGTAGGAGACTGAGGGAATATAGAATAGAAGGCACCTTTTGCTATGAACAAAAAGAAAGAAAAATGTTAAGCATAAAGGTAGATAACAACCAACAACTGTGCTGCCAAGTGAGCAGAAATGAGGACAAATTTCAGCAAGATCAATGTACTTAAATCTACAAATAGCCTAGTGTGCTTGCTAAACCTTGATTATTCATGGCCATAGCTTTTGTACCATCTTCCTAATCTTATCTGTTATTCTTGTCTGAACTAATAGCTATGCTTGAAGTAATGCTTTGTTCTAAACAATGATTAGCACTGGTGGTTAGGTGCACAATCTCTCTCTCCCACACTCACACTAACACTACTACAGTATGTAAATGAAACATGATGCCTACAGTCCTAGTCATGACAAAATCCCCATGTAAATCAGCCATTGAAACCTATTTATTGAGAGAGTCATGCATAATTTAACTACTAGGATCAAGAAAAAGATAGTATAATGAAAAATAAGGAAAGATTTAACATTTACTCATAGGTTAGATAATTGAGACACAAAATTTACAAACCTTTTTACAGAATAAGCTATATCCTGAAGAACATCTGATGTGATTCATTAAAACTATGTTTGACCAAATGGTCTATAAAGCAGTGTACATTGTAAAAATAAAGTTGTTGGCATTTTAAACAACTGACATTGTTCAAACCAATATGCATTTAACATTACAACAGAAGTTAAGACTTATAAAAAAAGAACTTACATTAAACATCTTTTGTAGCTTTTGTAGCCAAATGTTGGAAGTTAAGCTATGACAAACTCATGCAACAGGGTTCAAAACGAATGAATGTTGATGTTAACAACCAAGTAATGACCAACTATCATCCCCCAATAGAATAGAATGCGTGCAGATAGCTTGAAATGTAATGATTTCCATTTCTTAAAAAAACACACAAGGAAGAAATGCACAGGGACTGAACTGTTTTTCCTCATGACAAACTGAAACACTATGGACCGATTACAAATTTATCCATGACAAACGAACATTGCCATGACAAATAAATTGATGGCTTTCACATCACAACCTAAATTTTGTTAGCATGCTCTATTTTTTCAGACCTTCTCTTGAACTACTACAGGATTGTAATGCCATATAGTAAGAAACAAAAATACTCTTATCGATACTATTGTATTGTACAGTCCTACCATAGTGGACAACTTTTCTCTCAAGTTTTGCAATTGTGAAACTTACATGTACATGGGAAGAAAAGTAGTTTACATTAGGGAGGTTTCACCTAGGTGGTTGCACAACTATAACAAGATTATCAGCCAGTGTATTGTCCGGTGGTTTTACATGCATATATAAATTGCAGTTCATAAAATTTAACGCAGAAATATGGATTGCAAAATTAAATTGTGCATGTACTGACATACCCCATTTTTGCTATCCCACCAGGAATCGTCAGCGACAATGGTTGAAGTAAGCGGATCACGACCAAGGCCAGTAGCCCGCGATTCGAGCCACACCCACATGTGGAACCGCTTCTTACAGTCGCACCAAATGTATTGCGGTTGACCCCGATTCACCACCTTCCTACACTTCTGAAACATTTTCTTCTCCAAGTTGTTTCATGCCTAGGTCTTGGGGGAGTTGGAGGTGATGTTAAAAGCAGCAATCTCCTCCATGCAACTCTCAAGAAACACATGGACCTCCATATCGATCCAGCGGTGACGTCCTTCTGACATCTACTATATCCAAGTCAAGCAAGATTGAATCGAAAAAATCAAGTATAGACATGTCGGTAATAACTTCGTTGAGTCGTCCTCGCGGATGATGTCCCAATCAATTGAACGGCCAACGGTGGCAGGGCTTACTCTTCGAATGAACTTGACGAT
The DNA here is from genome assembly GCA_008326285.1 of Oryza officinalis. NCBI lineage: Eukaryota > Viridiplantae > Streptophyta > Magnoliopsida > Poales > Poaceae > Oryza > Oryza officinalis. Next base: position 1,152,852 of record BDMV01000010.1, on the reverse strand, counting down.
GGCTTTTGGAGACTTGGTGCAGACCTTGCATAGGGCATGGGCGATATGCAGCACGTCGTCCGGTGCAGCCTTGGCGCTGCCCGCGTTCGAGGTGACGGAGTCAGAGGAACCCTCGCTGGACTCCAGATCGGCGGCCCGGACAGAGGTCGACACAGCTAGAGGGGATTGAACAATCGCCCCCTCCAATACGGTCGGCAAGAGCTCAAGCTCTCGCTTCCGCTTCTTCCCTCTCATGTCCATCGGACCAAGCACGAACTCGGCCTCAAATAGAGGTGCCGAATTAACTTCGCCAGCTTTGCCGCCTTGATGCGCCCAAACTTTTTTCCACTGTGGCACCGAGAGTCTACTCACGGAGTCATGCCGGTTGAAAAAGCTGGCAGGCCGGACGGGCACCACTGTCGACGCACACAGCGAGCGCGCCGGCCGACTTTTACCCCCCTCAAGGACGACGCGGACAGCTCAAGAGCACTGATGGCGACTCCGCTGCCGCACGCTTCCGCCACCTTTAGCCGACCGCTGCCGCAAGACGACGCGCGGGCGAGAATTGATGGGGAAGGACGGGGATGCAGGTGAGGGGAATCGATTCCTCTGGTCCACTTGCTCGCCTCGATGACCGCCGATGCAGACTTCGCGAGACCACCACGAGGAAGAAAGGGGATCAGGAGAGTTCGGATGTGCATCGCGACAGCGTTGACGGAAAAGGTGAGTGGCAAACGCCTGACCCAACGTCTATAGATGCCGTTACATACGTGGCAGGAAACGCTCCTCCATTTACTGTGTGGGACCATGCTTCCAGTGCATGGAACACCCCGTATGGGCAACTCTCTTAAGGAATATCTTATGAAAGTCAATTTTCAGTTTTTGTTTTTTAGGCATAAAATAACCTGAAAAATTATTTTGTGTTTTAGTAGGCATCTATGCAAGTCACAAGGTTATTCACGCAGAATATGTACACGTGCGGTATATAGGATTTGAACCTAAACTCTTTCATCCAGCTTAGCCTCTTATCATCTCATCTGTGAAGCACTTCCTGATTGTGGATTGGGTGCTATCTTTTGACTTCACCTACCTAAAACTTGGCACACATATTATACACTCTAAATGATATTAAATAGAAAAGTCATCAACTACAAACCTGTAGATCGCGTCGAGCTCTACAACTTTCATATAGATCATATCTTCAATGGAGGTCATTTGAAAAACTCAAAAAATCGTTATTTTTTCAAAATAGATATGAAAGCTTGTAACAAATATTTGGGATACTAAACGATCTCAAATGAAAGACGTTCAACTATAATTTTGTAGTTCTCATCGAGAGATACAATTTTTCATACAAAGTTTGTCATCATCCGACTTCATATAAGTTATGATTTTTTTATTTTAGTAGTACTTCCATTTTTAGTGGCGGGTTTTTAAGAGAACCGTATGCGAAAATTATTTTACAGGTAGCTCTCTAAGAAGTTAGCCCATAAAAATCATTTTAAGAGCGGTTTTTTAAAAAAATCCACCTATAAAAACTGTTTTTCCTTATTATTTATAGAAAGTTCATTTTAACTTTAATAGAGGTGAACCAACGTCCTCTACAATCCTTAAAATATTTTAATTAATTAGTATGGCCCGATAGATATTTTCTTAGAATATTTCTTCTAATATGATAGTTTTCTCTATATGAGTAGATATGTTATGTAACTTCTTGTATTAGAGAATTAACCATACTAAAGATTATATTCTAAGAAAATATTTACTAGGTCATATTAAAGGAAATATTATAAGGATCTCATAGAATTGCGATGCACCTTAATTGGACTTAATATTAATTTCTTATAAATTTTCAAAGTATGGAGATCCCTTGTAGAAATAGATACCAAACGAATATTCATGACCCAAACGAATCAAATATAAAAACTTTCAACTATCATGTGAAAAGTTATAAGTGGTCAAAGTTTATATACGGTCGCACTTTATACACATCGTGTTTATACACTGTACGATTTTAGAGGTGTTTTGCGAGGTAACTTTGTTAAATTTTACTATACAGTAAATAAGAGCATAACTTAATGAGTCCAACAAAATTTGGTTTGTCACATTTGGAGTTGAAGTGAATTAGTTACGAAGTTTGACCAATTTTTAGTTGTACAATAATTACATTAATTAAAACAGCAGTCTTGAGTCCACAGTTCAGCGAGCATTCCATTTTGCAATTTGCAACTCGGGTGGAGTAGCAGAACTCCGGGCCGTACGTGTTCCTGGGGGTGGGGGCCATGCGAACCTAATAGTAAATATATAGTGGTCGCATGCTCCAAGCTGCCTAACCCTGTAGGGACTACGGGGAAGCTCACTACTAGTCGGTTGTCGCGGCGGTGGTCAGCTGAAGCTCAGTTATATGTTCATCTTTGCTCTTCCTAAGCTATCTCTCCACCAGTTCAATGCAATTCCTGATGGTGGTGGTCTAGCGACGACGATCGGCTTGGTGCTAGTTTCTTCTCCTGAAATATGCATGGAGCTGCCAGCTTGTCGTGGTGGTGTGTTATTTTTTATTTTTTCTGGCTATAACCTTTCAGGATTATAATATTATAATTTTTTCTTGCTATATCAATATGAACCTTTACACTGTCTTATGTGGGTTATTAAAAAAAATAATGGTGCTCGATCCGATACTCTTCGATCGGCTTTAGCTAGTTGAGGAAAAATGCATGGCTAGTAGCGTGTGACGGTGACATCACCAATGAAGAGATAGGAGAAAAGCTCACTGCCTGCTTGACCTCTCCTCTGTGTGTGCCCAGCGATGGGGAGAAGCGGTGGGCTCTGATGGCTTTCAGCTACACGGGATGGAGGGTAAAAACTCAAGGCACCGTGGACACACGTGATGCTAAAAGCAAACGGCGTATATGGTTAAATACTGCATTGGCTCGTGAAAGACAGGTCGACAATCGGGATAGAGGCACCCCCTCGGCTTGCGGACGACAACGACGATGAAGCCTAGGACGATGACGTCAATGTTGGTAGAGGCTATCGGATTTAGCGCTTCCTCGCCTAGATCTGCGCATGCGGTAGTGGGTGATGAAGGCAATGGTGGCGGAGGTTGGATGGCCGGCTCGGTGGTGGTGGTGCTGGTTGTTTGGTTCCGTGGCGCGCTAGGAGCGACGTTGGACGCAACAGTGGCATCATGGAGAGTGACAGAGGTGGTGGAGGTCATGGTTTGCGGTGACAATGGCGTGGGTGCGGTAGTTTTTCGGTGAGATAAGTTTTGGCGGCTCAGTGGAGCGACCCTTTTGGTGAGATAAACTACGACAACTCGACGTGTGTGGTGCTTTGCGGTGACGATGACATGGTGCCGCTGTGCTCATTCACATTGTGGATGTAGAGTTTGCCCGAGCGACACTTGATTGGTGCTTGAAGACGAGAAGGCGTCTGGACGGACTAGTTCCGTCCCTTTCCTCCGCTCTTAATAGAACATAGAAGCTTATGTGGTGGCAACAAAAAAAATGAGGAGGCGTGGCAGCGGAAAGACGGGCTAGCCCCATTTTGCCTTGAAGTTTGAAACAAGAAGGAAAATCTTGAAGCTTAGGTGGTGTTTGAATCAAGTGACTAAATTTTAGTTCCTGCCACATCGGATATTTGAGTGCTAATTAAGAGTATTAAATATAAACCAATAATAAAACTAATTGTATAAATGAGAGCTAATTTGTGATATAAATTTTTTAAGCCTAATTAATTCATAATTAGCACAGGTCTACTGTAGCATCACATAGGTTAATCATGAATTAATTAGGCTCAATAGATTCGTCTCATGAATTACTTCAAGATTATGAAATGAGTTTTGTCCGTAGTCTACATTTAATACTTCTAATTAGTGTACAAATATTCGATGTGACAGGGGCTAAAATATTTTAGTTCTATCCAAACCGGCTCTTAGTCTTTTAGTTTTTCTTTTTGGTTGTTTGTTATTTATATCAGTTAGAAGATTAGGAAGTTTATGCGCTCATGTAGCTTGTGCTTGTGTAGTGGACATAGAGGCCGATTTCTATCCATTATCTAAATAAAAGAATAGCTTGTTGAATGATCTTCCGTGTCTGGGTGGTTGTAGCTTCCAGTTGGTAGCATTCGCTAGTGATAGCCTAAGGAGCAGTGGAGGTTTCACGGTTCATAGGAGTAGCTCTACCGATGGATAGACATATGTTGCTGTAACTTTATTTGGCTGAAAAGCCTAAGCACAATCAGTGAATCGATGGGCATGCGCTCAAAAGTACAAACCGCCATGTGACGAAACCCTTTTTTTTTTTTATCTTCCACTGCAAATGTGGGGTCTCACACAATTATCTTTCATGTGCTTGACCACCACGTGCCATGCCTGCGCATAGGCTCCTGCCACTTGGGTCAATTTTAGGGCTGATCGATGCAACAAGCTGTTTTTTAATCTTTTGTTTATTCTTTTTAATTTATAGAGAGTGATATATTCCTAGTGAAAGTTAAAGAAAAAAAATAATATATTTTCATGAAAAAACACTTTATAGGAAATATGTACAAAGCAAAACACAAGTTCCAAAATGTTTGTAAAAAGATATCTACATAGAAAGTTACGTCAAAAAACCATGAAATGCGAAGAATGGAAAAGAAAACAGATGCATTGGGCCGAGCTAAGTTAGGGAGAAACCCATCAAATGACATCAGTGGGCTTTTGACGAAAAGTACTCGTGCTCTTGGGCATGGAATCCACGTGTGGACTTGTCAAAATCCACTCACGCGGGTCAGCGGCACGTGCCCAACCAGGCGCTAGAGGGTCCTCATGCAGTACTCTTATCTGCGGTTGGTAGTAATTAGCATCATCATCAGTAACGGGTGATGAGCAACCCATCGTAGAGGTGGCTTTCTTCTACAGATGACGAGTCACTCATATCTCTTAAACTGCTAAACGTTACGATTTTCTAATAAAATTAAAATTATTTAAATAAATTATATTAATTCATTTTTAAATCTTTATAGCTAAATCGTCTCTCTCGAGTGGAGCCTAAACACACCTTTCATATGGGAACATCATAAGTCCCTTGTTTGTTTTTTCTTTCCGTTTGTTGAACACCACTATCTGACACCTAACCTGTCGCCCGTCGAATGACATCGCATCAGCGTCACGTGCAATATGTTATGGTATGACCTATTTGCCCCTATTTACAATTTTTGGCTGTTTGTTTTGCTATGGGTTCGACCTGCATGTTGGCTAGTACGTATGTTTATTTAAAACTGACGGGTTGAGCACGCGCCGTACATGCCTCCCCTCCGGCACAGCTCGTGGGACTGGGAGACAGGTTCCAAGGGGCTATTTAGACGCTTGTTTCACTTTGCTAAAAGTTAAAATGTGGCATGTCACAATTTATGTGGCTAAAAAAATCCTTGACCATAATTTAGACAAGGTTAGATATGTACCTATGACATATAAGGACACAAGACATAACAATTATGTGGCAACCAAATAAACAATAGGGTAAGTTGGTCAAAATTACTTGTCAAATTTGTGGTTGCTCATATTTTTTTTTGACAAATTACTCCTGTGGGGTAACGAGTGTTTTCATAATATATTTTTTAGAAAAAAGTTGTTAAAAAATCAATAAGGTACTTCCTCTACCCCATAACAACTTCAAATTCTTTTTGGCTTGGGTGTGCAAAATACTTCCCCCTCCCATAGCAGTTGTCGTTTTAGGTTATTTAGTTGGAGTAAGATATAAAAAAGGACCATATTACCTCTTATTAAACATGTATGGTTGGGAGTGGAATGACGGTTGAGGTTTGAATGGAGATAAATTTGAATAAAATGAGATTGATATGACAGACAGTGGAGATGAAGTTATTTTAGAGCATAGAGTAAAAGTGAAGTTATTTTAGGATGAAGGTAGTACTAAGTAAACAGGAGGGCAGTTCTGTTTATATTAGGACACATTGTGTGGTACTGCCGCTATTGTTGAAGTTGGAAGAAAAGGACATCATAGCTTCGTTGGATTCTTTATGTCCCCAAAGTCTGAAACAAATGTGTCACTAGGAGCAGAGTGAGCGACTTTATGGATGCTTGACAGCAAACTGGTCGTCTTTGGTTTAGTGTTCTTTCCCTTTGCTTAAACCTTCTCTCTGCCTCACTCTTACTTCTGCTCCATGTCTTAGGCTGCAGACATGGAGGCGACAGACGAGGAGAGGCCTCTGCTTCATCTGCAATCTCAGGTATTCTCTTCTCTTATCTTTTTCTATCAATGATAATATGCTTTCATTTGATGGTTGCCTCAGCAGAGAAACTTGGGAGAGCAGAGAATTTCTCCATCAGTTATATACTCATTTCTCCTTCTGGATTCACCTTCAGTTATCACATCTTACGGCCTGTAGATATTAAATCAATTGCAAAAGAGAAACTCAGTAATTCAGTTATCACATTTGTTGAACAATAATCGGGATATTTCTGAATATCCAAAAGGAAAAAAGAATATGTAGTACGCAGTACACTTGTTTGATTACACAGAGCAAATGAGAGAGATACAAGGTTTCCATGTTTCCTAAAGGATTGCATCAACATTATTATGAGTTCTGAGTGAAAAATAAGAAGCAAGAATATGGTCTCCTTCTATTCTCAAGTTGTCTGAAAAGATTTTGCAGTTTTCAATTGAAAATTCAAGGATTTCTGTATTCTAATGCAGTATGTAGGTTCAGAAATACAAGGGATGGCTCAGTTGATATCAACAAGCCAGCCCTGAAGCACAGCACAGGGAACTGGAGGGCGTGCTTCTTGATTTTAGGTACTAGAGAGCAACTTATGCAACAAATAAACATCATTTTCAAACTGCTCATGTTCCTCTCTTGTGATTTGTGAATGTTTATGTGCATCCCAGGTGTTGAATTTTGTGTAAACATGGCCTACTTTGTAATCTCGAGGAATTTAGTCACCTTTCTCACCACTGTGCTCCACGAAAGCAAGGTCGATGCTGCCAGAAATGTATCTGCCTGGGTTGGTGCTTGCTTCCTCACACCAGTTGTTGGTGCCTTTCTGGCAGACACATATTTGGGCAGATACTGGACAATTGTTGTTTTCCTCCCGGTTTACATCACCGTAAGTACAGAACAGCTCACAAATATGGTCTGCAGTATCGGCTACCTTCTGCAACTCTGAATATGTTCATTTTGTCAGGGAATGCTCATCGTGACAGTTTCAGCATCACTTCCAATGTTCTCGACATCTTCTGAACATGGCAATGTTCATCGTTCAGTAGTGTATCTAGGGCTCTATCTTGCTGCCCTTGGGAATGGTGCAATGAAACCATGCACTTCATCCTTTGGGGCCGACCAGTTTGACAGCACTGATCTGGGGGAGTTACCGAAGAAGGCCTCCTTCTTCAGTTGGTCCTTCTTCATGATTACCGTCAGCTCCTTGCTATCAAGCACAGTGCTTGTTTGGTTGCAGGACAATGTTGGGTGGGGGGTGGGTTGCGCAATCCCGACTGTGCTCATGATCATCAGTTTCCCCGTATTCGTTGCCGGCTCAAGAGTTTACAAGTTTAGGAAGCTGGGATTTAGCCCTCTCAAGAGCCTCTGTCAGGTGATTGTTGCAGCTGTTAGGAAGTGCCATCTGCAATTGCCAGAAAATAAGTCACTTCTATATGAGCCGTCCAATTCATCTTCAACAACTGAAGCAAGTCATACAATTCAACCCACCAATCAATTCAGGTACTTCAATTATATCCACCCCCCCCCCCCCCCCCCCCCCCAAAAAAAAAGGTTTTAACTGTAGGCGAAATTTGACATCTGAGGACAGTTACCATGTTTTGAGCTTATGAAATATTGCAAGTATGGTCAAAGGGTGACAAACAACAAAATTTCTACAGAATCATCTTAGGAAATATTGAAATAAATCTGTCAGCAGAATGTCAAATGAAAATGCAAAGCTGGCACAGAAGTTACCTCTTATAACTATGTTGTTATGCTCTTTAGGTTCCTTGACAAGGCTGCCATTGTACTTCCCCCAACAGACAAAACGTGCATGAAGCCCATGAGCCCATGGTCGCTCTGCACAGTGACACAAGTTGAGGAGCTGAAGATGCTGCTGCAGATGTTCCCCACCTGGGCATCTTTCGTGATCTTTTTCGCGGTCAATGGGCAGATGTCTTCAACGTTTATTGAGCAGGGAATGGTCATGGACAACCATGTTGGTTCATTTGCAATCCCACCTGCATCCCTCGCCATCATCGCTGTGCTGAGCGTCGTTGTCTTGGTTCCTATGTATGAGATCATATCAGTGCCACTGGTGAAGCATTTCACCGGACAGGACAAAGGCTTCTCACAGGCACAGCGCATCGGAATCGGCCTTGCACTGTCCACGATCATGATGGTGTACGCTGCATTGCTTGAGATGAAGCGGCTGGCAATCGTGCAATCCAGTGGCTTGGCAGACCACAACGTAGCTGCTCCGATGAGCATCCTGTGGCAGACACCAGCATACTTTCTGCACGGGGTGGCTGAGGTTTTCAGCTGCATCGGCATGTCACAGTTCTTTTATGACCAGGCACCAGACAGCATGAAGAGCCTTTGCTCAGCACTTGGGCAGCTCGCAATCGCTTCAGGAGCTTACTTCAACTCGTTCGTGCTTGGCGTTGTCACAGTGATCACGATGAGCAGTGGAGCACCTGGGTGGATTCCGGATAATCTGAATGAAGGCCATCTGGACTATTTCTTCTGGATGATGGCCACCCTTAGCTTACTTAATCTGGCCATGTTTGTGCATTCCTCCACGAGGCACAGAGAGAATGTTAGTATATCAATGGTTACTTTCATTGAGAAGAGAATGACATTTAAGATGGGGCAATTTTTTGGTTTTCTTTCATTCACTAACTCCAAGCCATACCAACCAAAGAGTTGGTGTTACATATATATAGGCTAGTGGGCAGCCAAGCATATGCTAATCAAAGATGCTAGATGCTAGTCTAAAAAGCAAAAAAGGAGATGCTAGCAAAAAGGAGATGCTGTCCTAGAGCATCCCAAAAACACACAAAGACCAAGACCAATCAACACTAGACTTATTCCATCATTCTCTCCCTAAGTCTGTGCGTCGTCTTGTGGGACAGTTAAACCATCCTGGTCCTGGAGCAAAGCTCAAGGAACTTGATCCTCCCAAGGGGCTTGGTGAGCAAGTCCGCAAGCTGGTCCTTGGTGTTGATGTAGCTCGCCTTGATGCTCCCTTCCTCCAAGCAGCCTCGGATGAAGTGGTACCTCACCCGGATGTGCTTGCTCCGTTCGTGAAAAAGGGGTTCTTTGCCAGGGCCATAGCGGACTTGCTGTCCACCCTGAGCTCCACCGCTCCACTGTCTCTGCCGAGGAGATCACCAAGCAGCCGAGCAAGCCAGAGCGCCTGGGTCGAAGCAGAGCAGGCCGCTATGTACTCGGCCTCGCAGCTGGACAGGGCCACCACCTGTTGCTTGACCGACTGCCAGCTAACGAGGCATTCGCCGAGGAAGAAGAGAATCCCGCTCGTGCTCTTGCTGGTATACGCCGGTGCTGTGTAGCATCCACCTCCTCCGTCGTGCTGTTGCGGCTCAGCTTCAGTCTCTCCTCCATCGGAGTGAGGGCTGGGTTGCAATTGGTGAGCCCAGCCAGCTCAACGACGCGCTTGGCGTAGGCGGTCTGTCGAAGCGTGATCCCGAAGTCGTCCTGGTGCACCTCGATCCCCAGGTAGAAGGAGAGAGGCCCCAGATCACTCATGTGGAAGGTGGCCTTCATCTCCTCCTTGAACGCCGCCACCTCCGCATCCTTGGTGCCGGTGATCACCAAGTCGTCGACGTAGACACCCACCAGCAAGACATGTCCTCCATTGCCCCGCCTGTAGATGGCCGCCTCGTGCAGGCTTTGCTCGAAGCCCATCCTCTTGAGTGTGGACTCCAACTTGGCATTCCACGCCCTCGGTGCCTGCCGCAAGCCGTAGAGGACCTTGTGCAGGTGTAGCATCTTGCCCTCCTTGCCGGTGATCACAAAACCCGGCGGCTGGTGCACGTAGACTTCCTCCTTCAAGTCGCCGTTCAGAAACGCCGACTTGACGTCCATGTGATGGACGCCCCAGCCTTCCTGAGCAGCCAGTGCAAGAAGGAGTCGCACGGACTCCATCCGTGCCACGGGAGCGAAGGCATCGTTGTAGTCGATCCCCTCCTGCTGCACGAAACCGCGTGCCACCAAGCGAGCCTTGTGCTTGACGACAGCGCCGTCCTGGACACCTTTGCGAGCGCCACCCTCGGCACGTCTTCGCGCGCACCGCAGCTGGACACCTCCGCGCGCCTTGCGCGGCTTGCGACCACCTGTCGAGGAAGAAGACTCCCCCTTCCTCCCGTCATCCTGAGAGGCCTCCCACTGCTCCCGAGTGAGATGGAGCTTCCCGCCAATGGTGATAGGCCCCGAGAGAGGCTGTGGCTCATCACCGTCGACGACCTTGAGGCAGCCTAACGCCTCCTCGATCGACATCGTGGAGAGGTCCAGCAGAGACTCGATCGAGCGAGCGATCTGCCTGTACTTCTGTGGGATGTAGCGGAAGAGCTTCTCGACCGCTCTCTCCTCGTCGTAGGTGTCGTCGCCGTACTGCACCATCTTCTGCAAAAGAGTGTTGAGACGAAGGGCAAAATCATCAACATCCTCACCTGGCTTGAAGGCCAGGTTCTCCCACTCCTTGCGGAGTGCCTGCAGTGTGGACTTGCGAGCGCGGTCGCTGCCGATGCGTGCCGCAGCGATGGCGTCCCAAGCCTCCTTGGCAGTCCGCTTCTGGGAAAGCGAGAACTGCATCTCGGGCGGGACTGCAGCGATGAGGGCATCCAGCGCCCATCGATCCTCGTCGTAGTCGACGTCGCCGTACCGGACTGCCTCCCACATGTGCCGCACCTGGAGCCGTACCCTCATCATCACGGCCCACTCGATGTAGTTGGTCTTGGTGAGGGTAGGCCACCCACCGCCGGGGTCGACTTCCCTAACGACAGCCTGGACCCCGTGGTGTCGGCCTGGGGAGGGAGAGCGGCGCCGCCTGTGAAGGTCGCGCTCTCCGTCGTCCCAACCGCTGCGCCGGCGGTTAAACTCCAGCTCCGCCTCTAGCTGGGCGGCCCTCTCCTGCAGCCGCTGGATCTCCTCCAGCGCTGGGTCGACGTGAGGGCCGCGGTTGAGGTCGCGCTCGTCGCGTCCGTCAGGGGAAAAACCGGCGCGCGCACGCCCATCTGGGCTGCCGCGACTGCGCCTCCCAGGGGGGCTACCTTCGCGCCTGCGCCCGGCCTGGTCGCCATCGGCGGGCGCGCGGTCCCTTGGGTCACCGCCGCCGCCGTGGGGGTGGGCTGCTGCCCACCGCTCTGCCCGCTCCCGCCCCCTTCTTCTTGCCAGCTCCTCAGGCTCCCTGTCGACGGTGATGTCGTTGGTGATGGAGCCGTTGATGCTGCTGCGCAAGGTCTCAACCTCTACCTCCGTCGCACGTGCCGCATCTTCCGCCTTTGATTCCGCCTCCGCCCTGGCTGCTGCCAACTCCGCTGCCGCCAGTCTGGCCGCCCTCGCTGCTGCTGCACTGGTCTGAGCCGTTGCTTGCCTGCGCTCTTCTGCTGTGGCGAGCTCGGCGTCCTGCTGACGCCGAGTGCTCGAGGCGACCGAACGCCGAGATTGAGCGTCGGACATGGTGCGCCTCCGGGAGGCTGCTGCGTGGTGAGGGGGAAGGAAAGGGGAAAGGAGGTGCAACCGGTGCTGCCGCTGCTGCTAGCTGAGAGCTCAACCGAGCTTGGGAAGGGGTGGAACAGGAGATGTTTAGCCTACAGGAAAGTGTGGCTCTGATTCCAGATGTTAGTATATCAATGGTTATTCTCATTGAGAAGAGGATGGCACTCAAGATGGGGCAATTTTTTGGTTTTCTTTCATTTACTAACTCCAAGCCATACCAACCAAGGGGTTGGTGTTACATATATATAGGCTAGTGGGCAGCCAAGCATATGCTAATCAAAGATGCTAGATGCTAGTCTTAGATGCTAGTGTAAAAAGCAAAAAAGAAGATGCTAGCAAAAAGGAGATGCTGTCCTAGAGCATCCCAAAAATACACAAAGACCAAGACCAATCAGCATTAGACTTATTCCATCAGAGAACACAGCTTCATGACCCAGCAAGGAGATGATGAGAGGTTTCAGGTTTGTCATAACATGAATGAGTTATACAAAATACATACATTTGTCATTTATATCTAGTAAGTAATGAATTGGCCTATAAAATCTAGAGGGACTTTCATCGGAGTTGAAGAAACACATGGCCATCTGCATCTGCATCACCCCTAAATTCTTTTAGAATTCCCCCCAAATCTACAACTTCGACATATATAAGTTTTCACTAAAAAAGAGACATATATAAAGTTCAATTGCGGCAGAACACAAAATAAAAGTGTTACTGTGGTCACTAGTTTTCTTCCCACCGAGGTAACAGAAATCGAGTGTGTTAGTTACTTAACCAGACCCTTGCAAGATTCTACTGGTTTGCAGAAGAAAGAAACAAAAAAGAAGTCAGTTGTGAGTTGGGCGGTTACCTGAGCGTCAGTTGCAGTTTGGTTGGGCACCCGGCTTAGGCATACCGCCGAACAGCTTGCACCCAGAAGCTCGCCGCCGAGGAGGAAGGGAGGAGGCAGCGGCAGTATCTTGAGCAGCTGCAAGGCTGCGACCCATGAGAAAGATGATGAGAGAAACAATCGGAAGGTATTTTCTGGACCGGTGCTCCTAGTCGTCAAAGCAGAGGGGAACGATCTAAGTTCCTAACAGGGCAGTCTCCAGGATTTCAGGGCCCTGAGCGAAATGCAGATTGGAGCACTAAAATTTAGAAAATTAATATGTGTAATATAAATTCTCGCCGATCCATTGAGTCTCATAGTAGAATGCAAGCAAGGTTTCAACAACTTTAATTTAGAAAAGCTTCTTTCCGCAGATGCAACAATTACAAAAATGATTAATAAAATTCTATAAGCAATAATAGCATTATGATAACAGGGGCGTTTTTTCAAAAGCTTCAGAAAAAGAGAATCCATGGACTCCATAAGCAAATCATGGATAAAAATGAACTACCCAAACAATTCCTGCCCGTAAGTGCATCCTCAAGATTAACACAAGCAGCCATCATACTCTTGCCTATCAGATGTAAACAAGAAACCAAAAGTTGAGGACCTCGCCTCGTGCTGCCGTGCTTGTCTCGTCGACTCGTTTTCTCGCGGGCGCAGCAGACGGGAAGTGGACTCGAGGGCGATGCCTCGTCGCCTTGGCCTCGAGCCCTCGACGCAAGCAGCCAATCACGCGACACCATGACCGCCTTTACGCCTGGCCCTGGCGGTTGGCTCCTTGCCTCCTCGCTCCCTCGGCCACTGAGGTCTGAGGCCAACCCCACCCCGAAAACCGGGGGCCCTGTGCAGCCGCCAAGCTCGATCCTGGACCATCTACGGCTCCCAAATCGACCATGATATGAAAAAAGAAATTTTTTTAACAAGGGTGAGACTGGGAGGAAGGCTAATACATAGCAACTCCCAAAAAAAAATACAGTTTTTCTTTCTTTAGGAAAAAAAAGAGTTTTCCTATGATGTTAAGTACTGATATGCAGCATCCACACTCAAACAAAGTAGTCGAGCTATTGCAATTTTCAGACTCACCATACACTGTCAGTTCACAATTGTTAGAGGCATGTCATGACGACCTTCGGCCGATCTGCCGAAACACCTATCAAGTCACGAGGCAAGTGTTGACGGTTGTTAAGTGTAAACTTTAACCATCAACTTATGCATAAAGAATATAAAATATTATATCAAAACTTAGTGGTAGGGGTTTACTACTAACCATTTTCACTAGCTTTGGTAAATATATGTATGCATGTCATTTATGGATAAAAATACACCCACCATGCGACAAAATAAACCTCAAAGTGGAAACCAACATGACAGTTGAAACCGATTTAAAGTGGGACCAAATCATCCTCAACCGTCATAAGGACCCACCTGCAAGCCACTTGAGAGGGTCGGTGGAGAGTGATGGGGCCCAAGGATTGACCGAACCGTCACTGGTCCGGTCCCTCTTATCTCCACCTTCCATGTGTAGGCCCCTGGTGCTCTCTCAATGACGGTTATGGAGTAGTAATCGTCATTTTCAACCTTCATAGCACACTGTAAAAGGAGGAGCTCAACAAACTTACAAAACACAACATCACTTGCTCAAGTGGAGTACAACTTACTTGTTAGGCTTTACTTTAGTATGTGAGTTTAGTGAGAGAGTGAGGGAAGCTCCGGAAGGAGTGTCCCAAAGTATCGGTGTTCTCTCTGAGAATTTCTGGAAAAGTGCCAGTTTGTCGGCATTCTTCCACTGGAGTTCCGAAGAAGTGCTGAAGCTGTCGGCCTTCTTCTTGCTTGTACCTCGGTGGATGCTCCTTTTGTAAAGTAAGTATTCAAGATCTCTTATGTTATTTAATTAGTTTACTTAAGTGAGGTATATCCTCATCAGTGCGGGTTCATCGCTTAGTTTATAATTAAGTGTTCTAGTACTAGGACTCTAGGTAAAGAAGAAAGTTTTTGCGCAAGGCTAGAGTAGTAATCAATAACTTAGGCGTGGTGCCTAAGTTAGCGATTACTTTTGTTTGTTGTGTGGTCCACGGAAAGTGAGGTAGGTGACATGTGGTGATAGTCCTGTTCGTCCTTTGTATCCCTTCACGTTCAGATACATCATAGAGCTCAAGGTCGAACTCACCCTGGCAGACCAGGAGAGGGCCAGTGCTTGAAGCATTCGATAAAGTTTTACCTTTAACTTAAGATAACTAGTTAAATTTATAGGAATCCTCACTAGCCAATTCTATTATCTGCTTTTATCATTGGGTAGAATTCTGTTCGTCGATATACACACATGTTTCTTGTGTTCGACACCCTTGGAATACTCTAAGAGAAAGTGCTATAACGACATCCGTGCGCTTGCGGATTAATCTGTGTGCGTAGCAAATACCAATAAGCATTTTTGGCGCCGTTGCCGGGAAATGGTTGTTGTATCATCTTTGAACTTAGTTCATCCGTGTATCTTTTCTTTTCTTTCCTTTTATTCTTTCCTTTCTCTTCTTACCTACCATGGAGCAACCTTCTATTCAAAACCTTTTTGCTCCAAGGGCCGAGTTCTATGAGACACCTCCTTCTTCAAAACTAATTCATACATCTGGTTATGAACTTAGTCCTGGTTTTATAGCCATGGTTTGGGAACAATTCTTCTTGAGGCGCAAAAGTGAAAATCCCTACAATTATCTGCGAGAGTTTGAGCAATTATGTTCATGCCTGACAATCGCGGGCATGGCACAAGACACCTTACGGTGGAAGTTGTTTCCCTTTTCTCTTACGGATGGGGCGAAGCAATAGTACACCCTTACGATAAGAAAACTATATGGTTAATGGGAGAAGTTGAAAAATAGGTTTTGTCTTGCTTTTTTCCCGTTAACTCATGTAGCTTCTCTTCGTAAGTAGGTTCTCAACTTTCAACAGGATGAGAAGGAATCCATTGGTGGAGCCTAGGCACGATTTTCCTTGAACCGGTCGAAATTGCAGATCAGGAGTTGGACGTTGTAAATTTGGTCGATTTTCACGTCTTTCCTGAAATTTTCCCTAAGACTTCAGGGCTAGACCCAATCCAGCCCAAGCCTAATTATCCTGACTCTTGAGCTTCCATCCTCCACGCACACATCTTTAATAAGATAAGTTTAAGGTAAGTTTTCTTTCATTCATATCAATAAAATTGAAATAAAATAAATGACTCATGGGGCTTTACCGGGTGAGTCTCTCTTTTGCTTTCACCTTTTTCTTTTCTTTGTGTCAATGAAGCACCCTAGGTACAAAAGCAAGTATGGGTGTGATCTTGTGCTCACACGATGCATTCACATACAAGATCATCCATGTCCATGCTACACCGCTACACCTGCACATTTACGAGATGAGACATAGCATCCATTGCACACACGGCTACTCGTCATCATACTCACTTTCGAGCGTTGGTTTGCACGTTTATCCTTATTCTCCTTAATTTTAGAGTTGGATTAATTTTGCCATATCTAATATTAACTCAAGAATTAAAATGAGTATTGACATGCTCATATAGAGTTTATGACTTGCTTGCAATAATGACTTAGATACTTTTTATTTCCTGAACACTACCTGTTGCTTGTCAATCATATTTATAGGACCACATGTTATCTAAGTTATTGATGAATGAGAGATAATCCGATGATATGAATCTTGCTCTTACTGTTGAACCCTTGGGAATTTTATAAAACAGAAATGAAATAACTTTATATACTTCTCATTGATGTTCCCTTCCTACCAAAGCCCTATGTCGATCTTAATGATAAACCTTATACATCTGCTGCTTGCTATCATTTTGAGTTTTGTCAAATGGTTGTGACCCTTGCTAGATTCTTTTTATATTCTCATGATCAAAGTCTTGTGCATTTGTTCACCAAATATATTGCTCTCCCTCTAAACTGGAGGATTAGCAAAATATCCCATCGATCTACCATATGTTAAACTTTTACATCGGAAGTTGGCATCCATCCTATGTATCCACCAAATAAACACTCCATGTATCTATGGTCTCTCCTCCATTTATCCATGCTAAATGAGATATGAGCTAAAAATAATTGGTTTTAAAGAATCAAAATGCTCAAAAGAGAATGAGACAACTATTCTCGAGCATGTTGAACAAAAAAGATATAGAAAATAGCCATGATCTCCAAATAAAGTATAAGGAGGAGGATCGTAAAAAAAAAGGTCTCATCATTCCATCTTCCCATCATTCATATACACATTCCTTTCCACATATATAAATACACAAGCTTGGTCATGGTTATATGATTAGTTGTCTTCATGGATCCTCTATTTGACTTTATAATATATTTGATGTAAGTATCTCATTTCTTACTCCTTACCCTGAGCTTCACATAAGCCTTAATAGGAAGGTAGGATAAGAAAAGATAACATCAATGTCTTGGTGAAAAATAAACACTTTGAGTGATTACAGAGAATCAATTGAGGAGTATAGTAAAAATTATGTTTTTATGAGCATCAAAGAAAACCCCAAGGTAATTCATTAGAAGGAGTATAGGTGACTTGAGTCAAGGCCGTTCCATCCTCCAATTACCCAAGATGACATAGTAGACACATCAAAATTCACAAGGACAGGTATGTCTCGGAATAACTTGTATGTTGTGTCATTAAACAAAAGTCATTTCTCTATTGATCCATGAACTTTACTCAGGGACGAGTAAAGGATAAGTGTGGGGGTGTTGTTGATGGTCGTTAAGTGAAAACTTTAACTGTCAACTCCTGCAAAAAAAATATGTATGCATGTTATTTACTACTAACCATTTTCACTAACTTTGGTAAATATATGTATGCATGTTATTTATGGATGAAAATACACCCGCCATACAACAAAATGAACCTCTGGCCAATCACACGCGAGTACAAGGATTGGAGGGCCCACATGACAGTAGAAACCGACTTAAAGTGGGACCAAACCATCCTCAACCGCCATAAGGGCCCACCTGTAAGGTACTTGAGAAGGTCGGTGGAGAGTGATGGGGCCCAGGGGTCGGCCGAACCCTTGGTTCGGCCGAATCGCCACTAGCTCCTCTCATCTCCAACTTCCATGTGTAGGCCTCTGATGCTCTCCCAATGACGGTTGTGGAGGAGTAACCGTCATTCTCAACCGTCATAGCACACTATAAAAGGAGGAGCTCAACTATAACGCCCTGATTTTTGCGTGGCGTTAAAAAGCTAATTTACGAAAATCCTATATGCAAAAATGTCGTTCCTTGAGTGTCAAGTCTAAGCTGTGTCGTAGATCCCAATTTAAAACCCTCCGTTGTCTCCATTCGCTGATGTCAAAATCGCCTCCTTAAATTTTCCATTCCAAAATAATCTTAGAATTTGAATCTTCGTATTCAAATCTCCTTTCTAAACCTGCACTGAGAAATCCTCCTTCAAATAAATCTAGTTCAGTTGATCTCCAAAGATTTAGAGTTCGCACTTAGATCATCTAGGGTTTCTCCTTGCGAAGGTCCCATGATTTCAAATCTCGAATTTGACAAATCTAAATCTCTAACCCAACCTCTCAAAGTTTTCATTTGAAACTACTCTCGAAGTTTGAATCCTTGTATTCAATTTCTCTCCTAAAAACCAAACCGCATATGTCGTCGAATCCTCGATTTCAATCTAGTCCAAGCATTCACCTCGTAAATCCTAACCCCTTTCCTTGATTCACTAAAACCGATCCTCGAAATTCATTTCTCCGCAATCGGATTTCTCTCTTAAATCTATTCGACCCATTTTTCCTGAACTCATTCAAGTTCAATAATCCCTCTGAATATTTGAACCGAGGCTCAAGTCATCTTCAAATTCTCGCTACGAAACAAACATCTTTAAAATGAATTCTCGAGTTCGAATTCAAACTCTTAAGTTTCATCTTTCCCCTCTGCTTCGCTCTCACTATCTATCTATATGTACCTATCCATCTCTCTCTATCTTTCCTATCTATCTATCTATTTATCTATCTCAAATCCTTTCTCGAATATTATCTCTCCTCTGAACTTCTCTTCAAATATTTGTTCCAACTCCAAGATGTCAAACCAATCAAATCTCCCTGGAACCCTGACTATCGAGATACACTTTATTCCCTCCTTTGAATCCTCTCCGAAATGCTCTCGCAAATCCAAACATAATTATATCCTAAGGAACATCAAAATTCCCGCTTTGAACTTCAACCTCCCCAGATTCCGCTCTCATTCGAAATCTCATCTGAATAATCTTACAAGTCTCCAAGTATACGTCTATGTCCAAAATGTCAAGTTCTTGATTTGATGCTCTCTGCTTGATCCCTTGTATTTCTCTCAAATTCTCTCCAAGTTTTCCATTAAAAGATCCCGTGATTACAGATCTTAAATTTGAAATCGATATCTATATCCAACTCCTCTCTTTATAATCTCTCCCTACCTATCGCTCTATCGTCCTTGGAAATCCTTTCCTGAGTATTTGTTCCAAATCCCAAAATACAGATCCAAATTCAACTCCTTTAATTTGAACCCCAATTTTTGAGATTCGTTTTCCTTCCTTCTTGAATCTCTGCCGAAACAACCCTAAAAATCACCAAGCAGAGATCCATCCTAAAAATAATAAAATATCGGGTTGGTACTTTCTCCTTGATCCCCTATTTTTGCTTGGCTAAAATTGTCAAGTTTCGAGTTTCGATCCCAATTCCAACCCTATTTTCCTCCATTTTCTCCTTGCAATAAACTCCTTGAATTCAAACTTCAAATTTGAAATCCGAATTTCAAATTTACATTCTTGTCCTCTTAAATACCTCTCAAATTTAACCAACTCCCAAATTTGAGTCAAATACAAATCTATTCAAAATATCAAAATTTCCCAATTTGTGTCCTTCCTTGACTCTTTTATTTTCTGGAATTCAAATATCATATTTGAATTCAAATCACACTTCAATTGCCTCCCAATTTCCGTAAAGAAAATTTTCAAGAAAAGTCTATGTCACTTCCTTCCAGTTGGAGCCGTCAATCTCTCCTTACTTGACCGGCCCAACCCCAACTCAAACTCTAATCCTCTCTATTTTTTTTCTCAGCAATCATTCCTTGAATTCGAATATTGAATTTGAAATCCAAATTTTGAATTCAATTTCTTGTCTCCTTGAAATTCCCTCTCAAACCTTTCGAGAATCCCCAAATATAAAACTCATTCCGAAAATATCAAAATTTCCAATTTCGTGCCCTTAATGACTGTAACGCCCGTTTTGTCGCGGCGTTAGCGGGAAAACCTAATTGCTAAAAACCCTATTTGCGAAATTTTTTTTTTCTTTTTCTTCGTTCGTGCTTCGTGTGTGTGCCAGGTCTCGTTCCCCTCCCTCTGCTCCCAGCTCGAATCCCAGAGAGAGAACCATCCCAAAATTCAAATCCAAAACTCCAAATCCTTCAAAGTCTAATTCGCGTCCCTCGGCTTTCTCTTGGGCTGCCCTTCCCCTCGGTCGGCCTCGTTCCCCCTCTCCCTCCCGGCCCTTTTCCTCCCCTCCTCCCCCTTGGGCCGCGGCGGCCCTGTCCACGTTGGCCCAGCCGCGCCGGCCGCTCCCGGGCACGTGCGGCGCACGTGCCACGGTAGAGCCCGGCCACGCACGCACTATCTCCTCTCTCCCTCACGCGCGAGCTCGCTGCTTCCCGTGATCTCTCTCTCTCCCGCAGCGCTGCCGCCGCCCTGGGAGCTCGTGCCCGCGCCGCTCCAAGCCGCTAGCGGCCAAGCCCGGGGCGCGGAGCCCCCTCCTCCGCCCGTGCCCCCTCCCGGAGAGGCAAGTCCAACCTCCACCTTTCCCCTCTCCCTTTTCCTCTCTTTCTCTTCTCGGCCCGGCCATGGCTGCCGCCGCTCGGGCGCCGCGACGGCGACCGCGCGTCCGCGTGCGTGACCGCGCCGCGAGTCTTCTCCGCGAAGCCAAGGTGCCGAGCCGCTATAAATCCCACCTCCCCCTCACTCGGCCGCGTTTCTCCCCACCGCCAAAAACCCCCAAAAATTCGCCGCCGTTCCGCCGCGACCGCCGGAGCTCGAGGACGCGGGACGTGTACTCCGGCCGCCGCTTCTTCCTCTTCCTCGGCCCGAGGCCGAGACGATCACGTCTCGCGCCGTCGGCCTCCCTTCACGGCGAACCGTCTCCCCGCGGTACTCTCTCTCTCCCCTAGGCGCTAGACCGCTCGCCGCCGCGCCTCCAGTGCGCGTAGGCGCGGTAGGACCGCCCTAGCTCCGCCGCGACCGCTCGGAGCCGAGCTCCCCTTTGCCGCCGCCCGGAGCCAAATCCCCTTCGCCGCCGCCCGGAGCCGAGTCCCCACGCCGCTGACGGCCCTCCCGCTGCCGATTTCCCTCGCGGCCGCCCCTCCCGGAGTACCCGCGAGCCATCCGGAGCACCGCCATGGGCGCCGCCCATCTTCCTCGTTCCCTCGCCGTGCGGCCATAGCCACCGCCGCATAGCGCCGCCGCCGGACGACGTCACATCTCCTCCCCTTGATCCGTACCGGTGAAACGACGTCGCATCTCCTCCTCCTGCCGCCGGAGCTTGCCGCCCCTCCAAACCGCCACCGTAAGCCGGAGCTCCCCCGTGCGCCGCCGGCCGTCCGATGCGGTCCCCTGCCCCTCCCCCTCTCGGTCCGACGTGGTGTCCACGTGGGCGCCACGTCCGCCCGCCCTGGTCCCACGGGAGACCGGTCAAAGTCTCCCGGTCCACCGCGCCCTCTCGCCGCTTGGGCCGCGCCATGGTCCGGCCCCAAGGCCTCTCCCCTCGCGGCCGCGTCGCCCGCTGGGCCGCGCCTCGCCAGCCAGGCCGTCCGACCTTTTTCCCCCGCGTCGCATCGTCCGTGGGCCGTGCCCCGCTCGGCCTTGGGCCGCTTCCACGCGCGTTGGCCCATTTCACTTGGCCGCGCCCGCATCCTCCTTCTGGGCCGTGCCTCGCCACCGGCCCAATTGCCCCGCACGCGCGCCTCGCTCGGTCGCGGGCCAACTCCACCCGCGCGCCGGCCCACGTGGCTCGGTAGCGCCCGATCTTTCTTTGGGCCACGCCTAAACTCCCAAATTAAAGTCCAATTCATGCCCCTTCTCCTTTTTTCTTTTTCAATGGATTTATTAATTCTTTTCCCTTAGTTAGAAAATCATTTAACCTTAAGAAATTCATATCTCTCTACCCATTCATCCGATTGACTCCGTTCCACCTCCTGTAAATCCGTAAAATCGAGATCTATCTAGTGGCACAACTAGTGGTCATTAATAGGGCTTCTTTTATCGCTTTGTTGAGTCGTCTCGTTTCGCGTGTAGTCTCGGAGCCCGAAGACCCGCAGTGCGCGGATTTCGAGGACGAAGCTCAAGATCTCGAGCAAGGCAAGTCACCTTTGATCAATTGAACCTATAATTTAAATTAAGTATTTTGACTCCGCAAACTATGCATTAATTAGGTTACACTGGGCACTTGGCCTCGGTTTGCAATATAACCAGCAGGCCCTACCCTTTTGCTGCATTCACCTTCCTTGATATTTGAATACCCTAACACCCTTGTCACCCCTCAGGTGAAGCCTCGGTATCCGTACCTCGCGTACGAATAACGAGACTCCCCCTCACACTTTAAAATCGATCACCTGGGTAAAATTTGAATTTACAAAATGCTTGGAAAACCCGACACTTGGGTCGGTGCCTTGAAAATAAAGGGAGTTTCTAAAACTCGCGGTACGGGAGACGTACTGGAGGTACGGTCTGCCCGTTCTCGCTCTAAGGACCGATTCCTTGGGAATTACATCCAAGCATATGTCAAGTACGACCACATGGGTGATATGGGACGCCCCTGGCTGAGTAATTAGCTAGGCCAGGGAAATCTTGATGCCAAGGGACAAGTGGATTCGCCGGGGTGGTGTCGGGGAGGACCCCTGGGCTTCCCGGCACAGTATGGTCTGGGACCTAACCTGGTGTTGGTCCGTGGGACCCCTCCCGTTGGCATAAGATGACCCTGAGTCGGCTTCCGAAATGCCTTGTCGTGAAAGCCTCAAGGTCGCCAGACGTGACCGAGGGTCGCGGGCTGGGTGATTCAGGGTTAGTAACGTCGTGTGGGTAAAGTGTACCCCCTCTGCAGAGGTTAACAACTGTTCGAACAGCCGTGCCCACGGTCATGGGCGGATGTGAGGTGATTCCTTAGCGTAGTTTTATTGAACACCCTGTGAACTGCTGTTGGTGTGAGGTTTCCCCTTCTGTGCTTGGTTTAAGGCTGTTGAAGCAGCCGGAGTCGGTGACGATTGGCAGGGAGCCTCTCGTACCGATGTGTTGACTTGTGGCTGTTGAAGTAGCCGGAGTCGGTGACGATTGGCAGGGAGCCTCTCGTACCGGCATGTGTGAGTTGTGGCTGTTGGAGCAGCCGGGGTCGGTGAACGATTGGCAGGGAGCCTCTCGTGCCGACGAGAATCAATTGATACAATTTCACTGCTCCGGCCGGATGAGACGCACTTTCTCGTCCGTGCCGTCGAGAAGCACTCACTTAGATGTTTCTGAAAGTCCTGAACTAAAATCAATTGTGAAAAAGAACAACTGACCTTCCTTTGAAACTTGCATTAAAAACTTACTTCCCCTGACTTGCGGAGTACTCCCGTACTCACCCTTGCTCTATATAATTAAACCCCCCCAGTTCTCGAAGACGAAAAGGTGGACCCTGCTGATGAAGAGTTCTTCCAGGAGCAACCAGACTTCGAGCAGTAGTAGGGTTTCGGCCTTCCCCAGGGCTTTGCTTGTGGCTTAGGGCTAGTCTCCGCTTTCCGCTTCTGCCTTTTTGTAATGCCGTTGTGAACTCGGGTTCTGTCCGCAGTTCCAACCTTGGTTGTAATCCTACTCTTAATAAAGAGACCGCTGTGGTTGTGATATTCAGTCTTCCTGTTGTACCAGCGCTATTTCCTGGGACTGGTACAGGCATACAGGTTAATTTGGACCGCCTTATCCTGGCCTCCGCCCGAGGCTAGTTTGGGGCGTGACAGAAGATGGTATCAGAGCGCAGCTTTGGCCTAGGACGAAACCCGACGCTAGATGACCATAAGGATGCTAAGTTCTAAAAAGCTATTTGCGAAAAGCTCGGTTCTTTTCTTTTTCTCTTACTCTGTTTACAAAACTGGTTACTGACTTCCCTTTCTTTTTCAAAATTTGTAGATGGCAGTCAACGCCACCCACAGTTCCCACGGCGTTGGTGAGGGTCACCACGTCGACCAGCTGAGAGACCTCGCTGGCTTCCTTGGCTTCTCTTGTCCCGAGTACGTTGGGTACTCCGTGGACCGTTTCCCTCCCCGCTGTGAGCTGTCCGTGTACCTTTACCCCCGCGGAGGTACACACAGCGCTGGCCTTCGCCCTCACCACTTCAACTTGGCTCGCCCCACGCTCCAGCTCGCGTACCAGGACCTCTCCTGGACCGCTCTGCGTCGCTTGGCCTACGACTACCGTCGTCGCCTTGCAGGTTCGGCCTTCCGGCTGATCCCGCAGCTCCCTCCTGGCCGTGCAGACAGCCGCTACCCGTGCCCTTACCGTGAGTCGCACCCTGCGCTGACGCGCATGGTGGAGCTTTCTGGCGCTCAGGCCACTCAGCACGACCTTCTCCTTGAGGCTTACCGCTCCCTGGCTCGCCGCTACGCCGCACTGGAGGCCCGCCTTGCTGAGGAGGGTGTCACCTCCGTGGACACTACCTCCTGGGACTCTGGCCGCCTTTGCCACTCCAGCCACCTGTCCTTTTACAGTTCACGTGGCTCTGCTCGCACTCCCAGCGGCCCACGCTCCCCCAGCCCGCGTGTGCCGTACTCGCCAGTTTACTCTCCCTACCTCCACGAGGCCGGGCCCGCTTACACCTAGCAGCTTAAATAGGACATAGACTGCCCTCACAAACCAACACCAGTCTTTTCTGCGCACTTTGTGCTCACTCATGCGCACCCGGGAAAGACTTCCCGATCGGTCACCCATCCCTAGATTTCTCCAGGCCAAGCACGCTTAACTTTAGAGTTCTTTGGAGATGGGCTTCCGGAAAAGAAGTTGCAACTTGTTGACATGAGTATCCTATCAATCCTATTATGCCTTGGGCCGGGGTGTTACATCCTCACCCCTTAAGAGATCGACGTCCTCGTCGATCAACCCCAAGCCAGGAACTCCCTCTCTTGGCCACGTCCGTGTGTCCAGTGCCAGCGTATGTGCCATGCTGTGTGACCATACCGGGTCCACACCAGCCATGCACACCATGCCTGCGCAACTGCGACACACACGCCCGTGAAACCACGAGAGTCGGCTCTGATACCATACTGTAACACGCGCCCGTAAAACCGCGAGAGTCGGCTCTGATACCATACTGTAACGTCCCGCCTCCACGAGGTCAGGCCCACTTACATCTAGCAGCTTAAATAGGACATAGACTGCCCTCACAAACCAACACCCATCTTTTCTGCGCACTTTGTCCTCACTCGTGCGCACCCAGGAAAGACTTCCCGGTCGGTCACCCATCCCTAGATTTCTCCAGGCCAAGCACGCTTAACTTTAGAGTTCTTTGGAGATGGGCTTCCGGAAAAGAAGTTGCAACTTGTTGGCATGAGTATCCTATCAATCCTATTATGCCTTGGGTCGGGGTGTTACAAAGCTTATGCTAAACCTAGCGCAAAATAGAAATTGCAAAGCAAAAGGAGACGCAGCTCAGCGTGGGCAAAAATGTGATTTACTTTTATTTCCAGGAATTTGTTTCACAAAATCACAGTTTTGGGACATTCATAGTACAAAACCCAACTTTTCGAGCACAAAAAACCCAGGTTTTATGAAACATTTTACTATAAAATCTAGGGTTCCTCGAAACAGATTGCGAAACCTAGGGTTTTGTGTGATGGATGACCCAACATATGTGAATTTGTGAAACTAGCTCTTTGTTTTTTTGGGACAGGAAAACTGTAATTGTTTTAGAAAGGAAAACTGTAATTGACAAAACCCAGGAACTACAAAATATTTATTAATTAAAATTTCAAAAGTATTAGATCATGAAGAAGCAATAATTGAGACTTCAAACTGAGCACAACTCCGTACTTATTAATTTCCAATTTCTAAATTAAATCAGTAAAATAAGTAAATTAACAATCCAACATGACATTAAAATTTGTTTCTTATTCTTTATAACACCTATAACAATAACCCATGCAATGCATGGGTAGGTGACTAGTGTTTTATTGGATCTCTCGTAAAATTAGAATAAGATTTATGACTCGTTTGGATTTCAAGATAGGACAAACATAAGATCACTTTAGTGCAGCTGACATGACAAAATAACACTGCCACGCCAGTTAGTAGACTAACAGCAGTTTTTTGCCACTCTAGCCTGGCTAGCATAGTCAAAACGTATAGATTTGGAAGTAAGTTTTAGGAGAGTTTATTTTTAAAATCTATTATCTATCTATTATATACTAAAAGACCATCAAACTTTTTACAAATGCTTCTAAACCGCTACGTGACACTTTTACAAACGTTTCTACACTGCTACATGGCGCTCTAAGAAATTAGAGAAAACCTTATAAATTTCAAAAAAGAACATTCAATCCTCAATTTTCATTTAAATCAGTGGACCCATTATTATGAACCATTAGATTAGATTTATTAAAAAAATACATCCCACCGAACCTCTCCCGAATAAAAAAATTTTTCCCGTGTGAATAGTGGTATATATAAATACGTACGTACGTACTTACTACTCACGGAAAAAATAACAAAATAATACGTAATTACGATTGAAAAAAGAAGGATTAGTCCTCTCATCTAATATCTACGAGAGAAACATATACATACGTACTTCACAAAAAAAAACTGAAAAAATTCTCACGTGTACGTATAAATACGTAGTACTATTCACCAGATTGAGAAAAAACAAAAAACAATCTCCCGTGCATGTACATACTACGCATCGTCCTTCCCTCATCAAAAAACAAAAAAATAATCTTCCGTGCATGTACATATTACGCACCGTCCTTTCCTCCTCAAATCTTTATATATACAACCAAACATCCACATGTCCCCTAATAAACTTATCTAAATTATATATATATATATATATATATATGAAAAATATTACAACTACATTTGATATTAACTATCTTAATAATTATACTCTCTTTCTCTTTTTTTTCTAAATAATTAACTGTGGTTACTATATTCATTTACGAACTTGACACTCATCTTTTCTGTAGAAAATTTATAGATATGTTAACTATATTTTAATTAAACAAATATCACATGGATCTTCATGTCATTCTCATCCAAATAGTCTTATAAGTAGCAAAATGTAAATTTGTCAATATAGGTTATTCCATCATATGTTACCCCACGAACATTCATACCTAGTATAACTAATATAAGAGAAATATCACAATATGTATTAACTCATATGTGTCTAAAGAATTAATGCTCAAGCAAATACTTTTTTCACATGGTTCTCGTCACTTAAGAAGTCTTAAGTATTAGATCTTTCTTAAGAGATAGATTGTAATTAATACAAGCAATATGATTAAATAAAGTGCCAAATTTTTCTTAAAATCATATCAACTGCTATGTTTTGATTTAAAAAATAGCATGTGTAGGATCGTATTCTAGCCCTTTACGTTGTCCAAATAGTTATAAAACAACTCTAGATTATGCCATCATATATTACCTCACAGATATGCATGACTGAGTTATAATTGCTAAATAGTAATAGTCCATGCTGACAAATATTTCAAAATGGGGAATTATTTGACAACATATATTATTCCATCACGTATATTTCCCCACATAATCCATAGACATGGATAGCTAAGTTAGATCTATAACACATAAAAGAAATATCAATAGCCACATTGACTCATTTGTTGCTTGGAGATTGTTGGTCAAGTGAATATTGTTCCACATAGTTCTCGGTACCCTCGAGATTGTTTGAGTTTTTAGAGGCAAATTGTTGGGCAATGTGGTTGAATAAAGTTCCAGCTTTCCTAAAACACTGATGTTAACTACTATGAAAAAGCACATGGGACTATGTTATAGCAATTTCCATGTTACCTAAATAGTTATAAAAAGTTAGAAATAAACTTAACAACACAGATATGCCATCATATATTATTTCATGAGCTAAACTAGATCTATAGATAAAATATCAAATCAACGGCCTTTAAACATTCATAATCTTTAAATTATATATCCAAATTTATTATCCCGATGTATTTCTTTAATTATTAAACAAACCATTAATAACTCATGATGGTTATATTAAAGGGTTAGATACATCATGGTGCATGGCACCGATATGTATTAATTAATGTCATGATATTTTTAAAAATAATTTTATATCATATTTTATGCTGTC
The DNA here is from genome assembly GCA_008326285.1 of Oryza officinalis. Lineage (NCBI taxonomy): Eukaryota > Viridiplantae > Streptophyta > Magnoliopsida > Poales > Poaceae > Oryza > Oryza officinalis. Next base: position 1,124,920 of record BDMV01000010.1, on the reverse strand, counting down.
AAATATCGACGACAAACATACAACACTAATTTTAATCTACATATGTAACCGTGAAAGCAACCAAATTTTCACGTAGATCCAATTTAAATTTTAATTTGTTTGAGATTAAGATTTTTAATGTTTATTTGGAATTTTTAAAATAATTTGGTTGGTATTTGAGAAAGGGAAGCGTGCATGATACATATATATATATGTGAAATAAATCATCAAGATATATTTTCAACCAGCGATCTTGCTGTAATACATCATCTTAATCCATCACAAGAATTATGGTCATACATGTAGGATGTTTTCGTTGCCAAATACTTTTCTCAAGAATTAAACAATAAAATGATATCACATTAAACTACTTATGTTATATTATTCTTATAGGTGATAGGAATTCCAATATATCGAGCATATATAACTATGGATCTATGTCATACACCCCATTGATGTGATGGTAGGTATACTCCAACGAATTAGTTATTGTAAATAAGATGCTAAAAATAAATACATTCTTAAAAATAATAAAGATATCTCGTACAGTTATAAATAACATGTGTCAAAAACAAACTAAACACTAGATCTATGTCAAAATATAAACATGTGTGCTCTTGAAATTATCATGATGGTATAATTTTTACAAGAAGTGTTGAATGATCAACCTCACTTATTTTCAAAAGAGGAAAATTGTATATATGCTACAAACAATGAAGTGGATATGAATTTTATTTATTATATTTGTGATGTATTAGGCTTAGTTCGGCCATATTTCATTTGTTAAAATGGCACCAACTTTCAAAGACAACGATAACAAAATAATAAGTAGTGGTGATAGGCGACATTAGATGTAACTAGAAACAAAGCGATTTTTCATAATCTCAGAGACATTTGCTGTACAGAAGTCTATGGTTCATTTTATGGTATAGATATTTTTATAATTATATGCTTACCTACAATACCTCATAGTGAATACGGTGAGATGGTGAGATAGGATTTCCTTTAGCATTCTTTTTTATAAATAATAAACAAGATGCCTGCGTATCCTTCGTAGTTGAAATTAAAAGGTTTAAAAAAAATTGCGAGACATGGCAGCCGGCATCGATCCCCATCGCTGCCTGGCCTCCTCCCCGCCGCATGACAACTCTGTGCCATAGACCACGCTGCCAGCTGCCTAGCCTCCTCCACAACCCTTCTGCGCTGTTCCCCTCCTCTTCGCTGATCCCACTGCCGTCATGGACCTTCGCGCGCCTCTACTCCATGCCAGACGCTGGCCTTGATCCCCGTCATCGTAGACCTCCACGCACTGGCCGAAGCTCCAGCAGCAAGACGACGGCAAAGACGCGGTGGCAGAAGGGTGTGGAGCGAGCTGGCCGGTGGAGGAGCTAAAGCTGCTGGCGGCCAGCCACCATGAGCTCCACCATTACATGTCAGCAGCCGTCCACCACGAGCTCCACTGACCGGCATCGTCGCCTTGCTCCTTCTTTCTCTCTAATCTTCCTTTGTTCTTGATCTGATTTTATCTTCTTTTGAGATTGTTCATGCTTTGATACTAGATTACTACTAGTTGTGTGTACGCAGGAAGAAGAAAAAAAAGCTTGAGGACTTTTCCTATGAAATCGGAATAAAAGGAAACTTTACTTTGGATTTCATGTGATCGGTTTCCACAATCCGAATGGCAGGAAAGGAAAAAAAAAGCCCCTAACCATGATCATGAGGAAAAAAATCCTATGCTACTGCAACATACATTTGAGGAAAACATCCTATAATCACGAAATCCTATGCAGTATTCCTCAAAAATCCTATGAAATCCTATAATCCGAAGAAGCCACTTAATGTGAAACATTGTCAATGTTCATGAATAAAACATCATATCCTTCTTTTTCTTTTAATATCATATTCCCTCGCTAACCATGATCTAGTAGCGATGGAATCTAGTGACCAACTCTAGATTCGTGTGCGTTTCCACACATTCTTGTGTAAGCCATGGAAAATCAGAAAAAAAATCGCCAGGTTCACCAAATCTCACGGACACATTTGCTTAATGCTACTGCAACAAGGACGCACGTATCAACATGCTAATATACTGTACTAGCTACCAATTAAGATGAGAGAAACTATGCGGGGGCAAGACTAGTGTTTGAAGAAAAACAGGACACCCTTGACAGAGTTAACGGTAGCTACAGACTACAACTAACACGGACCTAACTAGCAGGGGCATGAATGGGACACAAATTGAGACTTGGTGGCACATAATTAAGAAAACACAACTTCTGCAGTGGTATAAAGGAAAATCTGATAACTTTGAGTGCCATATTACGAATTTTCTCAAAAAAGGAAACATTACTACAGTATATGCATATGCAACACTTCCATGTAACATGGTCCAATAGAGGCGTATATACAAAAATAGATAACACGAACTGAGTGATACTACATCAGTAGATATTACACAATCTTGTGTTACAACAAGTTGCTTCTCTGCTTTAATTTATAAGAAACATTAATAAGAGATATTCAGATATATGCTTGAAATCACTCTATTTCAAATGAAAATGCACTAATTTTATAAACTAGGTTACACATTAACACAACATATTGCTTATTAAACCTCTTCCCTTCCAATTGAGAATCTATGTGGGTCGGAGAGTTCTTTGCTGCTAGATTGGATAGTGTTATAAGCGCTAGCTGCACTGCTAGTTGTGCTATCATCACCAAAGCACTTAGGGAGTTCCTCAATACTGTTCTCCTCAAAGTACTGTTCAAGACTTATGTTATAGTTTTCCTGTCCAAGCTTCCTAGATCTTCGTAGCATCACAAGACGTGCCACTATCTCCTTCATATCAGGTCGCTCTTCAATCTTTTCTTTTAAACACTCCATTGCCAACCTACCGATTTCTTCTAGGATTAAGATATCTTCTTCAATTATAATCTCCTTGTCGAACAATGCCCTTCCACTATTTGCTTGATCATATGCCTCTTGAAACTCAATGATGAGGCTGCAGTCCTTGCTGTATATTGTTGGCCTTCTGCTAATGAGCTCTAGTAGTACAACTCCAAAACTATACACATCACTCTTTTGTGTTACGTGACCAGTCATATAGAACACTGGGTCTATGTAGCCCATGCTTCCTGCCACAACCACAGTGAATTGTTTGTCTACAGTAAGAAGCTTGGATGTCCCAAAGTCTGAGATCTTGGCGATGAACTTGTCAGTTAGTAGTATGTTGGCTGGCTTAACATCACCATGTCGTATGGTATTACTTACTGATGAATGCATGTATCTTAGACCTTCTGCAGATCCAATTGCAATGTCTAGGCGTAGATCTAGTGGGAGAGGGACTAGGCGATTGGCACCACCATGGAGAATGTCTTTTAGACTCCCATTAGCGGCGAACTCATATACCAACATTGGAACATCCACCTCCAAGCAGCAACCTAATAGCTTTATAATGTTATTGTGCATCATTTGTGATTGTATGATAACTTCGTTTGTAAAATCTTCCTTTCTATCTTCATTTACCTCAATCGAAGTCTTCACAGCCACTAGGGTATTGTCTTTAAGTCTACATTTGTAAACCTTACCAAATCCTCCTTGACCAATAACTTCTGAATAGTTCCTTAGGATTTTCTTTATCTCATCTTTAGAGAAAATCACAATGTTGTCCACTTTCTGTAATACTGAACCTCCATTCTTTTTGAAATATTTATTCATTTTTCTCTTCTGAAGCATCATTATTGTGAAAAGAACCACGACAATGATGAAGGAAAATCCCAAACTGATGCCTACAAAGATCACCAATCCACTTTTTTAGGGAAAAGATCAGAAATTCATGTGAGCTGATGTAACAAACTCATGAGTCAGTATTACAATTTTGTTACGATAGAAAGAGAAGCATGATTCATATTAGTACACATAGAGGTAATTCATATAGTATGACCCTCTCCTTAAAATGCATTGTTTTTTTCGTTACAAAGTCGGTGCTAACATTTCTAATTGAACTGCATGACATAGCCCGGCCCATTGTATCTTAGTGGTTAGGGTCACAGCCACATTTGCCTCCGATGCCACAGAGGACCAAGCTTACAAACCCTTTCCAGATCAGAAGGTGCACGGTGCAAACCTTATGGCCAGATATGCGAAGACATTGGTCGATGCGGTCACGTAGGTACAACTGGGCTAACTAGTGGCTTTTGATCCCAGTGATTGATGAGATTCTCACTTTGGGGATGCGTGCAACACCTACATACAATGACTCCTCTATATTGAATATAGTCATAAAGATGACTTCTTGTCCAACTCAACTCTTCAGTACGTCTCCTGTAACTCCTCAACCACAACTGTCGACTGAAGCTCCTCGTGGGCCAACTATGACAGAACCACCCTAACATGCGGCTGATTTTATGGATTTGTGTGACACCACCATCTTCACTCAAGTTAAGACCACACACCAAGTTGATAGTTCCCTACCAATTGCCAAGGAAAATAAAGGTGGAAGAAGGGCAACTAGAAGGCGAAGGTGTAGGAAACGGTCCAGCCATCGGTGTGCCATAAGCATGAAGCGCCAACTCAGTTCATGCTAAGCATGCCCATGGTGGAGGACCATCTATAAGCTGTAATGGGGATTGCATGCTGACAGCTGTACAAGTACTACATGGAGCTGAGCAACACCAAGAGGAAGAATAAGGAGTCATCCATAATTGGCCATCATGGACACGAGCCGTTCCTATCTAGTCCGGTGCATATTATTATAGGTTTCGATGAGCTCTTCAATCTCTTTAGGCTGCACGCAGTGAACACTAGGCTTCTTAAATGCTACTTATTGTAAGTTCACACTGCTCTAATATGTTTTGCTAAATATTCGTGTTCACATTGTCCAAATATCTCTTTGATCTCTCTAGGTTGTATTGGAAGGAATCGAGGAGAACGGCTAGCCGGGTTTGTTTTCTAGATCCATCGATGATCAACGAGCTCAACGTCAACACCCATCTAGATTATGTTGTCGAATATGTCACCCGATATCTATGGGCCCACAAAGATATATAAGTTTTTAAGTCAAGAGAAAGGGACTTGGGAACGCTACAATTTTCCTTTGAATATTTCATTTCTATTCTTTTTGGTGAATTATAATTTCATACGCTACGACCATCATGCAGAAAGTATTGGTTTTTATTGGTCATTTTACCAAAATGAAACAAGGTTTACCACCTTAATTCCAACAAAGCCAGCACATACAATCTTAGTCCTCTCGTCATCGCCTTAGTTAGGGCTTGGGCACCATATGCCAAAAAAGGAGGCAGGCACAAAGAGGGCAAGGACTCACTTAATCATGACTTCGAGATTAAATGCACGTAATAGATAGGGAACCATTGTGATTTTCACATGTACCACAACATGTCTACATTAATGAAACAAGTGACCAACTTGGACCCTGAGGTTTGCACCCACAAGCGCCTGTTGTTTACAAACACTGATATTATTCCTTAACATGTACTAACTAACATCTTCTTCAACAGAAAACGAACTGGAAATTTGAACCCATCAACCTACCAGCTATTTGTCAGTATCCTAAATATAGGATACCCAATACTTATGTACTAAGCTCGGTGGGGTCCATCATATATCAAGTTATATACGGAATCAAGCATCATATGTATGGCAGAAGTCTTGAGAAGATAAGGAAAAGAGTCTTGAATATGGAAAGAAGTAGAGTCCAATTCCGACCTGACATGGACTACTCAGATTGTATACATACTTACCTCTCTAGTTCTACTTGGACAAAGGGACATCAGAAGTTATAAATACAAGACCCTCCAGGAGGAGAAGGGACAAGCCAACACAAGCCCAGACAAGGTGAATACAGTCTCCCGAGCACCACAAAAGCCAAGAGGGATCTATAGCCACCTTCAATCTCATCGAGTTCATATTCAAGGAGGCCAACAACAGCTAGCCGTTAACCACTTGCTCAAGCTTTACGCCGCTATATTGATAGAGACTAGATTAGGTTCTCCTCCATATTGTACTTGTGAGAGATTTTTATTATATAATAGCAACACCGGCTTCAGCCAACAAGAGTAGGGCTATTATTCGTTAGTAGCTGGTCCGAGCTTGTATAAAAATCATTGTCTCCTATCTACTTTACCGCAATCTTGCGTATACCTTACCAACGTCCTACATACTATACAAATACCGCTGTCGGGTATAGTCCGTCGATAGTGACGCACCTAGTAGAAAGACTTGGTGTTTCAAGGTTTCGACGAGATGGGTTCAAGAGGCAAATTTTCCATTGATGACTTCTATGATCGCCCTGGCCTAGGAGATAGTAGACGTTCACTCTTCTCTATGTCGGATCCATCACTTTCTCAGTCTTTGCTGCTACGTCGTCGATCTAGCTTTCAGCTCCTGCCGAGAATAAGGCACTGATGACAAAGCCTGCTCGTAAGACTAGAAAGCAATGGTGCCCTAATCTTCTAGCATGGTGGACATCCCACAAGGGATACTTCGATGACTTCGGCTCTGAAATATGACTTGACTGGAGTATGTTCCCCCTAAGATCAAAATCATTGTCATCCAACAATTCGATCTACTAGATTGACAAAGCATCAAGACATCATCATCATGTAAAACAACCGTTCGCTATTGTCGACCATGAGGCCAGGCCCGGGCCGACGACTTCCGAACTAATGTTATCATGTTGTTCTATTTTTGGTGCAAGTACTGGTCGAAAATCTTGAGTCCAACATCAAATAGTGTATGTACGACTTATTTACGGGCGTGTATTCCAACCGGATTCGCGCGTTCCCGTACTTTGACTAGGACGCAAGCTCTTCCCGACAATGTACATGCACCGATCAGGCAACCATACAACGGTGAGAAAAATCATCAATGCATATGCACCGTCAATTTGCACTCAATAGCCACGTGCACTTGAATTGGTGTACCAGCAGTTGCCTACGCACACCACTTATCTGTGCTACGTGATCTACAGTGCAACATCGTGTAAGGTAATTAGCTAGATTAATTGTTAAATTAATATACTAATTCATAGATATGTACGACATATATCTACATAGAAAATATTTTTCAGAAAAAAATCCAATGTCCGCTCAAACATCGAGCATCCTAGTAGGTAGAGGTCAAATACACCCCTATTATCGAGAATGTTCTCGACCAAATAAGGTGTTGTCTGACCAAACCTACCAGCAGACATCAGTAGCATGTCTCACATCAAGTGTTAGTCACGCCCAGTCTATTTGTGAAAAAGGTTGCTACAGACAATTTTCTCGCTAAAATTATCAGCTTGATCACACAGACTGGTTGTGAACTGGTGTCCAATATGCTTGTAAGTTGGTTAAAAAAGATTGTGTGAATCATGTTGGCCACATGTGATACACATCTAGTAACCAACTCGAGTGCCCTTACAAGTGGTCGAGACCTGACTACTCCTGGTCTTTGTGGGACCAGAGGTTGTAGTAGTCTTACCGCCTTGATGAGTGGTCGAGATTCGACTACACCTGATCTTCGCACGACCAGAGTTTATAGCGGTTCTACCACCCTTATAAGTGGTCGAGACCTGACTACACCTAGTCTTCGTGGGACCTGAGCTCGTAGCAGTCTTACTATCTCTATGACTGGTCGAGACCTGACTACACCTAGTCTTCACGAGATAAGAGGTTGTAGCAGTCTTACCGCCTCTTTAAGTGATCGAGATCTGACTACACCTAGTCTTCGCGCGACCAGAGTTAGAAGTGATCCTACCGTCCTTACAAGCGGTCGAAACAACTACAGGACGTAGCGGTCTTACCACCCAAGACAAATTAATCTGAGTCAAATGCTATGACATCCTGACCCAATTAGGATATGGCCTATGTGGCTCATGAGAGTTATGTGCGCATGTTTAGTATCACCTTGCTAGTTTAGCAAGAATAGAACCAACTTATAATGGCTTGTCTCTTCAACTATATCACTTTCGGGTTAATCCTTTTACACGAAGCGAGAACGAAAGTGTAAGTGGACCCGCTCGTTGGATGGGCTAGGCTACACTATTCTGGAGGATTGGTTGTTACAAATGGTATCAGAGCCAACCTCGCGGTTGCGCGTATGGGTCAGCGTGTGGGCATGTGGCGTCGGCACTGAATGTATGGACCTGCACTAATAGGGCATGTTTCTGGACATTTGCCTATATGCCTATGTGGCTATAGGGGTAAGTTGGGCCGACAGGGACGTCGGGTCTTTTGAGCGGGGTTGTGTGACATCCTGGCCAATTAGGATATGACCTGTGTGGCCTATGAGAGCTTTGTGCGCATGTTTAATATCACCTTGCTAGTTTAGCAAGCGTGAAACCAACTTATAAAGGCTTGTCCCTTCAACCATACTACTTCCGGGTTAACCCTTTTACATGAAGCGAGGACGAAAATGTAAGTGAGGTGGTATGTGTAAGTGGGCCATTCGTCGGATGGATTGGGTATACGGTTCTGGAAGGTAGGCTGTTACAAATGCCAACATCGATTACTATTTCTAAGCTACAGGACCTTCTTGGCCTAAGCAGCTGCTAACTTTTACTGTGTCTCGGTCTGCTTCTCGGTGACAACGACAACAACGACCCAGTCCGATTAGTTCAGCTGGAGATGGGGATTCATCCAATTGGAAACTTGTGAGTGGAAATTTGACTGTGATGCTCTATGGATTTGTTATCTTTGGGATTCATTTATGTGGATTTCAGAGTAATTTCTGTGGATTGGGATCGAGGACCGGTCATCAGCTACGGATTTTTTTGGCGCTGACGTAGGCAGACGGAGCGGTGTCGCTTCGTCGGGCTATAGATTTTTGTTATCGCCCACTAGTATTAGTGCAAGCGGATGACATAACATAGCCGTTTGGGAAAATTAATTTTTGTTGGCGGCCAACATAACATAATTATCTCTGAAAAATAAATTTTGCAGGCGATCGATGTCTCACTGGCCTTAATTTGCAGGCGGGATGGTTGGTCGTCTGTGAAAATGGTTTTTGTAGTAGTTGATGAATCCGGTGTCTAAGTAAAAATTGTTTCAATGCACTCTAATGCACTCTAATGTTAAGTGATAGTACGTGATGAGTTTTGTACAGAGGGACATAATATAGTATGCAATCTTTTCGGTGCAAAAGCAATTTACTTTACTCAAAAGAGTGTATGTGGAAGCACAGATATAGTGACGTACCAAGGGCAAGCTGAGCTGCAACAGGGAACTTTGGGCTGCACTCCTGTTTTTTTGGACCACCGTCACTTGGCTGGTAACCTGTACGGCAGCTACACTCGTAATCTCCAACAATGTTCTTGCAAACGCCATAGCAGGGATACTTGTCTTTGTTGGACGGATCACACTCGTTGATATCTGCATATATACATGGGACCATGTTCATTATTAGTTCATTCAGATCTAGTTCAATTTGGTCTAGAATTAAGTGCGAGCTTCCACATATACAATAAGGTAACTAGTTACACTACTAAAAAACATTTTTGCATCCGAACAAAACCTATTTTTCCATACGGATAGGCCAACCGTTTGCCCGGAGATGTCTACGAAAATAACGATTTTTCTATGCGGATGCTTATGTCGTCTGCATGCGAAAACAAAAAATCGCAAAAAATAATAAAAATTTCAAAAATAAAAACCTGAAACCCTAGCCCTGCCGCCCCCACTCCTTTACCAGTGGCAGTGGATCCCATGCTTGCTCGCCGTCGCCCGAGCTCGCCGCCACCTTGGATCCGACCCAGCCAAATCTGCCGCCCCACGCCCTCCGGCTGTCGGGAGAGAAGCCAAGGGAGAGAGGGAGGACAGGCGGCAGGATCCATGCAGTCGAAGGCCGAGCCTGCTGCCGCCGTTGCCTCTCCTGTCGTCGGTGTATCTGCCCTAGATGGATCCGCCACCCTGTGACCTCTGGCAATCAGGATCGAAGCAGACAAGGGAGAGAAAGGGAGGAGAGGCGGCGGGATCTGTGCGGTCGGAGGCCAAGCTCGCCGCCGCCCGACGTTGGTAGATCCATCCCGGCCAGATCTGTAGCCGATGGATCCGCCGCTCCATGAACCCTGGCCATCGAGCCCATCGCCTGAGCCCTCACCAACGCCATCGCCCGCCGCTGGTGGATCCACCCCGGCCAGGTACGCGGCCAACGGATTCATTGCTCCGTGACCCTCGGCCGTCGAGCCCTCACCGACGCCATTGCCGCCGCCGCTCCCGCCGTCACCTGAGCCCACCGTCGCCGCCGCCAGCCCGAGCAGGAAGTGGGAGAGGAGGGGAGAAGTTGGAGAGAGAAGGGGGAGAAAAATGAGTTTGGAGAGAAAAGGTGAAGAAATAAGTATGAGACTTGAAAAATTTTAAAGATGTTGAGAGGAAAGAGAGGAGGGAGGTCAGACTCGTAGATAAGCCTCTTAAAAGTCTGCCTGCGAAAATGCATTTTCGCATACGGCCACTTAGGATGTCCACATTGGAAAATAAGTGTATTTTCGTAGACGGGCCTATTAAGTAGCCACATGCGAAAATGCCCCCAAAAAAGTGACTTTTGTAGACGGGAGCAGTTATGGTCTGTCTGTAACCTAAAGGGGTCTCGTATAAAAAAATCAATTATGTAATAGTGTTAACTAGGGGATTTTCCTGTATAAATTGCAAGGAGCTAGATTTTAACCGAATCACATTCGATTGACAATCTTAAATTCCATTTCCATAAATGTAACTGTCTTTTGTACACAACAGATTTTAAAAGCATAACTAGATTTTACTCACTCCATTAAAAAATATAAGCACTCTTTTTAAGAGAGTTGTGATCGGTTGATATCGGGAAATAGCTGACAAAATTAATGAGGGATGGTTGTGATTGACGGAGGTAAGAAAGGACATGAGAAGAGATTATGTTATTTGACAAATTTTGAACTCTATGAGTGCTTATATTTCTAGGGAGAGATAGTACAACTTTTAAGTAATAGTAATGTTTCTACGGATAATTGTATTATGTATATAAGTATATCAATTAAATACGATCAAATTGTTGAAATGGTTTTTTATTAATATGAGAATTTATAGATTCTAAGCAAACGTGGGGCTCCTTTTCGAGATATACAATAGATAGATACGTAAATTTAATAGATATTACTACCTTGGCATCCATGATTGTCGTAGGGGTTACCCTCGTAGCCACTGCTGCACTTGCAGTAGTATCCGGGTCCATTGGTGGAGTTGACGCATTCGCTGTTGGCGCTCACGCAGGCATACCCAGCTGCCATATTCTTCGTCATCTGCACCTCCGGTGCCGGGCAGGACGATGTGGCGGAGGCGTCGCCGTCGTCGCGGATTGCCCAGTCCAGCCACACCGGCATCCTCCGGTTCAGCTCCATCTTGAGATCGGACCTCCGGAATCGGTACTCATCCTTGGCGACGAGGAAGGCGTAGTCGCAGGGGCTGAACCCCACCTGGTCGCCGCGCGGCCATTGCTCGAAGGTGACGACGTTGTCGGTGAGCTCCGGCGGGATGTCGACGTGGCAGCAGCCGACGCTGGCGCACTCGTCATCCTTGGCGCTGTGCGAATCGCTGCAGTAGGTGACGCAGCCGGCGTAGTAGAGGCTACTGTAGAGGCCTTTACCCTCACTGTCCCCGTGCTGGGTCCACGCCACGGTGTTGCATCCCAGGACGACGAACATGTTGCGCTCGTCGGAGATGCGGTACACGCCCTTCTTGTTCAGCTCTACGTCGCCGGAGAACAGCCGGGTGATGTTGCCGAGGGAGTTGTAGCACTGGTACGCCACCGGCAGCATCACCTTCAGCTCTGGGCGCGGGTACGCCAGCAGCCTCTGCACCTGGATGGCCTGCCTGGCGGCGCCGAGGGTCGGCATGAGGCTGCCTTTGCCGTTGCTGGTATTGCAGACGATCTCGAAGCCGTCGCTGCGGAAGCAGCCGGCGCCGATGCCGAATGGGTAGGGTATATCGACGTCGCCACATCTAGACGGGCAGTCGGCAGGCCGGCCGGCGACGACGTTGTCGGCGGCAGAAACCAGAAGCAGCCACCATGCCATCCATGTGACGTACATTCTGGTTGTCTAATTTGTACTTCTGAAGAAAATTCTCGATCCCGCGTGCGTATTCATTTAACCTATCCTTGGATCGACGATCCAGTCAGGGCATTAACGCAGAGCAGAAACTAACGACCTCTGTCACTTGGCACAGTGTAATATTAGTACTCCCTCGGCCCCTAAATAAATGAACTTTCCATGATTCAAACTTCATGTCAAAATAAATGCATTTTTAAGAGTACAGCTTATACGTACAATTACGCATTATTAAAATTTTGAAACAGTTTCAGTTATCCCACTAAACCATTCGCGACAATACAAATTACCTCCTCGAACTAAAAAACCAAACATTTTGAACCATGAACTCTACAATCCGGATGAATTACCCACCTACTCAATCCTGGATGGTTTTCATCTTGTGTGGCGCACACTTGGTTGTGTTTTTTGCCACCTGACAATCCAATCAGCTTACAAAAATAAAAAAATTGTAGATCCCACGTACAGTTTTATCCACTCATCCCTCCTCTTCCTTTGTTCCCTCTCCCATTCACGCTCTCGCTCTTTGAGCTTGCCTGCCGCTAGGTTCCAATGCACCACGCCAATGAGCAACTCAAGCTCACCGGGCGACCTCCTCCTATGCATATGCCTGCCTTGGCTCCTTCGAGCACACATGCCACCACCGCATCGTAGAGGGAGCTGGAAGAGAACCTTGAGCTTGACCAGGCAGCACAATGGATGGGGCAGATTAGGTGCTTGAACTCGAACTTGCCTCCACGAGTTTGTGGAGGAGGCAGAGCAGATCTCGAGTTCCACGAGGCGGCTGTGGAATTCGTCATGGCAGCAGCATATTGTTTGCGGTGGACAGCCCATGGAGCTCGAGTTCCATGGCCTCCTCGCTTTGGAGGTTGACAAGGAGATGTGTGCCAGCAGCGGCCCATGGAGCTTGCATTCCACGGCGTCCTTGCATTGGAGGTCGAGGAGGAGATGTGCAGCGGTGGATGGTCTCGGATAGGATGGGAGGGGCAACGACAAAAGTTGGGGAGGATTAGGAGAAGCGAAAGAGGTCGGGGAAGAGGGCGAGAAATCACCAGATCTGCCTGCTAGTGGGACCCACCTCCCACATGCCGCCGGCACGGGTCTTCTCCACCACCGAGGCACAACCTGGATTTGATGCCGACATGTCGGGCCCTGTCGCACCCACCTTGCATCCCGCTTCGCAACCGCCACAGGGAAAGGGCCGCCTTTGCTTACCAAGCTCAGCACCGCTCGTCCCCGCCGCCTCCTATTACAATTAAATGGGCTAGGCCCAATTTAATCATAGTAAATTCATTGGGGACACAATTAATGTCAAGAGATTAGTACCACCTTGGAAAACAATAGGAAAGGATCTCAACTCAAATAGGTTGCCAAATGAGAGCACCTGTTGAGCGGTTGAAGTGGTGGTGGGACTGCCACACGTGCACGAGCCAGGCTGGGCCGAGGGCGGGCGGGCAGGCGTGCATGCGAGCGAGCAAGCAATGCAACGGCTGCTCTCCTTCAGGATGTTTCATTTTTATGAGTAAAAACATAACTGACAGAGACTCGTTAATGATGTAACGGACGGAGCAATCAACCGGGATTAATCTCTCCTGAAACGTCTCTCTCTCTTTATCCTCCACCTCCGGGATAGATAGAGAGCTCCTCTCCTCGGTTCATCTTTCTGACACTCTGGTTCTCCTCGCAACATACTATGTTCTTCTGTTCCTATGCAGGTTTGGCTCTCCATGGTCCTGAGCACTTGCGTACATGAGTGTTCGGGACGAGCAGGCCTCCGGAACTTCGTTCACCTGAGTACCTGCACGGGTAGGCGAGCAATCAAGTTTTTGAGGAGCATGTTCTTCGCGCGACTGCTCTTGGCATTGCTTCCTCTGCATCACATTCTTCTTCCTCTACATCGACAACTTGGATGATGTTGACCGACAATGAAGGAGGAGACGACAACGGTGGCGACAACACCTACACCATCGCCTCTGGATTCCTCTGTCTATCCCAGAGGTGGAGGATAACGAGAGAGAGACGCTTCGGGAGAGATTAATCCTGATTGATTGCTCCATCCATTACAGCAGTAACGAGTCTCCATCAGTTATGTTTTTACTCATAAAAACAAAACGAATTACCCAACTACTCAATCCTAGACAGTTTGCATCCTATGTGGTGCACACTTAGTTGTGTTTTTTTGCCACCTAGCAATCCAATTAGCACACAAAAATAAACAAATTATGGGTCCCACGTACAATTTTATCCACTCATCCCTCGTCTTCCTCTATTCTCTCTCCCATTCATGCTCTCGCTCTTCGAGCTCGCCTGCCGCTAGGCTCTAGTTCACCACGCCGACAAGGCAACTCAAGCTCGTTGGACGACGTCCTCCCCTTGCTCTTCCCATGCATCTACCTGCTTAGGCTCCTTCGAGCACACATGCCGCCATCGCATCGTAGAGGGAGCTGGAAGAGGACCTTGAGCTTGACCAGGTAGCACCATGGAGGCGGCAGATTAGGTGCTCGAACTGGAGCTTGCCTCCACGAGTTTATGGAGGAGGCGGAGTAGATCTGGACTTCCACGGGGCAGCTGCGGAATTTGACATGGCAACAGCGTATTATTTGTGGCGGCTGGCATATGGAGCTCGAGCTCCCTGGCCTCCTCGCGTCGGAGGTTCAAGGAGATGTGCACCGGCAGCGGCCCATGGAGCTTGCATTCCATCGTGTCCTTGCATTGGAGGTTGAGGAGGAGACGTGCGGCAGTGGATGGTCTCGGAGAGGATGGAAGGGGCAATGATGAAGGTCGGGGATGATTAAGAGAAGCGAAAGAGGTTGGAGAAGAGGGCGAGAAGTCACCAAATCCACCTGCCAGTGGGACCTACCTCCCACACATTGCTGGCACTGGTCTTCTCTGCCATTGAGGCGCTGCCTAGATCTAATGTTGACATGTCGGGCCCTATCGCACCCACCTTGCCATCCCGCTTTGCCACCGCCGCAGAGGAGAGGTCGTCTCTGTTCACCAAGGTCAATGCCGCTCGTCCCTGCCGCCCCCTGTTTGAATTAAATGGGCTAAGCTCAATTTAATCCTAGTAAATTCCATGGACCCATAATTAATGTTAAGAGATTAATACAATCTTGGAAATCAACAGGAAAGGACCTCAACTTAAATAGGTTGTTAAATGAGAGCAGTTGTTGAGCGGTTGAGGTAGTGGTGGGATTGCCACACGCGTGCGCACGCCGGGCCAGGTTGGGCCGAGAGCGGGCGGGCATCCGTGCATGCCCATTCTAACAATTGTTGGCTTTGCTACATCACGGAAACCGGTTGCATTTGATTGTTCAAATTAGAAGAGATGGAAGGCATGTGCACTATTGTGGTTGACGGCTATACAGTGTTTCTTTGTTTCACGGGGCAAGTCGACCAAGTAGCCTCTCTCGTCTGAGGAGGAGGCTATGTTTGAGTCCACAGATTACTTGTTTCATGGAGCATTGATAAGTGTATTGGCTGACAAAATAGTGGACGTGTACATGCACATGCTTTCAGGGAAGAATATGTGGGATGCTCTTGAGGCCAAGTTTGGAGTCTCCGATGCTAGCAATGAGTTGTATGTTATGAAGTAGTTCTATGACTACAAGATGGTCGATGACCATTTTGTAGTAGAGCAAGCTTATGAGATTCTGGCGCTAGCACAGGAACTTGAGAACAACAACTGATAGTTGCCGAACAAGTTTGTGGCCAGTGGCATTATTGTCAAATTGCCACATTCTTAGTCGGACTTTGTCACTTATCTAAAACACAAGAGGCAAGAGTTCCATGTTAGTGATCTCATTGGCTCTTTGGGTGTTGAGGAGAAAGCGAGGGCAAAGGACAACCGCGGTAAAAAGGTTGAGGGAGGCTCTAGCGCCAACTTGGTGCAAAAGAAGAACCCTCAAGCATCCCACAACAAGAAGAAGGTAAAACTAGATGTCATACCCAAGGCTACAACCAATTTTAAAAAGAAAGGCTACGGAAAGGTCAAAGGCAACTACTTTGTGTGAGGTGAGCCTAGTCATTAGGCCTAGGATTGTCCTGATCGCAACAATATAAAGTCTGCAAACATGGTTGTTAGCAATGGATGAGGAACATCAGGGTATGGTAATTTTTACCTACAGTTAGGAGTAGATGGTTGACAGTAGTGCTAATATTTATGTGTGTGCTGATATTTCCCTGTTTTCTTCTTATCCGGTCGAAAGAGGGTCCTCCTTGCTGATGAGGAATGGTTCGCATGCAGTTATTCACGGTGTTGGTATGGTCGATCTGAAGTTTACTTCGGGAAAGACCGTGCAGCTGAAGAACAGTCAGCATGTCCCCTCAATAAAGAAAAATTTGATTAGCGGCAATCTACTTTGTAGAGATGGTTTTAAACTTGTGTTTGAGTCCAATAAGTCTGTCGTATTTAAATATGAAACATTTATTGATAAAGGTTATGACAACGAAGGTTTGTTCCGCTTTTCTTTGGATGATGCATGTAATAATGTTGTGAACCATGTGAACAATGATGATGAGTCCAATGTTTGGTATTCGCGACTTTGTCATGTGAATTTTCGTTGTATGACGCACATAGCTAACACGAGTTTAATCTCGAAATTTACTTTCTCAAAGGTTCTAAGTGCCATACTTGTGTTCAAGAGAAACAACCTCGCAAGATTCACAAGGCATCAGAGGCGAGAAATTTGGCACCACTAGAACTTGTTCATTCCGATCTGTGCAAAATAAATGGTATGTTGACTAAAGGAGAAAATAAATACTTCATGACACTTATAGATAATTGCACTAGATTTTGCTCTGTGTACTTATTGAAAACAAAAAATAAAGCATTGCATGACATTAAAATCTATGAGGCTGAGGTAGAAAACCAACTTGAAAGGAAAATCAAACGGTTAAAGTCTGATCGAGGTGGAGAGTATTTTTCAAATGAATTTACTTCATTATGTAAAGAGTCTAAAATTATTCATGAGAGGATGCCTCCCTATTCACCCCACTCAGACAGGGTTGCCAAAAGAAAGAATCGCACTCTAATTGAGTTGATGTATGCCATGTTAGACACTACGGAGCTTTTTAAGGAATGGTGGGGTGAGGCTATATTGACTATGTGTCATGTCCTGAATAAAATTTCTACTAAGAATAAAGAAGTAACATCATTCGAAGAATGGGAAAAGAAAATTTTGAATCCCTCATACTTGCGCACATGGTGATGTTTGCTTAAGATCAATATGCCTATAGTGAAAAAGCACAAACTTGGACCAAACACCGTAGATTATGTGTTTCTTGGTTATGCTATCCACAACGTGGGATATAGATTCTTAATTGTAAATTTTGGAGTACCTGACATGCGTATTGGTACCATTTTTAAGTCTAAAGATGCTATATTTTTTTATAATAAATTTTCCATGAAAGATGCACCTAGCACTTCTAGTCAAGAACCTATTTTATCCCAGCAACAAGATAAGTTTCGTCTATAGTTACTTGTATCGACAGGGCTAGGGCTTACATCGGTTAAGTTCGATACTCTAAACCGGTCGATACAAGCACTAATTTAACATATACATCATTTAAGCTAAGTCAATAATACTGTTTATTTATATCGGCTACGTTTAAACAGTTATTGTTAATTTAGATTGGTTAGTGTATTTACCATCCTAAAAAACAATAAAAAACATGTCTAGATCTTATAATTTTGATCATAACTTAGTGTTGTATCAATTAAGTTTAACCTACCAAGTTGTTGTCAAAGTTGTAAAAACTAACTTGCTCTTTGATTACTGATAATGGTAGTATGGGAGTTTCGGCTGATCTTGCCTGATATAATTGTTTCATTTTAAGATTGCATGTTGTCTTTAACTTAACTTGTTATACTTATCATCTTATATAAGTTTATCAATCCTTTAAATCTATTAAGCTTGCATCAATATTGCACTGTCTCAGTTGGGTCCGATCTATCGTAGTTGCTCGTATATAAGATGATAACTTGTTATACTTATCATCTTATATACGTTATCTTTTGTCACCTAAGTAACTTCATCGGTTATGATATGAGTTCATATAATGGTTAATCCATCTGATCTTCGTTACTAGCAACTAATGCTGTCTTGGTTGGGTCCAATCTATCATAGTTGCTCGTATTTAAGAGAAAGATTGAATTAACAATTGCATGTCATTTATTTCTACAGTCGATAGTAGTTATCTTGGGTTTGAACTAAAAACTTCTATTCATTAGCTAGTCATTTAGATCATATAATTGTGTGAAAATTGACTTTGATACTCTCAATCTTATGTTGCATTGATTGGGTTCGACCTATAAGATTGATTTTGTTAAAGAAAAATTGTTTATAATTATATTTAGTCTAGATCTAGTTTATAAGAAGTATTCTTCTTTAACTTATAGCTAATTCATCCATGCATCGACTGATACGATACAACATTGGCCTATCAGCCAATCGGTTATCGTCTTCTAATCTTGCTATTGTTTATCTCGTTGGTTGTAGGATCAAACCAATTGGCACGCCCTGAACCCGAAGCCCGAAGCTTTGGACCTACATTGAAGTTAAGCAAATATTATAGGCCGTCGTGTTTTCCGTCAACAGCTGTTGAAGACCTTGTATAGCCTTAAGTAAACACCTAAGCAGTGGCATGAGAAGTTTGACAAAACTCTGACATCTGTTGGCTTTGTTGTGAACGAAGCTGACAAATGTGTGTATTATCGCTATTGTGGGGAAAGACTGATCTTGTGCTTATATGTCGATGACATATTGATTTTTAGGACTAGTCTCAATGTGATTGAGGAGGTCAAGGACTTTCTGTCCAAAAGCTTTCAAATGAAAGATTTGGGGGTGACTTTCTGTCCAAGGTGATGGTGGGACTATCACATGCGCGCACGCGCGTCAAGCCGAGCCTGCCAGCGGGGCCGTGGCCGAGGCGAGGCGAGGCATGGTGTGGTGAGCGAGTGAGCGAGGCAATGACTACTCTCCTCTAACGGAGACTCGTTGCTGTTGTAACGGACTGAGAAATCATTTGGGATTAATCTCTCTTGAAACATATCTCTCTCTCTCTCTCGTTATCCTCCACCTCCGGGATAGACAGAGAGCTCGTCTCTTAAGTTCATCTTTCTGACACTCTGGTTCTCCTTGCAACATATTTTGTTCTTCTAATCTTGTGCTGCTTCAGCTCTCCTTGGTCCTGAGCACTTGCACAGACAAGTATTCACGACAAGCAGACCTCCAGAACTCTGTCCACCTGAGTACTTGCACGGGTAAGCAGGCGATCAAGTTTTTAGGGAGCGTGTTCTTCCTGTGACTGCTGTCGGCATTGCTTTCTCTGTGTCACATTCTTCTTCCTCTACATTGACAACTCGGATCATGTTAACCAGCAACGGAGGAGGAGACAGCAATGGTGGCGACAACACCAACACCATCGCCTCTAGATTCGGAGCATTTTGGGTATGTCACTCTATTCACTTTAGTGGTAAACATGTTATTAGATGATACTATTCCTGTTATTAGCATGCACTATCACTGGATCATCCTTTTATTCACAAGTCATGTTTAGTATCTTGTTTTTCTAGATTAAATATGCTGAATTATGACTACATTTTCAACACCTCCTCTGCTTGTGTCGGTCTACGAGTGGAGGAGGGCAGCAGTGGTTAACTTGAATCTGAATTTGGATTTGAGTTTGAGATTTGAACTTTGGCATCAGGATATTTGATCAAATTGATATGGAAGGGATTTTGGATTGAGATCTTGGCGCAAAAAAGGAGACCACACTTGGGTTTATTTGAGTTAGATTGTTGTGCGGATTATTGACGTGGATTGTCTACATGAATAAAATATTTTGACAAATAAATTTAAGAAATAGCTTTTAAAAAGTGGAGCAAGCAATTATTTAGAACAATTGTTCATCTTTTACAGAACTTTCTTCATTGGCATTTCACCCATCAACTTTCTAATTCATTTGTTGATACACTCGAACAATTGTCGAAAACTCATTTTCATCCATCAATATAGAACATCCTGCAAACTTTGAACTCCAAACTCAAATATATTCAAAGAGAGAAAAACCAAACAAATTTAGTTATGAATGGTTATTCACCGTCAAATTTGTGTTTTTCTTTCAATATGCACACTAAGTTCAGTACGGATGCGCTAAAACGCACCCTGGGTGCTTAATAGCTAAAACACGCTTCTCACAAACTAAAATTTTTACCGCGTGTTATATTGTCCTCAAAAATCTTTTCCTACATCCTTTACTACAAAAGAAATCACTCCTGAACACCTATTCCTGCACCTTTTCATTGCACAGAAGTCATAAAAATTTTATTCTCGCAGTAAAAAGTTTACTATGTTTGGCTCATTTTAGCTATATCGCATCCTGAATGTGATATAGTATGTATATTGCATGTTTGTGAATATATTGTAATTTATTTTATATATTTTTTAGAATTTCTCATGTGTACGGTACACAAGTTACAACTCTGTCCTACTGTTGCTGATGGCAGTGGCACACACTCCCTCCGCATAAAAATATAACTACCTTTATCAGTTAAATTTTTGTTCTAATGTATAACTATTGTTCTACCTATCCCATCATTTCGATGAATCACAACCGTTTCTCAGTTAATTTCTCCGCCTAATTCCCATGTCAACTAATCATAATTATCTCACATTTAGTTCAATATTACTTTATTACATGAAAATATTAAAAATAGCTATATTTTGAAATGGATGAAGTATGTCCTTATGATCTGAATTCATGGTCACAACTGCACGAATACTATAGTTGCAAATTGGGAAGCACCCGTGATATGGTACCAGAATTGTAGTCATAAATGTATAACTCTATATATCCACCACCATTAGGCTTGAAACTGCACGAACACATGATGGTGCAAGTTTCAACAATAAATTACGAGGTCAGAAATTTATATTTAGCCTTTATTTCTTGAGGCCCACTACAGCGTTTTCTACTAGTAGTAGAAAGCAATCTAAACCGTTGATCTCATTTGATCGAAGGGTTCAAATCTATTTTTACTATCATTTTAGTTAACGATAATAGTAACGTGGAGGGACATTATTATCAAAAAAGGATGCGAAAGGGTATAATCATCATTTAGTAGTGACTGCACATTTTATTATCCTTCTTGTGACTTTTTCGATGAAATACGAGTGATACCAGAGCAATGGATAATCATATATTGATCTAGACTGAAAAAAAATAACATGAATGACAAAGTTACCCTTAATCATTGTATTTGTAAATTACTAATTACCATTGATAACGAACGGTTCGAACCATTTATACAAGTAGAGAGCACCGAAGTATTGCAGCCCTTAAATATCTCTTTAAGTGTGTGTAGTGGTCATACTACTTGCATCATTTGTACTATGTGGCATCTTCCATGTAATCGGATAAAAAAAATCTACTACTACCTCCATACTTGTGTTTATTTTCAACATTGACATATAGTCTTCCATGCACGTCTCATCGTTACTTTTTCTTATTATATATTTATAAAACTAATTACAAATATCTCTATGATTTAAGAGTTTGAGGTTAATTTGAGCACAAATTCCAGAACGTCATCTTTTTTAGATCGGAGATAGTAGGTGCATTGCAAAAATTCTGAGTATAAGAATGGTCATGGATTCATTTTAGTAAAGAAAAAAAGGCACTGTTTCTCCATCTCAATCCCATTGAAAATTTCAAAACAGCATGCATGCACAACCAGAGGTTGTGGTGTATAATTAGTCAACGTCAACCTTCCACTGTACTGAAATAATTTCCACTAACATCAATGTTGTCTGGCGGTTGAACCTAGTGTCACTAAAGTGAATCTTGCGTGGGTAGCTAGCTTTCAGTTGCAATTGACCTAATAAGTTCGATGAATTATTCTACTCTTGACCGCTAGCTAATAAACACGAGAGCGACAGAAAGATTTGCGATGATATTGTAACAGAGTTGACAAATTAAACACGCTAGCAGAATCGATTTAAATTTACTAAGTGGTAAACGCATGTCTTATAGGTAGAGTAGAACGTCTTGGCATAAACATATAACGGGTTAAACACTCTGTGTGAATGAAAAGGAAAGTTTTTTTACATGACAAAACTACAAAGGGATTTCTCGCTTTTGTAGTGAAGGTGAACGCTTATAGCACAAATAGATGAAGATGTACTGAAAACTAGGACTAAAACTAGGATAAAAAATAGAAGAAAGATTCTTGGTTGATTGTATGTTGGTTGTTTCAATGAATTGACCATAGCCTTATACAGGGATTTGTGTCTTATAATAATCAGAGCCTCTTCATGTCCTAGTAGGGTTAGACTAGAAATACCTCCAAACGAGGAAATATGTAAAATATCTTAAATTTGATTTTATTATATTCTTCTCTCAAGATACTATATGCTTTGATAGGTTACCTCAGCTGACAACTTGGGAGAGAAGAGAATTTCTCCACTGGAATTTACAATCAGTAGTTATAACATCTGATGGCCTGAGGAACCAGATCAATCAATCTCTAGGAAAATATTCAGCAATTCAGTTATCTCATATACCAGTTCTTTGATTGGATAATTCGGGCTATTTCTAAATGTTCAAAAGGAAGCGTGTAGTGCGCCATGAAGGGGCAATGTAAATTTTGCCCAGGTTTGATTACACATAGCAAATGAAAGAAACACAAGGTTTACATACTTACTAAAGGATTGCATCAAGATTAATTTCTGGGTGAAAATGGTGTACTTTTAATCTCAAGTTAACTGAAAACATTGTGGGTTTCCCATTGCAAAACTAATAATTTTAGTATTCTAACGCAGGATGTAGGTTTAGAACATATAAGGGACGGCTCAGTTCGCATCAACAAGCAGCCTGCCCTGAAGCACAGTACAGGGAGCTGGAGGGCATATGCTACTTGAAGAAAACTTTTCAAACTGCTCATGTTCTTCTCTTGTGAATGCACAAATGAATACCAGGTGTTGATTTTGTTGGGATACGCATAGGTTACGATAGCATAAATCAAAATTTTTCTATTGCACAAACTAGGAACCATGCAAGTACGAGATCATAGATCGTTACCACTCGACGCGCTGTGCAGCGAAAGTAGGTGCTAAGAAGCCGAAGAAATGTCGGCGACGTAGCACGCGTCGATACAGAGGAAGTAGTAGATCGTAGTAGCCCGATCTTCTCCTTCTCGTGCATACGCCTCACTGTGCTCTCATGCCAATCAGCACCGCGGACCAGCGGCGCCTCCACATGTACAGGGATGGAACACGTCACACGGATGTGCTAGCGCCCGTGTGCGGTTAGGGTTTTGCTCGGGAGGGAAGTGACAGTTAGGGTTTCTCTATCACAACCAGCCTCATCACCTGAAGGATATATATAGGATCCATAACTGGGCCTCCGAAGCCCATAGGAGTCCTACTCGAATCTCTATCCGAATTGAGCAAATATTGAATCTCCATCCAATCCCTTTATTTTGGCCTGTTAAGTGTGCGACCCTGTAGGTTCATGTACACTCGGCTGCAACCCAAAAACTCCTTTTCAGTCCACGTGTCAAAAGCGACTCCTAGCAGAATATATTGACCCATCGAGCATACATAAAGATCATATTGGCTGAACCTCTAGCGTATACTTGTATGAACCCCTTTGCCTCACGATATCGATTAAGCTCAAGATTATATGTGTCATCCTTTAATAGCTCAATCATTCACTCAATCCTGTAATAGATTATTTAACCTGCGATTGACTCCTCAATCACTTTTGGCATGACCATGCACTTCCATAATCTATAACATCGAGGGGCCCAGAGATATCTCTCCAAAGGAGGGGCAAATCCCATCTTTATTATTCATATTTGACTACATGTTTTATAGCATGCCCGAAGACTACTTTTGTAACTACCCAGTTACGGAGTAGTGTTTAGTAGCCCCTAAGCAAGCTACTACACATGTTGGTAACCATGATAATCTCAGGTCTAAGGATTCTACAACAACACTAATATGAGACCACTGATGGCACATCACATATAGCTTTTGTTGGTGTCTCATGTTGAGTCTATCCAACAACATGTTCCCCAACATATGTCCACATTATTAATTTGATATCTTCATACCATGATCCATGAGACATGATCATCAATCAATGAATTTACATTGATCATTGAACCATATTTGTTTCATATATGATATTTGATAAGAGATCCTTTAGAAATAGTAACATATAACATAAATAGTCTCATGAACGAATCACATATTTATTGATTAATAATAAGTTATCTATTTTCAAGAAACAACGTATAACAAAGATATAATCATAATATGTGATACAATCATTTTTATGATTGTCTCTAGGGCATATCACCAACAGACTTCTGTGACAACATGCCCTACTTTGTGTTGGCCAGGAATTTAATAACCTTTCTCACCACTGTGCTCCACGAAAGCAAGGTCGATGCCGCCAGAAATGTCTCTGCCTGGATTAGCGCTTGCTTCCTCACACCAGTTGTTGGTGCCTTTCTGGCAGACACTTATTGGGGGCAGATACTGGACAATTGTTGCTTTCCTCCGGGTTTACATCACTGTAAGAACAAACGAATCTCAGAAATCTGATATGTACTGTAAGCTACCTTGTGCAACTCTGACGATTCCCACTTTGTCAGGGAATGCTCATCGTGACAGTTTCAACATCACTTGCAATGTTCTCGGCATCTAAACATGGCAATGTTCATCGTTTAGTAGTGTATCTAGCACTCTATATTGCAGCCATTGGGAGTAGTGGAATCAAACCCTGCACTGTATCATTTGGGGCTGACCAGTTTGATAGAACTGACCTGGGGGAGTTAGCAAAGAAGGGCTCCTTCTTCAGTTGGTCCTTCTTCGTGATCAACGCCAGCTCCTTGCTGTCAGGCATATTGCTTGTTTGGTTGCAGGACAATGTTGTGTAGGGGGTGGGTTGTGCAATCCCAACTGTGCTCTTGATCATCAGTTTCCCTGTATTCATTGCCGGGCTCAAGAGTTTACAGGTTCAGGAAGCTGGGATTTAGCCCCCTCAAGAGCCTCTGTCAGGTGATTGTTGCGGCTATCAGGAAGTGCCATCTGCCATTGCCAGAAAACAAGTGACTTCTATATGAGATGTCCAGCTCATCTGGACTATTTCTTCTGGATAATGGCCACCCTTAGCTTAATTAATCTGGCCGTGTTTGTGCATTCCTCAATGAGGAACGGAGGGAACACAGTTTCATGACCCAGCTAGGAGATGACGAGATGACGGATGTTTATCTTTACCCAGCTAGGAGCTAGGGAGTCATACAGAAGCATACATTTCCCCCATACCCCTCTACTAATGAATAGGCTTAATAATATCCAGAGGAGATTTCATCAGACTTAAAGAAAAACATTGTCATCTGCACCAGCACTAAGTTCTTTAAAAGTTTCCCCATTAGATATACATATGAGTTTGAATTATATAAGTTTAAGGGGGCTGCTATACCACGAGATCCCATCCGAACAAGATGATACCAAACAGGTATTAGATTTTGATACTTGTCTGTATCAAGTGATACTTTGCAGTATCAGATGATACTTCGCAGTATCAGATGATACCACATAGGTATCACCCAATTATCTGTTGGTATCGCCGGATACCGACCACTATTTCACTTTATACCACTCAGTATCATGGTATCAAGCAGATTTTTAGATATCATGCAGTACCATGCCTCTACTCCTCTCTTACTTCCCCTTCAATTCCCCGATTCATTCTCTTCACAAATCTATCCCCTTCCTCCTTCATGAAAGCCAATAACTTTGAAAATACACAACACCTCCATGCCCATGCCAACCTCCCAGCCTCGGCTTTTACGCTCTCGCCGCCATATGTAGTGATGACCAGAAGTAGTTAGCGCCTTCTCTCCCTCATCATTGCCATCGAGGCGGCGGAGGAGGTGGGGAAGGGAGGCAGTGGTGGAGCGTGTCCTCATGGAGGCTCGACGGCGGCGCGACTATAACTATACATTTTCTTATCAATATATAATCATGTGAAATCTTGTTGCAAAGATTTAATTACAACAGAATTGTTATATACTGACAATGATAATATAACCTTTTCCATTGGAATTAAATCACTATAACAAAATCTCACACGATTATTTTTCAAAATTCAGTCTATCATGTAGTGGGTGCCAATGTTGAAGCCAATATTTTTAATATTAAAATATTTAACCAAGTAATGAAACAACTTTCTTCTCCAAGTGCATCTGATGCCTAGTATTGCCCGATCGGATACACCTATGTGTCGAATTGAAATGCAAATAAATAAATACATAAATAAAATCAAACAGTTGTGCTCTTCTCTTATGAGGTGCAAAATACTTAAAGCGTGAGTTGCGAGGGTGACTAGAAGACTAGGATAAGGTTGCTGCTGCTGCTGTGCTGCATAGAGTTATATGCATCTAGCTTATACAACAGAACGATCTAGCTATGTATGTCTATATGAGTCTACATGCGATAGAAGAAAACTTTAGTTGGGAGTGTATTTGGATGTTGGTCTCCTACACTCTAGTTTTATCCATACCAAGTAAAAAAATCGAGGTATTGAAACATCTTTTTTACTAACGTAGAAGTAGAATGCAACAAATAAAATAAAGAAGGAAAATGAAACACCACTAAATCCTAATTGAAATATTTTCATATATGAAACATCGACCAAATTGTAATTGTTGGAACATCATAAAATACATTATCAAATATCCAAAGAACGTCATTTGGAACATGCAAAAAAGATTCATTCCAACAAACAACTTAAAATGTGTAACAATGTTGAATTCCAGTTGAAATATCCGCTTTTCACATCTAAAACATCAAATTTTAACAGTTGAAACATACATATTTCTTTAATCAAAATATAGTTTACATGAGATCTCTTATAAAGATTTGATCGTAAAGAATATAAGAGTGTGATTGATCATAGATTGGGCAAACAACTTATGAAAAAAATGTTTGATATTTGGTAATGAAGTGGTTGTTGGGAGAAGAGGAACAGCGGTTGGGGAGAGAGGAGGGAGCAACATGTAGCATGTGAAGATGCATAGCGCATGAGGTGGTGGACAATGGGAGCATCTGAATTTTTTTCAAGGAATCGGGTGCCCGAGTTAAATCATTTTTCATTTCTATGGAGAACCCGAGAAGGAGCATTCTCCGTATCTCTCCATTGTTCATAATTTTGACCCTTCAGCTATTATTGGTAGATCCTAGTACAATTTTAGATTCATTCCTTCTGAATTTTCAGAACTTATTAAAGAAGGTCGCAAATAAGCCACCACATTTGCTCTGAGAATTTAAATTCTTGTTTTTATCGGATGTATAGTTAGACCATGATGGATGCATATTATAACAGTGTAGATTGAAATATACAATTATATAGAACATTGTCAGTGTTATAGATAACGCATACCTAATACATTTGTGTTAGGCTCGGCGAGGCCCACCATATACCAAGTTATATATGAAATCAAGCCTCATATACGAAAGATGTTCTGGATATGAAAAGAGCAAGAGAGTCCTACTTGAGCAGGACAAAAATAACTCAGATCATATCTATACTTAGTTCTGTAGTTCTACTTGGACAAGGGGACAACCGAGAGTATAAAAACAAGATCCCCTAGGAGGAGAGGAGACACACCAACAAAGGTGAAGAAAGCCAATACAGATCTAGACAAACCTAATATGGAAGCCATAGAGACCGACATGAGGAATCTAGAGACATCTCCAATCTCACCGAGTTCATATTCGAGGAAGAAGACTACTATTAACGTCAAAATTTGGTAAGGTTCTGTAGTAGATTCGGTTAAGGAAAGAGAATAAATAGCCGATGAAAATTTATCCAGGAGAGACTGAGTTTAAAAAGGAATCTTGAAGACTATTGCAACGTGGCTTAAGTTTATCTATTGATTAGGCAAGTTTTGCATTTAGGAAAGTTTGTGTCATGTCCGATGAGGACTTTATGTTTTTCCTTTTATCTTTAGGAAAGTTTGTATCATGTTTAATTGGGACTCTTATCAGCCTATAGGTACAAATATGTACACCCAAGGTCCCTGTAACTTATCTCCACACATCAATATCTCTACTTTTGACGCATCGTTACCCTCTCATGAGGTTTTATTTTGATGAGTTCTTATTTCCGCGCATGGACTGCATCGATCAAGTTCAACCTCCGGCAAAAAGTGAGTTTCGTCATCTTCGCTTGCGCATCCTCAGTTGAGTCCGATATTCTAATCGAGCCAATGCAAGTGTTGCCTATCTGGTATATCATCTGTATCTTTAGTTCCATTACTGTTTATATTTACATCGGCTTAGTTAGGACTTACTCGGTCAGATCTGATATTATGATCAAGTTGATATTTCTTTAAACATAATGTCACTTTAGATAGATTTGTCATATCCATCACATTAGACAGATTTATCGACTCATTGAAATTTGATTATTAAACGCAATCTCGTATTGTCTCGGTTAGGTCTGATCTCCTAGATTGCTCTTGATAATCAAAGACTTGTTAAGCTGATAGGTTCATGCTAATCTTTAGACGATTGCAAAAAAGGTTGCATTGATTACTTAATCATTTGGATTTAATGAGATCGGACTTCCAGCCGAGGTATGCTTTAATTATAGGATCAACATTTATTCTATCATGTCATTATTGGCCGATTGTGTAACATCCTGAATATTTCGACTCTGGAATACGGAATTAAAAATTCAGAATAACCAAAAATCTTTTTCAAAATACATTCATGCCTGAACTAACTCAATTCGATCTATCGTTTTTCGTTTACACGTGGGCTAATAGACGAACGTCTGAGGATACGTCGATATTTGATTTCAAATATGATTTATTCAAGGAGCTATGATTTGCATATGCCAATTATTTTCGAAAAACAAAAACCCTTGAGCATATTTATTTATAAATAAAGCTATATATCTAAATGTATCACCATTTTGGATAAAACCCATTAAGGGATAGTTTATTAAAACAAATACTGTTCCACTAAAGAAATAGCTTTGATTATTTTGTATGAACCTTTATATAGAGTGATAAGCTTTTGTAAATTATTTGCAAAATAAGGTCTATTGGTAAAGTACTTACTAGAAACCTTAATTGCGAAATATAAATTCCTAATAGGCTATTTTCAAAAATATGACCTCCTCAGACAAAGTCTAGTCCTAGGCATAATTTTAGTTTGCTTGTTAATTGTTTATTTGTGTGTGTCTAGAATCTGTGCCAAAAATCCCAATTAATTATTTCCTTGTAGACTCACATTTCTTTTCCCTCCAAAATATCTTTCCAAATAATTTTCCTTCCATCCGGAGATCCTAGCAATATTTGTTCCGGAATCCTACCGCCAACAAATAATTTTTGTGCAGATACATATCAAAATTCGACGGCCATTTCTCTCGTCGAATTTAATCGTGAACCGATGGAACCTGCAGAAGCCAAGTTTTTCCCCCAGTCATCTTTTCTCCAAATAAAATCTTCGTGTTTGGATTTTGAAATCCGAAATGCGTCCTAAATCGCTCGTCCAATTTTTACCAGTGCTAAATTATTTTGCTTTCTACTCACTCCATTCATTGCAAGCCAAAATACTCATCTACCTCCCTGTATACAGGGAACAACAACAAGCAAACTCTATTACTCTCCCAGCATGCATACATGCACACGTCCTTCAGCTCTTTATTTCCTGAGCTCCCTGCAAATCGGAGATTAGGCGCCGTCCTGCACTGTACACTAAGCATGGTTAGGCACCGTCGCCGCCTTCTCCGCCAAGCATACGACCATCTCTGCACACGGTCCAGTGCGCCATGGCACCGCGACGAGCTTGCCGGTGTCAAGCGTCCACACCGAAAGCAAACGCCGAGTCCATGCCGTCCTCCATCGACCACCGTCCACCGTCCTCGCCCCTGTGCGGCCCTGCCATTGGCGTCAGCCGGACAGAGCATTCGGCCCCGCTCGGCAGAGCAGCCTTCGTCGTCATCCGCTGGCCGCGACGGCTATAAAAGCCGTCCTTCTCGCTCACTGTTGCCGTCACCACGACCGGCCGAGTCGGCGCCATCACTGGCCGGCCAGGCCAAGCCGTCGCCCTCCCCTGCCGAGCCCTTCCCTTTTGCCGGCCTCCCTGCCGAGCGCCGTGGTCGGCGCCGTGCCACGCCGCTCAGCCGCCGGCCTCCCAGCCGCGCCCGCGCCGCACGCCAGCCGACCGCCCCTGCCGTGCGCCGAGCCGTCTCGGCCGGCACTGCCCCGGGATGCCGACGCCACCCCGAACCACCGGCGCCCTCCCCTCCTGCCCTGACGCCGCCTCGGCCGGCGCCGCCCCAGCAGAAGCCGCCGCTGCCCCGGTCGCGCGTCGCCTCGGGTCATGGCCGCGCGAGCCGCGACGTCGTCGACCCGCAGCGCACTGCCGCGCCCGCGTCGCGCCCGGCTGGCGCCCGTGCCGCCCGACCGGCTGCCCCGCCGCCTCCTGCGTGCCGCGCCACGCGCGCCGACCCCATCGCCTCGGCCGCACGCCGCCGTCTTGGCCACGCGCGCCGCGTTGCGCCGTGCGCCGCGCCGCGCCTGCTGCCGCGCGCGCCGCCTACGGCCGACGCCACCCTGCGCGCCGGCGCCGCTCCGCCGGCCGTGCCGCGCCGTCGCCCGGCCGGCCGCCTCCCCCAGCCGTCGGCCCCCTCCCGCTAGGCACCCTCCTCTCCTCCCAGGAAGCAGCAGCAGAAGAAGAGAAAAGAGAGAGAGAGAAAGGAAGAAGGAGAGAGAAGGAAAGGATAAGGAGAGAGAAGAAGGAAAGGGAAAAAGGAAGAAAAAAAAAGAAAAGAAAGAGGAAATAGGAGGTGGGACCCACCAGTGGGCCCCACGTGTTATTATCTCTCTCCATGGGCCACCCATTGACCGCGGACTTCCAAAAAGTCTAAATCGCGTCCCTCTTCTTTGTCGGGCCGAAGCCCATAAAGTCCGCCAAGAAGTCTACAACGCCTCCCCCTACCTCATTGGGCCAAACAGCCTTACAACCTATCCACAAGTCCATGTTACATCCCTCTTGTTCCTCGGGCCGAAGTCCACCAACAAGCCATCCTCCTCACCAAAGTCTAACATATATCCCTCTACTCACCCAACCCCCTCTATTGAAGTCCATCTTGCCTCCCCAAGCCATTCATTCCTGTTGGGTTAAGTAATAAAAAGATAAAATCTAATGCTCCTCCCCGGTACTACTTCCGGCAACGACGTCGCCGTGCGCCGCGCCGTCATCTGAACCCCGAGAACGACTAACTTATTGAACGGCTAACCTCTAACATCTAACATTTGACCCATTGACTCACTAACCCGCTGACTTCTAACTCACTAACCCGCTGACCTCTAACTCACTAACCCGCTGACCTCTAACTCGCTAATCCCTAACCCCTAACCTGCACTAACCCGCTAACATTTATTCCTTAACGCTGTGTGTTCGTTTGTTGCCACCGATCGAACACGTGGTGTGCGAGGACGATCCGCGGGCCGACTGTCCCCAGGCTGTACATCGACGACCGTAGTTTCGTGTGAGGACCACCGCTCGGTGTGCCGCTACCCGGCTGCCGCAAGGTGAGCTCCTCTCCTGTTCTTCCTCTTGCTTTTGTTTCCTTACCGCCGTTGTTGCCGCGGCACGGTAACGTTGTGAGGCGCAACACCGTACCCGTTCATTACGCGGTTGCCCTCCGCAGCGATCACCGCTGTGCTGCCGGCCATGCATGCGCCACACAGCTAGCTGGCTGTACGTGTGCATGCACGCAAGCAGCTCACATTCACGCAGCTAGCTAGCCGTGTGTATGCATATGCATGCATGCTTGTAGCTCGCCCAAGCCCTTCACCTCACCATGCGCACCCTCTTTTAAAAACAAAACCCGTACGTGAGGAGTTAAGGGCGGTTCCACCCGTCAGACCTTTCCCTTTTCTTTGTTTTAAAACTTTTTCAATCTTTCGAATTCCATATCTCCCTCGTTTTAAGTCGGATTTGAACGAAACTTTTGTCAAAATCTTTCTAAAATCAAGATCTACGCAATGGCACTAGTTTGGTTATTTTTGATTGTTCTAGAATATTTGGCTCTTTTGTGTTAGCGAGTAGTTTGTGACGTTAGTATTCAACCGGACAGGGTACATCTGCGAGGAGGAAACTGAGCTAATCGAGAACGAACCCCCAATTGAGCAAGGCAAGTCACTACGCCCCCTTCCTCGAACATGTTGATCCTATTTTTATAAATGTGTTGATTGCAAATAAAATTGCATGCTAATTATAAAACGCGTACCTACATTTGCTTAAAGCCTTACCTTTGATATTGTTTATCCTTATGTATTTACACACCTTTGTTACCTGAGTATATTACTTTACGCGTGATTATTTACTCACTGCTTAGCCCTGCTTACATAGACGTTATACACTCCATATGTGGGATATGTGGATGTGGTTACACTGATCACTCGATGGGAGTGATTGATAGAGATCGGGTGGAGACATAAGCGCCACCCACAGCATGAAAACCTTTGTGAAAACCCAAAAACTTAATTAAACAAAAGTGATTTCGACTGGGGCGGCACGGATAGAATATGGGTGGTTCTGGGAACGGTAAGCCGCCGACCCTGGTCAGTTAAGGACCGAGTCAAGAAGCTAAGCAGGAAACGAACCGAGTACGACCACACTTCTTGAGTGGGGTTAGACCCGGTGGACTAGGTTATTCTCGTGGGGTGGCACCCCAGACATGGTAGGTTCTGGATATCGGTATGGAAATGTGGAAGTGTGTGGTTTAATGACGTCAAGCTTTATATATGTATGATGTAACCTTCAATCTCGGGAGCGCCAGGACTCCCCTCACAACCGGCTCGAGGTAGGAATGTGGCGCCGGGGGTGCAATGGGGATTCATAGTCCTTGGAGCGGGTGCCGCCATGCGAGGGTAACTGAAAAACCGGGCCGTGACAAGTCTCATGTGTTGGGTGCGTCACGGAGTGTGGGATTAAAAGCGTACATCCACTGCAGTGTGAGTAAATTAAACTATTCGAATAGCCGTGCTCGCGGTTAATGAGCGCCGGGACTTGCATTACTCTTGACTAGCCTCGTCAATTTGTAATATTGCTTAAAATATGATGGGTGTGGAAGGTGTGACCTTGCCTGATATGCAAAAAGGTCATAGTGGTTAAAATTGTGGAAATTGGATGCGAGGGTAAACCGGACCAAGCGAGGCTTGGGGAAGGTGGATGAACCCTCGCAGGTTAATGATAACTTCAACTTAACGTGGTTTTCAGTTAAAACTGTTGTGGGATAGGTTTGTGAAATAATTTGTGAAAACTAGCTTTATGCAAATAAACCAAGCCATCCTTGAACCCCTATGAACATTATATGCATTCTGTAGTGGTGGCTTGCTGAGTACGGTTGGTACTCACTCTTGCTTATTTACATCTTTTAGAAAGGTGTTGGTGTCGACCTGTACATGTGCTATGCTGGCAAGGAGTTACCGAGGACGGTGGAATAGGGACCTAGGTTCACCAGTCGATGCGTGTGGGATAAGATGGACCGCCGCTGCTTCGCTTCCGCTACTTCATTTAGTTGTTTTGGTATTTTGTGTTGCTGTCGACCATGCTTGGTCTATTCGGGTTCCATTTGGGCTACCCTTGTATTATTAATATATTGTAAGACCTGTAAGACGATGTCAGCTTGAGATATACAACTGTGCCATGTGTGTACCATCTACTGATCCAGGGAATGGTATTGTAATACACATGGGGTTCCCGGTATACAAAACCGGGGGCTCACAGGGTTGGTATCAGAGCAAGACGACTGCAGGACCTAAGGACCCTTGTAACCACCGTTAAAACCTAGGACTGGTTTAGTGCAGCCTATTACCCTCAAGCTATATATTTGCAAAAACTATTTTGATAAAGCCATGGGTTCTTACTACTCCTCTTTCTCGAGTAATTTTGAAAATTCATTTATATCCAACCCCTACTCACCACTCTAATTTCAAATACTCCTATACAGACTATAAGGATTAAGGATGAAGAGATAGCTGGTTTATTATGACCTCATGAACCACTAACCGATCTGACTAAATACCCTTAGATGTGTGTCGTAGACGTTGTATTGTGCATAAGCCACCTCCTATTGTGAGTTATTGCAGTATGGGGTGGCAACCCATCGTTTTGTGCATTGATTTTCTTGTTGTGTAGTAGCTCTTAAGCAGTTAACTACTCACCCCCCCTCCCTTGTGTGCTCACCAAGTATATGATACACATCACCCGAACAATTAAAACTTCCCATTAAGCAGCCCTTTCTTAGAAAACTCTATTTCTTTCTTCCCGATGGACTTTCTCATGCCTCCCTAATCTTCCAAATACCGGTGTTGTCAGGATGAAGGATGATTACCAACATGAGTACAATTAGGATCGACAAGTGTTAAGTTAAGACCCCACCCGGTACAGCCACAGTAAGCCGACCACAACAAAACCACTTGGGAATTCGGCAACCTACGAAGATAGGAGTGCGACCTCAGCCGAAAGCTTCGACCACAAGGACGGCGACCCAAACAGTACCGACCAAGGACTCCGGAAGACCCGGGAACCGCCATATTTCAACAGTACCCACAGGAACACAACAGGAGCCTCGATTGACAGGATCCACAATAGCATACTGCTCGTCGCCAATAATTGGAACAGGCCACACCGGGACACACGAGCACTGGAGTTGTTGACCCCATCACAGTAGCCCAGTGGTCGATGCCTATAAAGGGAGCCCCAGGCTACCCCAAGGAAATGCATCACTCCTCTCCCTTCTTTTGAACCAAGCTAGCCAGAAAAAAAAAACCCCTAGCCCCATGGCAGACCCCATGGTAACCACAGGGAGTCTCCCTCAGAACAACCCCATGGCAACCACAGAGAACCCCCCTCACAGTGACCCCATGGTAACCACAGATTGTCCACCTCAGGACAACCCCAATGCATATGCCAAACAGCTGGAGTGCATACTTCGGCAGCTAGGTGGTTTCACTGAACCCATCTACCATAGTGAGCAGATCGTCCGAGGATCCCGGAAGTACTGGAAGGTGAAGATCTTTCTTTCCTTTCAGGGAGAAGGAGAAGGAACGGCGATCTCCTTCCAGACACGTCATCCCCGGATCACCCCTGAAGCTGCCTTCCAGGATGTGCTTCGTGAAACCCTCTATCGGTTTTGCAAGATCTCCGCCCCTTTGGGTATAGTCAATGACTATGGCTTGCACCCATTCCGCACCGAAGAAGACAACCGGTACCACCTCCGCGTGACCAGACAGGACCAAGGAACCCGGTGCGCTCTCCTCTCCGAGTTAGCCTGCACTGTCGAGAATGCCTATGAGCAGGCACTCGAGGAGCTGGACGAGCTTCGAGACCAGTACACAGACCTGGAAGCCCGTTACCAGCGGCTGACCCACAGGAACACCTCTGCACTGCTTGCACAGGCGAATGTGGCGGCCAGTATGATGAAAGCCGGTGAGATGAGCAGGAAACGCGAGAAGTCCCCCCTAGGGATGGATCTAGTCTCCCCTGCGCCATCGCCATGAGTACCGTTAGGTGTGCAAACCTCTATTAGGCTTTGCACTGTTAAGCGTAGTAGTTCCTTTTCCCTTTCCCTTGAATTGTACCCTACCCCTGGAGTTGTACCCCTGTATCCTGTTATGAATGGAATGAAACCGTTGGTCCGTCATAAGTTCATGGTTTGCAGCTGAACATTTTGTTCGTAGCTAGATCATCATGCCTTCCTCTGGGAAGCCCATTGTTGTCAGTATGGGTTATTCCAAGTTTTGGTTAATAAGCACACCTAACAGAAAGAAGCGACCCCCGTTACCCGAGCAGGAAGCGATGTAAGTACGGCGATGAACTAATAATAAAATCAGTATTCAAGCCCTCATCAACAAGCGGCCCCAGACGACTCATTAAGGACCCGAAGTAGCCATGCCCATGACAGGAAGAACAAGAAAATTTCATTGGACACTCTAAGGACTGACTCTGCAGCAAAATGCCCAGCCATAAGATAATCCAGTTTTATGGGCATGTAATCGCCTTAAGACCCGTCAAACCAAGGCTGACAAGAACCATGACCACCAGTCCTCGGGAATACATGACAAGATACTGTCCACCACCAGTAAGTGGAACAGGACTTACCGTGAGAAGCACAAACACTGGAGATGCTGACCCCATAACAGGAGCCACCGAAAGATGGTGCCTACAAAAGGAACCCCAAGCAACCACGATAAAGGGCACCCTTCTTTTGGTCTAAGCTAGCCAGAAACCCTAGCCCATGGAAAACCCACCCGTAACCATGGAGGGGCATGCCATGGAAAACCCTAACGGGTATGCCGAACAACTAGGCCACCTACTCCGGCAACTCGATTTCTTTGAGGAGCCCGTCTACTGTGGCGAGCAAATCGTCCAGGGATCCCAGAAGAGCTGGAAGGTGAAAGTCTTCCTCCACTTCCAAGGAGATGAAGTGGTCGCTTTCCAGACTCGCCATCCTCGAATCACCTCTGAAGCTGCCATCAAGGATGTGTTTCGTGAGGCCCTCCTACGGCTTTGCAAGATTTGCGTCCCCTTGGGTGTAGCCGACAGCTTTGGTCTCCACCCCTATCGCGAAGAAGACGACAACCGGTGCCGCCTCCGCTCGACTGGACAACTCGAAGGGAGCAGGTGCACTCTCCTCTCCAAGCTAGCCTGCACCACTGAGAACGCCTATGAGCAGGCCCTCGAAGAACTGGATGAACTTCGAGATCGGTATGCCGATCTAGAAGCCCGCTACCAGCGCTTATCTCTGGAGTGCACTACCATACAACTCTTGCAAGCATCTGAGATAGTTCGCCGCATCCAAGGCCACAAGTTGACCAGGATTCGCAGGAAGCCTCCGCTGGAGTTCGATCCACTCTCGCCTCCACCGTCGCCATGAGCAAGCTATGTGTGTAGACCCTTGTTGGGAAATGTCTTATCCAGTAGTAGCAACTCTCCCTTTTCCTCACTAAGGATGTATTCCCCTTTTATCTCGTTCAAAGGAGAAATTGGATGAAGGGCAACACAACCTTTTGCCTGCCATGAATCCATTGTTCAGAAAGGGTCGTCTGTGTCCACACTTAGGCTGACCTGCCCTTTCCATAGAAAGCCATCCGACGGATTGAACTATTTCAAGATTGAACGATAATCTCGTCTAATGAGAAAGCAACCCCTAGATACCCAAAGTTAAAACAGGCATGAACCTGTTCGGAAAACCCACAATGCCGTTAGTAATCAAGCCTCATCAACGGATAAGCCAAGTCAGGCACAAGTACAAACTAGAGACAACCACACTAATGACACGAAAGGCCAAAGATTAAAGAGATGGACTATGAAGATCGATACATAGGGGATACATGCCAAGGTTTGGCAACCATGTCGTCAACTACCTACTCTAACATCGCCTTCAGAACGGAAATGAAGACGATGGGCGCCAACACTATGAGGAGGAACACCGCCTCACATAGGTGGTCGGCATACTCGTCCGCAACAAGCACGCGCCACCACCCCCAAAGGATGACCAC
The DNA here is from genome assembly GCA_008326285.1 of Oryza officinalis. Lineage (NCBI taxonomy): Eukaryota > Viridiplantae > Streptophyta > Magnoliopsida > Poales > Poaceae > Oryza > Oryza officinalis. The sequence continues at coordinate 1,087,258 of BDMV01000010.1, read as the reverse complement.
TGGACGCACCAACCAAGATAAAGTGGCGCAAATAGTTGCGCTAACAAACCGTAGGCCGGACCATACCCACACCCAGTACAAGGCAATGCACACCCACGACAAGAAGGTCCCTCTTCGATTGGGATGTCCCCGCGCCATCATCACAGCAGCCCCGCCCCCAATGGCGTCGCTTGCCGCCTGCGCCGGAGAAGAAGCACGCCGCTGCGACTCAACCGCAGCAGTCGCCGACCCCGACCGCCGGCGTAGCTCACCCCTGGCCGCAACGCCCCTGCTCGGAGCACCTTGCGCCGCAGCGCCTCGCTCCGCGCCGCCACCGGCACCGTGGTAGCTAGCGCCGCGCTCGCCGCCATCCAGGTCGCTTCCACCGCCGAGCCGCCGCTCCATCTCCTCCCTTAGTTGAGCTACACCACCCTCCACTCACACTCCGCTCGGGGCTACCGCGCAAAGAGGCGTAAAGCAGCCCCCTCTCCCTTCCCCTTTTTATCAAAAGTTGCACGCCTGGCAAAGCAACTACCCAAGTGTACAGGGCGAATTGAAATTTTGGATAGACCAGTGTATTTCGAAACGAGCCGTTGAATATTTGGATGCCCCGGTTAATGGCTATGAACCTCGCAGAGTACACAAGGTAGCACCGCGACAACCAGTCGTTGCGCGCTACAACCACTGCCACCTGTGCATGCATATGAATCACACAAAAAGGATAAAGGTATCGACGCCTGCCCCCAGAAAAAGTGCAAGCTTATCCGCGTGAAAAAGGAGTTTAAAATGGTCAGGACAGTGAACCAGGATGTTCTTCACCAGCCCAGCACCGAACCTGTATAATTTGGAAAATTCATGGCACCTCAGCCTCTGTGTTTCTTCATAAGTCTCCCGGAGTGCAACCATCCCTCTCTTTTTCTAACCCCTAAGTAATCTCGGGGACGAGATTATTTTAAGGGGGGTAGGTTTGTAACATCCTGAATATTTCGACTTTGGAATACGGAATTAAAAATTCAGAATAACCAAAAATCTTTTTCAAAATACATTCATGTCTGAACTAACTCAATTCGATCTGTCGTTTTTCGTTTACACGTGGGCTAATAGACGAACGTCTGAGGATACGTCGGTATTTGATTTCAATTATTATTTATTCAAGGAGCTATGATTTGCATATGCCAATTATTTTTGAAAAACAAAAACCCTCGGGCATATTTACTTTATAAATAAAGCTATATACCTAAATGTATCACCATTTTGGATAAAACCCATTAAGGGATAGTTTATTAAAATTTTCTCTGTTCGAATCCTTTTTCCTCATAAATCATTTTATTCAAAATTCCCTAATTTAGTCCCTTCCTCGGAATCCTAGGACTACCGATGAATTCGTATATCGAACGTTGATTCGGTAACGCGGTCCATCCATCCGATTAAATTCGGGGAAATCTCTAAGTCTGATCCTTGCCCATCTAAATGCCAGATTAAATCCAAGAGCTCACTTAACAGTCCAATTGTAATTCAAACTCAAAATTAAATGTCCATTTATACAGTCCCTTTACAATTTTGGAATTTAATCTCATTCAAATTCCATAAATCCAAATTCCTACAAAATTACAAAACATCCTATTCCTTTGGATTCTTTCCTGTTCGGCCCAACTCTTTTCTCCCTCCCTCTCCTTATTGGGCCAGCCCATCTTCCTCTAGGCCAGCCTAGTACTCTTCCCTTCCCCTGGCCCAAGGCCTGCCCAGCAAAACAAGTCTGTTTGTTGTCCCTCTTCCTCAGCCAGCTCGCACGCCAGGTGTTCGACGGAATGTCTGCAAGCACCGAGCCCCACGGCTCCCCCCCTGCACCGAGCTTCCAGTCCACCGAGGCTTTTCCCCAAAACACCGGCAACACAGTGAGCAAAGTCCACACCGAACGCGTACGCCGCGTCCACGCCGTCCTGCAACAGCCCCATCCTCGCTCTGCGACCGCCCAATAGGACCGTCGGCCCCGCTCGGCCGAGCCGCCCTTGTCGCCATCCGCCGGCTGCGACGGCTATAAAAGCCGCCCTTTTCGCTCACTGTTGCCACCACACCGACGGGCTGGACACCGTTGTCGTTCGATCGGCCGCCTTCTTGCCGTGCACTGCCGCTCTGCGTCACGCGCCGCCTCCACCTGGCCGAACGCTCAGCCCGGCCGTCGCCCAGGCCGAGCCGAGCCCCGCCGTCGCTGCCTGGCCGACGCCGTGGCCGGCCAGCACGCCAGCCGACCGCCCTTGCCGTGCCAGGCCGCCGGCACCTCGGCCTCCCGGCCACAGCCGCGCCTGCCCGGCCGCAGCCGCCGTGACCGCCCCGGGCCGCGTCGTCGAAGCCGCCTGGCCCGGCCTCCTGGTCGAGCGCCGTGGCCGACGCCGTGCCGTGCCGCGCCACCGCCTCCGGCCTCTTCCTGCCCGGCCACCGCCCGGCGGCACGCTGCTGAGCCGGCGCCGCCACTCCCAGTCGCCGAGCCGCGCCGCGCTACCTCGTCCAGCCCGGCCGCGCGCCACCGCCCGCGCCGTGCCGAAGCGCCGCCGCCCCGGCCGACGCGACGCCAGCCGGGCTCGTCACGTCGCGCCGCGCAGCCGCCCCTTCCCCGCGGCGTTGCCGCGCGTCGCCGCCCCGTGTGCCCCAGCCGCCGCACGCGCTGCCGCGTGCCGCCCTCTCGGCCGAGGCCAGCCATGGCCGCAGCCGCCGCGCCGCCTGTGCGTTGCGCCGCCGCGCCCGCGCCCGTGCGCTGTGCCGCGCGTCGCGCCGCGCCTGCTGCCGCGCGCGCCGCCTACGGCCACCCTGCACGCCGGCGCCGCTCCGCCGGCCGTGCCGCGCCGTCGCCCGGCCGGCCGCCTCTCCCAGCCGTCGGCCCCCGCTCGGCACCTTCCTCTTCCCCCCAGGAAGCAACAGCAGAAGAGAGAAAGGGAGGAGAGAGAAGGAAAGGATAAGGAGAGAGGAAAAGAAAAAAAAGAAAGAAAGAGGAAAAGAGAAAGAAAAAGAAAAAAAAAAAAAAAAAAGAGAAAGAGGTGGGACCCACGTTTGATTCTCTACCCGTGGGCCCCATCTTGACCCATACTTTGAAAAAGTCTGTATCACCTCCCTCTCGTTGTCGGGCAAAGCCCATAAAGCCTCCCAAAAAGTTTACCAAACGTCCCTCTGCGTCCATTGGGCTGCCGACTACAAAGTCTATATGGCGTCCCTCATCCTTTGTTGGGCTGAGCCCAAAAGATCAATCCCCTGCCAAAAGTCTATATGTCATCCTTTTCTCCAAATTTCAGGCTAAAGCCCACCAACAGCCTCCCACCTCACCAAAGTCTAACATATATCCCTCTACTCACCCAACCCCCTCTATTGAAGTCCATCTTGCCTCCCCAAGCCATTCATTCCTGTTGGGTCGGCAATAAAAAGATAAAATCTAATGCTCCTCCCCGGTACTACTCCCGGCAACGACGTCGCCGTGCGCCGCGCCGTCATCTGAACCCCGAGAACGACTAACTTATTGGACGGCTAACCTCTAACATCTAACATTTGACCCATTGACTCACTAACCCGCTGACTTCTAACTCACTAACCCGCTGACCTCTAACTCACTAACCCGCTGACCTCTAACTCGCTAATCCCTAACCCCTAACCTGCACTAACCCGCTAACATTTATTCCTTAACGCTGTGTGTTCGTTTGTTGCCACCGATCGAACACGTGGTGTGCGAGGACGATCCGCGGGCCGACTGTCCCCAGGCTGTACATCGACGACCGTAGTTTCGTGTGAGGACCACCGCTCGGTGTGCCGCTACCCGGCTGCCGCAAGGTGAGCTCCTCTCCTGTTCTTCCTCTTGCTTTTGTTTCCTTACCGCCGTTGTTGCCGCGGCACGGTAACGTTGTGAGGCGCAACACCGTACCCGTTCATTACGCGGTTGCCCTCCGCAGCGATCACCGCTGTGCTGCCGGCCATGCATGCGCCACACAGCTAGCTGGCTGTACGTGTGCATGCACGCAAGCAGCTCACATTCACGCAGCTAGCTAGCCGTGTGTATGCATATGCATGCATGCTTGTAGCTCGCCCAAGCCCTTCACCTCACCATGCGCACACTCTTTTAAAAACAAAACCCGTACGTGAGGAGTTAAGGGCGGTTCCACCCGTCAGACCTTTCCCTTTTCTTTGTTTTAAAACTTTTTCAATCTTTCGAATTCCATATCTCCCTCGTTTTAAGTCGGATTTGAACGAAACTTTCGTCAAAATCTTTCTAAAATCAAGATCTACGCAATGGCACTAGTTTGGTTATTTTTGATTGTTCTAGAATTTTTGGCTCTTTTTGTGTTAGCGAGTAGTTTGTGACGTTAGTATTCAACCGGACAGGGTACATCTGCGAGGAGGAAACTGAGCTAATCGAGAACGAACCCCCAATTGAGCAAGGCAAGTCACTACGCCCCCTTCCTCGAACATGTTGATCCTATTTTTATAAATGTGTTGATTGCAAATAAAATTGCATGCTAATTATAAAACGCGTACCTACATTTGCTTAAAGCCTTACCTTTGATATTGTTTATCCTTATGTATTTACACACCTTTGTTACCTGAGTATATTACTTTACGCGTGATTATTTACTCACTGCTTAGCCCTGCTTACATAGACGTTATACACTCCATATGTGGGATATGTGGATGTGGTTACACTGATCACTCGATGGGAGTGATTGATAGAGATCGGGTGGAGACATAAGCGCCACCCACAGCATGAAAACCTTTGTGAAAACCCAAAAACTTAATTAAACAAAAGTGATTTCGACTGGGGCGGCACGGATAGAATATGGGTGGTTCTGGGAACGGTAAGCCGCCGACCCTGGTCAGTTAAGGACCGAGTCAAGAAGCTAAGCAGGAAACGAACCGAGTACGACCACACTTCTTGAGTGGGGTTAGACCCGGTGGACTAGGTTATTCTCGTGGGGTGGCACCCCAGACATGGTAGGTTCTGGATATCGGTATGGAAATGTGGAAGTGTGTGGTTTAATGACGTCAAGCTTTATATATGTATGATGTAACCTTCAATCTCGGGAGCGCCAGGACTCCCCTCACAACCGGCTCGAGGTAGGAATGTGGCGCCGGGGGTGCAATGGGGATTCATAGTCCTTGGAGCGGGTCCGGCCATGCGAGGGTAACTGAAAAACCGGGCCGTGACAAGTCTCATGTGTTGGGTGAGTCACGGAGTGTGGGATTAAAAGCGTACATCCACTGCAGTGTGAGTAAATTAAACTATTCGAATAGCCGTGCTCGCGGTTAATGAGCGCCGGGACTTGTATTACTCTTGACTAGCCTCGTCAATTTGTAATATTGCTTAAAATATGATGGGTTGGAAGGGTGACCTTGCCTGATTGCAAAAGGTCTAGTGGTTAAAATGTGGAAATTGGATGCGAGGGTAAACCGGACCAAGCGAGGCTTGGGGAAGGTGGATGAACCCTCGCAGGTTAATGATAACTTCAACTTAACGTGGTTTTCAGTTAAAACTGTTGTGGGATAGGTTTGTGAAATAATTTGTGAAAACTAGCTTTATGCAAATAAACCAAGCCATCCTTGAACCCCTATGAACATTATATGCATTCTGTAGTGGTGGCTTGCTGAGTACGGTTGGTACTCACTCTTGCTTATTTACATCTTTTAGAAAGGTGTTGGTGTCGACCTGTACATGTGCTATGCTGGCAAGGAGTTACCGAGGACGGTGGAATAGGGACCTAGGTTCACCAGTCGATGCGTGTGGGATAAGATGGACCGCCGCTGCTTCGCTTCCGCTACTTTATTTAGTTGTTTTGGTATTTTGTGTTGCTATCGACCATGCTTGGTCTATTCGGGTTCCATTTGGGCTACCCTTGTATTATTAATATATTGTAAGACCTGTATGACGATGTCAGCTTGAGATATACAACTGTGCCATGTGTGTACCATCTACTGATCCAGGGAATGGTATTGTAATACACATGGGGTTTCCGGTATACAAAACCGGGGGCCCACAGATTGGTTTCTGTTGGATTACATTATTATTAGCTGATTGCCTTTATATCATTATTGATCCAAGTGTCAGCATCTATATCAGACATATAGCCGATTGTTCAAAACCCTATCAACATCGACTAGTATCGCTACATCGGCTTATTGGTTGATCGGCCCTTTGATTATCAATTTATCTATCTTGTCAATTGCTGGATCAAACAAACTGGCACGCCCGCATCTCATCAAAGTTTAGGACTTGTAGTAGAGCTAAGCAGATCTCCCAGGCCATTATGTTTGTCGACATAGTTCGCATCAACACAGATTTGGCACGTCCGGTGGGACATGAATTTTGTACCAACATGTTTGAAGAGGAAGTCGATGTTAAGATCCTGGTCACAATGAAGAATTTGATGGAGGAACAGAGGCAACAGACGAAGCAATCTGTGGTTGATTATCAAAAGCATTGACTTCAATCTTTCGTCATGATGCAGCAGGGTCCGATTCAGAAGACTCAATTCCCCAAGCCAATGGTTGAAACACTTCAAGATACAGTTGATGAAGCAGTTCATCATGCCTTGTTAGATCAATCTGGAGTTTTGATGAATACAATACAGAATTTTATCAAGAAAATAGTTGATGAATCAATTGCTCAAGGAATTCGGCTTGGAGGGCAACCATATCAATATCGGCCACAACAACCTCATCAATATCGGCGCAGTGAAGAATATGAGTATATGCAAAGAACAGTACCACATCATACAACAAAGAACAACAGCAGTAGGAGAATAATGATTTGGCTGATAGAATTACTAAGATGATGTGGGAACAATTTGGAATCAGATCTAAAGGGCAGATCCACATGTGTCGGTAGTCATATCCTGAATGGTTCGATAGAGTTCCACTTTCACACCAATACGAGATTTCAGACTTTTCCAAGTTTTCAAGGCAGTACAATATATCTACAATTGAACACATCAACCCATTCTTGGCTCAATGTGGGGAGGCATCGGTTGAGGAAGCTCTAAAAGTTAGATTTTTTTTCTGTCTTTGACTGGATCGGCTTTGGCATGGTTTTCATCATTACCATCAAATTCTGTCATAGTATGGGCCAATCTTAAGAAGCAATTTCATGAATATTTCTTTGCTAGAATCGATGAGATAAAGCTTTCAAACTTAATATCGGTTGAGCAGCAAGAAGGAGAATCGACTATGGAATATATTCAGAGATTTCGTAATATCTGCAGCCAATGTTATAGTTTGAGCCTAAGTGATGAGTAGTTAACAAATCTTGCATTTCAAGGATTGTCAGCATCTATCAAGGATAGATTCTTTTGCCATGAGTTTGACAGTTTGGCTCATCTAGTATAGAAGTTATCGACTTATGAGAGCCAATGGCACGAAGCAAAGGAGTATCAATTTTAGAGTTATCAAGACCAAAAAAAAGATAATTTTGAAGCATGAGTTCTCATACTCCAAAATGGGGGGCATGTGTTAACACCAAATTTGGGTAAGATTTTTTAGTAGATTCGGTTAAGGAAAGTGGTCAAATAGCCGATGTAAATTTATCCAGAAGAGATTGTATTCAAAAAGGAATCTTGAAGAATATTGCATGGCAGCTTAAGTTTATTTATTAATTAGACAAGTTTTGTATTTAGCAAAGTTTGTGTCATGTATGATGAAGAATTTATGTTTTTCCTTTTATCTTTAGGAAAGTTTGTGTCATGTCCAATTAGAACTCTTATCGGCCTATGAGTATAAATATGTATAGCCAAGGTCCCTGTAACTTATCTCCATAGATCAATATTTATACTTTCGGTGCATCGCCACCCTCTCACGAGGTTTTATTTTGACGAGTTCTTGTTTTCGCGCATGGGCTGCATCGATTGAGTTCGACATCCGACAAGAAGTGAGTTCCGTCATCTTCGCTTGTGCTGGCATGGCTAGGACTTCCTTGGTTGAGTCCAATATTCTAATCGAGCCGATGCAAGTGTTGCCTATCTGGTATATCATCTCTATCTTTAGTTCCATTACTATTTATATTTACATCAGCTTAGTTAGGATTTCCTTGGTCAGGTCCGATATTATGATCAAGTTGATGTTTCTTTAAACATAATGTCACTTTAGATAGATTTGTTATATTCATTACATTAGACAGATTTATCGACTCATTGAGATTTGATTATTAAATACAATCTCGTACTGTCTCGGTTAGGTCCGATCTCTTAGATTGCTATTGATAATCAAAGTCTTATTAAGCCGATAGGTTCATGCTAATGTTTCATCGGAGGGTTGGCTAACCTTATCTGATGTGTTAAATTTCTCTTTGATCGGAGGGTTAACCGACCTTATCTGATGTATTAAATTTTTTTTGATGGTTTTACTGTCTTGGTTAAATTTAATACATGACCACTTTGATTGGTGTCATATTGGCTTGCTTAAATCTATCAGGCAATTATCAACCTTATCCTGCATCGGTTAGGTTCGACCTATAGGATTGTGGTTGTAAGTTAGATTTATTTAAGTCAATAGGCATCAATAATTGTTTCATCGAGGTTTCAGCCGATGAACTATCTGGATTGGTTCAAGTGTGCATCGGCTTATATGGATTATATACAAGTTGGTTTTAGACGATTGCAGCAAAGGTTTTATTGATTACTTAATCATTTGAATTTAATGACATCGGACTTCCAGCCGATATATGCTTTAATCATCGGATTAATATTTATTCTATCATATCATTATTGGCCGATTGGTTTCTGTTAGATTACATTATCATTAGTTGATTGCCTTTATATCATTATTTATCCAATTGTCGGCATCTATATCGGACATATAGCTGATTGTTCAAAACCCTATTAACATCGCTAGTATCGCTACATCGGCTTATTGGTCGATCGGCTCTTTGATTATCAATTTATCTATCTTGTTAGTTGCAGGATCAAACTGACTGGCACGCCCGCATCTCATCAAAATTTAGGACTTGCACTGGAGCTAAACAAATCTCTCAGACCATTATGTTTGTCGATATAGCTCGTGTCAACAACTACACTAGCCGTCGACTACGTGCGATAGCTCCATGCCGCCAAGACGACAGAGATTAGATTAGATTATCCTAAATATTGTACTCATGTAATACTGATATGTAAAGTCAAAACCGGCTTCGGCCAACAGGAGTAGAGCTATTACTTGTCAGTTAAGGGTCCGAATCTATATAAAAATCCCTATCTCCTGTCTCTTTTACCTCAATCTCATGTATACACTGGTACTGACGATCCCCATACTCTACAAATAGCATAGGCGGCTATAGTCTGTCAACAAATATATAATATATCGAAGCTATATCAAATCCTATTCTTTTTTATGATTTGTTTTATACAAGTTTTATATATAAGGTCTAAATCAATATTTTAAAATCTAGGGAACGTATGCTAGTTTTATTAATTTTTTTAGCAAAATCTGTTTAAAATAAAAAAATCATTCAAACTTTCAGAAAAAATATCCAAAACTACTTTTCCAGATCTAACTTTTGATACCCCCGTCAATGTGGACTTATTTGAAATATGCCAATCAGCATGAAAAACGGAGGAATATATAAAGGAACATTGTAATTCTTTGGTTTATTTAAAACGCATTAGAGTTATAAATATTCGAGGATTTTGACATAACTATTACATTCATATTAGTAGCTAACATGAGTATCCAAAATGGCAATGTTTAGATAATCGAACATGCATCCTTCAGGAACATAGGAGAACTATAAAATTCTGCAAATATATAGAAAGCATGTGCCCTATCTAAGTTCGCTGACCTCTAAATCCTTTCTAAGGAGAATCATGTGATTGGAATATTGACCGGGTGCTCACATATCACTTCATCGATTGTTGACATCGCCAATCATCTACACGGATGCTGAATATGTTATTGATGAAGTAGATTTAGGGATGAAGTCATGGATGGATGAGCAATATGTGTAGAGGACCTATAACAGATGCATATGCTGTGAACCAATGACATATCCGATGGCTGTATAGATGGAGTTATGCTATAGAGTAAAGGATTGTGAAAAGTTTGCCTCCTTGACAGCTTGCAGATGAATCGTTCATGATACATTAATTCCTTCTTTCCATAACTAATTGGAGGATGGAGCAGGCTATATGCATTGGAACCGTCAGTTACTGATCAACAATATGTGCTTCTCTGACGGGTGCATGAATGAACATTTGGAATTGGAACGTTGAGATCAAATCTAACAGCTTAGAAATTTGTGAAGATGTGGCTTAATATGAAAGCTGCTCTATGATAGCTAATGACTTGAGTGGCTACCAACTATATTAAAAAAAAGATTCTAATTATGTTCAGCCAAGCTGAGAGAAGGACGACATAGGAATGAAAGAGTCTCTCTCTCTCTCTCTCTCTCTATATATATATATATATATATATATATATATATATATATATATATATATATATATATATATATATATATATATATATATATATATATATATATATAAGTTGGATAATATGAACCCAGGTACAGATGCACCAGCAATCTACACCATTCATATGTGTGTGGATCTCAAAACTAGGTACATTTAGCCCCTGGTAAAATGTACCTATTTGGCTGTCCCTTAGGCTATCTCTAACAGCGTAGGCATAAGGCATCCCATTCTCAAACTGCATAGCGTACAGTATTTTTGTAGCACAAGTACCACCTCCAACGAAGTAGACATTTGCAGAACCAAAAATGCCTACGAGGCCATGTAGAACGCAAAAATGCCTCCGCTGTCCGTCTTTTGCCTCTCCATGCTGCGGGGTCCACCACCGCCCACTCCTCCCACTGGTCCGTTTCCACCGACTGTGTTGATGGCTGGGCCGCTGGGCCCTAACCTTTTTGCTTCTTCTTTTGCGTTGCCTGTTGGAGTAGACTATTTTTAGGTCTATAACTTTTGCTATAGTACGACGCAAATCATTGAATGGGTCTTTATTTTGCGTTGTCGTTGTTGGAGATAGTCTTACGGTGAGAGCAGGGGATGGTACATAATACAATTTTAATGACTGAAATGCCCTTTAAGTAGTACTACAGTGCAATTCAATGTGTAGTTTTTGATTTGTCTGTTTTGTTTGTTGTTGCATGATTAGTTCATTTCACATGGATGCTCTGATCCTGCAAGCAGTACGTCAGTACATAACGATAGATGTGTCAACAGATCTTTTTTTTAATGGAAACTAGTATATTTTCCCTTGCTAAAAAAATGACATGGGTACTATTAATTTGAGGGAAGGTCTGAATTTACAGCGATATATGGTTGACCTTCCTGAAAACGAAATTCACACTTTTCTGGCAGGTGGAGATTATGATCTGAATATATTGTGATATATCATTTGTATAATGACACCTGTGATATAAATTATTACTGCAGTTTGGAATATGTTTGGTGTGGAATTGATCGATGAAGAAAAAATTGTGTACCTAAAGGTCAATTTGTTGGCATCAAAACTCGGAATGTCATGGGAGTTACTGGGTTTTAGAGATATATCAATTTCTGAGTATTGTTTAGTGCCATATTATTTTCTTAATGATGTTTATTGATACATCATTTACAAACCTATCATTTTAAGATTCATAAACTTTTGTTCGTTTAAGATAAAAAAACTTGCCATGAGATATATAATTTGCAAATGTCATTGTATACCTTGAAAATGTTGGGAAATTTCGCTATTCCAACTGCAGGGGAATTCTTATTTTTGTTTTGGGTCGTATCAGAAGCTCTTTCTTGTGTGTATCTTCAGAGCGCTTTATAATTTATAGCGCGGTAAAGTTTCAATGCAACTGTGTCATTTTTTCCTCTGATCCTCATCTATCTGGTTTCTTCCACCAGTGAATTGTGAATCGAGACCGCATAAACCACAGTCCACATTATTCTCTATAGATATTAATAAAATTAGATTTTAGCATGTTGTCAATTAGAAATGATGTCCTATATGTACGTATCAGTTTTACCTATATATATTTTATCTCTAGTGTTTTTTACAAGTTACATAGACAATCCACACCTACAAAATTAGATTTCTCACATGTAGAAGCAGTGCAGAAAATATAACTAGCATGAAGTGAAAAAATCAGGTTAAGAGAGGCTAGCTGAGGGGCAAACCTGGAAGGCTAAAAAATGATGGACAATCACATGGCTGAGACTGGGTGAGAGGTTGAGAGAATAAAATGTCACGTCAAAAATACCAATAGCATGTTAGCACTTAATCTCTCTGTATGTATGCACGCATGTTGAAACACTTCAACGGTAGTGATTGCAGGGGCATATAAACCTTGGTTCACATTTGACTTTTCATATATAAATATATATATATATATATACCTAATTAAAAAATTCATAAGTTTTCATCATTTTTTTGTCCGTCAGGAACGCAAATTAAACTTACGATTTTTTTTTGCCGAAGTGCGCTTGCGGGCTGAATGGGCCGAAAGGGGAGGTATATTAGACCTACAGTTGCTTGCTGGGTTTAACCTGTGCTTGTGGGCTGAGACGGAGGAGAGGAGAAGGGGCTGCGGGTTGAGCTTGCTGGGCCGAACCTGGCCTAAAGAGAAAGGAGAAATTTTATTGAGATTTTTATTTAAATAAACATTGAAATGATATTTGTATTATTAAAATTAGCAATTGATCTATGAAAATTCTGAAAAAATTTCAAAGAGTGTAAATAATCATGGATAATTTAACAAAATTAAATCCAGCCATGTAATTTTATTTCTCACACTTACTTTATTTTACTTGTAAATTAATTTAATTCTACATCTACCTACTTAAAAATACCCAAGTATTCCGAAAAATTTGTATTTTAATTAATTACATAATGTAATTTTTTCTCAACTTTTTCTCAATTTTTTTGTCTTTTCTCCCAGTTGCAACGCACGGGCAGTTTTTCTAGTATATATATATAAACATACTATACTACAGATGAGGTGTAGTATAGCTACAGCACAACCCCCCTCCCCCAGCAACCCGCACCCACCCCCCCACCCCACACCACACACACCCCTGTCCCCCTCAACTCGAGTAATAGTTTTACTAATAGTAGTATCAAATTTCACCATAATAAAAACTCAAGTAATTATTTTACTGATAGCAGTGTACATATATGTGCTGGTCCCACACCGTAACTAACCAGTAATCAATTTTCCCGATTTTTTTGGATCTAGAGAGGTAGGAGGCAGCGGTTTCTAGGAGCAAGAGGCTGATGGCTCAGCGGCTATGGCATCAGGGAGCGGCGGCGATGGCGACAACGTGCTATAGGGAGGATGCGGCGTCTTGGATCCGATGAGACAGACGGCAGGAACAGGCATCTCCATGTCCGGCGAGGAGGATGTCGTTCCTGCGGTTGTCGCCGGCTCCCTCCCTCAAGCTGTCGGAAGCACACCGCCTCCTCCAAGGCCACCAACGAGGCCTCCATCAATAGCACCCGCAGGGCCTCGGTGGTGAAGGAGCCTAAGACGAAGGCTGAGCCCAGGAGGAACAAGGAGGGGAGGTGGAGGAGAAGCCGCCTCCGCCACTCGTGGAGGACGACGCGTGCGATGAGGAGCCAGATGCGGAGGAGATGGCCTTAGGCGAGGAGGCGAAGCTCGACTGACGGTTGGCCTCTGTGTGTTCCCCTTTGCATAGCTCCACCCCACGACTGAAGCTGCATGCACCGTGCTTTCTTGCTGTGGCATCAGCCTCCGTCTCAGGTTCTATGCTAGGATAAAATATCTTCCCTGAATGTGCATTTAATTTTGTGAAAATTATTTTGTATCTCCCTTGTCCCGTGTTGACATGAAAAAAAATTGTTGGTTCATGTGTAAAACTCAGTTCATGTGCGTGTGTTTTTGTTAATTTTTGTTCCCAGGTCATATCTGATTAGGCCACTTCTTTTTTCTTGTGGGTGTGGTTGCTAATCACTTCTTTTTTCTTGTGGGTGTGGTTGGTATGTTACCATCGATGCTCTGACTGACTTGTGAAAAATTATAGGGATTGAAAATATATCATGCTGTGGATCTCTTCCAGAGAAATCTTATTCAAATAAATTTAGGCCCCCTAATGTGTTCGATGAAATAAATAAACATGGGTACACCACTTTTATGAATGTCATCTTAGACACCATCGCTCGGTGGATGGAAATATCATATTTTCATTTGTTCATTATATATTCATCTGTCCAATGTTCCGTCATATTTTGGATGGATGAAAACTCAAGGAGTTTGATTCGATAGCAGTTCTCTGTAATTTTTCTTTATTGTGTCTGACTAGTTCATTTGACATGGATGTTGTAAATGTTTTCATGTCGCACACTTTGCACACTTGCTCTGGATTGATATTAGCAAATTGATAATGTGTCAATTAGAATCCTGGCCCTTAATTTAACATGCATGTGCACATCTATGATTAGTCTAATGGATTGTTTCTTACTATGTTTGAAGAAATAGATAAAAATGCCAGTAGTTTCCAATATTATTCATTAGTACTTGCCTTTTGAGGCTCTCGGTTCTTTAGTCTTCGGACAACATTTAGTTGATATGCCAGTAGTTTCTGAAATTTTCTAGTTGATATGCTAGTAGTTTCTGAAATTTTTTAATTGATATCTTATTAGCTTCTGAATTTCATAGGTCAGCACATCACTTAGTTCATAGGCTAAATAGTTTTTTGAAATTTTATGGTTTAGAAGAACATACGTAGAAATGATTTATTTAAGAATACTATGAACGGCTAAAAGATGGATGGTGAATCTTTGTTCATAGAAATGTTATTCATAGCTCTGAATGTCATTTTGTTCTCTCGGTTTGCAAGTAAAGCCTACTCTTGCTACTGAAATCCTTTGGGCAATGCATGATTGTATTGTTTGTGATGCTGCCTGCGTAGGTATCAAAGGGCCAAGCCGGTGATAATTGACCTTGGGCTCTACATAAAGATGAAGACCGATGTCTTCTAGATACCACAGTGCCGGAGTGTCCCCATAGCCTTCAAGCTCTTCATTGGTGAGAACTCTTTAACAGATGCCACAAATGAGTTTTTCCCCCACAAAACACAGTAAGAGTCTATTCCTAGTCAAATTTCCTTTATTTTGTGGTCTGCTAATTGGTGATATAATTGAATCTAGTGAGAATTAAACCATCTCTTTGGTCATGCTACCGAGATGACTAATGTACCTGTTGTTTGCTGTTTCTAGAATCTTCAGAGTCTACAAGGTAACTCATGTGTGCTATAGTATATCTCTATATATATGCACATCGCTTTCTCATGCTAATGATTTGCTAGATAAAATGATTAACGGCATGACTGTGCAAAGCTCATCCCCGCCCTCTCTCCGTTTCTTGGCGCTGCTGCCTCTCGTCTCTACGTTTGCCATCCACGTATGTTGTCTTCTTCGAGACAGACCTGCACACCGCCCTTCCACGGTGACTCCTCAAATCCAGCATTGTCGTCCGCCCTGGCCGTCCTTCGTGCGTAGCGCTCACGGGTTGCCGTTGTCCACTGCATCGTCCCATGGAGCTCCACCGCCGTCGGCTGACCTCATGCCCGTCCTCTCTCCATCTCCTGGTCATCACTGTAGCCTAACTAAAACTCAACCCACCCCCACCCCATGTAGCCTGCCTGCACCACCCCCACCCCCACCACGCCACCCCCACCCCCCCACACCCTCACGCCTGACGTACTACTCTATCTAAACCACCAGTAATCTGTTTACTCACCTATTTTGCATATTTATATTAGGATGCAACCAACCATCCCACCCTATTTTTCTGGATCTAGAGGCCATCCACTCCCACGCCAGTTTTCCTGGATTGACCAAGAGAGAGAGGGCACGGGCGAAGGCTGGCAACGGTGGTGGTGTCCTCCAGCGATGGGCGATGGGCGAACGCTGCTCCTCACGCCCTCCCCGATGGCCCTTGTCGATCTGCTCCACCCAAGTCGCCGCGACGCTGATTCGCCGACCTTGCGGGCGCTCGGCTCTCCGCCGCCAGCCCCGTCGCCCTGCAACCCCCTACCCATCGTCGACACGATGGCCGCCTCCCGCTCCTCGGGATCCATGGGTCGCCACCGTCCTCGACGTCCGCCTGTGCCGCCTCCATAGCTCCCCGGATCTGCCATGGTTCCCCAACGGTGGTGGGGATGGCAGTTACAGCTGTCAGCTCGGTGAGGTCTGGCCCTCACCTACGGCTTCCTGGAGAACATCTGGTAACCGCCCCTGCCGCCTTGTCTATTTTCTTCCATTGGCTTGATTGATGATTGGTTGGAGGAGGTGGTCACGTGGTAGTATTAATTTGCTCTTTCATAGAAGAAATTCATCTGGTATGTAGAGGGATCAATGGATGGATGGATGTTCGTATGTGTTCCAATGCAAGTCAAGATGTTTTATTCATCTGGTGTTTTATTTTTCTCCATGATCTATCTGCTTGATCGATCTCTATAGGCTATAGTTGCTGTGTTTTTTTTTTGAGGAAGCATAGCTGCCGTGTTTGATCAGTTAATTGCAGCTTATTTGTGGGCACCGGATATGTGGTTATTGCTTTTGTTCGTTCTGCTCTCATCTATTTTCTTTTTCACTCATGAATTGGTGTGTGTGAATTGTTTAGAAATCTAGCAGTACATCCTTTTGCTGCTCTCATATAAATTCTCTTGCTGCTCTCATATAAATTCTCGTTTGTCAGTTATGAAATCGTGCGCAATTTTCAGGTGTTGTTTTTGCAATGAGCGACTAGGACGAACCCAAGAAGCACATCGTCCGATCCACTGCTAAGGACTCTACTGCCTCCTGGCCATGCGGCGATGGATATGAGATCCTCCTCCCTACCTTGTGTATGTAATGTATCATCTATGCAGTTTTGAACTTATTTGCATCATCAACAATTTTGTCAATTTTTGAAACAACAGAGAAAGAATGAGGCTCCTGCTTCTAACTGAAGCAACACTTTGTGATTTTCTCTATGCATGGACTGGGAGCATGTTGCCACAGAGGCTAGCTACCACGGAAATTTGAGTCTTTTCAGAAGCTGCACAAGGTTTCATTTATTGACGCTTGCATGCACTATTTGTTCTTAATTTCTCTACCCTTGTTTCCTCTGTTAGCTTTTCTTTACATATTCTACTTTTCTAGTTTTCAAGCCTTTGACTACAATTAGAGGAGAATCTTTTTAGTTGATACCAGCATGTCCTACCGAAGCACCGGCAATCTTATAGAAAGGCTATGGTTTAAGCCTTGCATAGCTGTTAAATTTGCAATAGAGAAATTTGCTTGAATCTGCAATAGAGAAATTCTAAATTTTGCAGATGAAACAAATTTCAGACAAGCATTTACAATTTCTTCTTTTTGTGTTCTGGACATGGCCAGCCAGTCAGGTGCTTTGATTAACACATGCTTATCATTTTTGAGATATTGAAATTTTCTTTGTGACAAATGTTATGCCAAACTTGTTATTGAAAATCTCAGGTTGAACAAGTTTTCTCCGCTGCCTGCGCATTGTTGTTTGGGGTGCGTCGCCTGGGTCATCATTGGGTCGTGGCTGTCCACCTCCGTGGCATGGTCACCTATGCTCCAGCCTCCTTGTCGCCTTCGCGCCTCCATGGCCATGGCCCTCGGCTCGTCACCAACTGGTTTCTTATTTTGTTTTGTTTTTCACTTTTGTCATGATCGGCTACTTAAAAATGTGTTGCAACAATTGCTCTCTCCCTTGACCTGTAAACCTGTAATATGGATAAGAATCTATGTTGCCGCTGATTGTTGTATTGTTTTTTCTTCAATGACTAAGATATATTGTTGCTTTATGATGGTAACCTCAGCCCGGCAGCTAATGAGTTGTGTTTCTTAATTTTTTATTATTGATTTCTGATTACTATGAAATTATTTACTGAGAGAAATCGGAAGAAGGCTAACTGTAATCTATTTACTTATAGAAGTCGAAAGCAGATAGAAAACTGGGAGTAAATCATTTATTGGTAGAAGACCAGAGTGAGATTGTGACTACGTAGTAGTAATTCATTTACTTAGAGAAAAAACTTGAAGTAATTTATTTACTAATAAAAACTTCTATTTATTAAAGAAGAAAACATAGAGTAATTTATTTACTAACATAAAACAAGAACGGAATTATGACGAGATCAATATATGTTTACGATCGGTAGAATTAATTTAGTTAGGGAACGGAATTTTGTGGTAAGATCAATATATTGAGAACCATCGATGTAATAGTAATTTAGTTAATAAGAGACAATATGTCGAGAACCATCGGTGTAAAGTAACTTAGTTACTAAGAGAAATTTTGTTGCAAGATCGATATATTATGTCTTAAGTAATTTATTTTACTGCAAGAAGGTATGAGAACCAATTGGGAGAGTAGTACTATCCTAAGTAATTTATTTACTAAGAGAAGGGTTGAGAACAACCTAAGAGTAATTCATTTACTCAGAGAAGAAACCAATTGAGAAGGACTGAAAATAACCTGGAGTAATCCATTTAGTGAGAGAAGGAATCAATTCGGAGTACAGGAGTGTTAGTAACTCATTTACTCATGGCTTGATATATCAGTAATCTTTTTATTAATTTGCCAATTACGAAATAAGTGCCAGATGAAAGAAAAAAACGAGAAACGGAGGAAGTGCGGACGGGAAAAAAAGAAAAAAAAATGGGACAGAGAAGATATACGGGGGGTTGGGTGGGTGGGTGGGTGGGGAGGCATATGTGAGAGGAGCATTTTAGTTATCGCGTACTTCGGATGTACTTTAGCGCATCCCTAAAGTATACCTTGGGTGTGTCTATATATATATACATATATATATATATATATATATATATATATATATATATAACGAACTAATATAAATAATACAAAAAACAATTGCAATTACATCTCATGAATTTAGAATCCTTGTGCTGATGTTCATGTAAGAACTTTTATCATGCTTTCAACCATTTAAATTTTTAATTTTAAAAATTAATCCTCTCAAAATTTATTTCTAAATCTAAACTTTTTGTCACAGCCCCCACAGGCATCTAGCTTGATGAAACCATGCTGCCATACCATCCATAATTGGCCTGTAGTTTTATTATGCCGCTCCAGCGTGGTTGGTGCGACTTAACCACACTACCAAAACAAAACATTATTATTTCGTCACACCACTCTGGCTGGCATGTCAAAAAATTCAAATTTAAAAATATATTTTGGGAGAATTTATTTTTAAAATAAAAAACTAGAAAAAATTAAAAAATCCTCATGTCAGCCTGGTAGACCAAACCCACGCACCCACGAACAAAAACGTCCGTCTCTCTCCTTGCCGTAATTCTGATGGTAAACCACCCACAGACACCTAAGTACTGTAGCACGGGATTGGGATGCGACAGCTTCATCACCGACAACCTTTTTCATCCTCTTTTTGCAAAAATAGAAAAAGAAAAAAAGAAACCTTCTCCAGTAGTGTTACTGCGGCTTGAACTCGGGGGTCAGAGTGTTCGACTCGGTCTGGGGTGTTGGACTCGGCAAACTCTGCAAAACAGCATTGGAGAACTCGTCTAATATATATAATTTGTAATAAAAATATTATATAAAATAAAATACCAACACATAAAATAAAATAGTTGATTAGACACAATACATGTGCACAAAAGATCTCATTTATATAAAACAAGGAAGTCAAAAGTGCATGATCTCTAAAAACAACATCATCCTTCCATCTCGTGTTTAGCAGAAACATGCATAACTGCAAAAAGGACGTTCTCTCTCCTATCCGCTTTATCCCTACGGAGTAAAGTAGTACTACTCCACACTGCAAGATTATTGTTAGAGGTTTATTATTTCACCCTGCAGCACAACAGCAGTAATTGTAACTCTTCTTTTGGACTTAAACTCGCGCTAGCAGTGTTTGATGCGCGTCGTCCCGCAACTGATACGCGCCGACTAAGGGGATGTGTGTCGACGTGACAAAGTATTTTTGGACATGCGAGTCCCGGTAACACTAATCTCCACCCTCTGGCCACTGTAATGTCAACATAGCTAGCTACCTAGCTACGTTCATCAGGTAGATCACCATGGAAGAAGCAGTTGAGGAGAGAGCACCGTACCCCTGCTTCATCTACAACCACAGCCTTCTCCGCAGGCATCTACCTACCGTTGCTTCTTCTCCATGATGCATCATTACAACAAACCACCAAGAATCTTAGCTCCTACTATCAGTTTCTGCATCCCATAGTGGCATAGTTTGGATGATATAGCTCACGGATTCAAAAGCAGAATGCTGAGTGTTTCATATTTCGGTTAGAAATCTATACTCCATTAAAAACCTCTAGTGATGGTGGTGGTGGTGGCAGTGGTGGCAGTGAATCTGCCACCCTACTATTGCTTTTGTAATTTTTAAAAATTTGCCTCATAATATTTTCTAATATTATAGAATAGTCCAACATGTGGTTCAAACAAATAAATAACAAATAATTAAATGATCAAACAAGTGATACTAAGATATTTAATAAAATAGTTTTTTCTATGACATATTATGATTTTTTTTCTTCTACCCATAGCAAAGCATGGGTATTTTGCTAGTTTTTTAAAATGTTGAAAATTTCAATTTCCAATCTTTTATGAATTGAGCTAGATTTACTAAAATTTGGCAACAATATGATCATAGTTTAAATTATTTAGGGCTGATATATCCAAAATTTCGAAAATTTTGGATCCATCTCTTCCTCCCTAGCAAAATATTTTGTCTTTCCTCAGTACAGGAATCCTCTCCTTTCCCATGCACATGAGTTGACTAAAGAGTCAATCAGCATGAGAAAGGCGATGGTATATAACAAAAAAGATGAGTTATTTAATGGTATATTATAGAATTAAGCATCAATATCATATTGTAGAACCCACGCTTTTTCGATGGCATTGAATGGATGGATTCTTCTTAACAATTCTTAATATCTCCCTCTCCATCTCTCCTTACAGTAATGCTGATAGACCCCCACCACAGCTACCTAAGTACTCCCTCCAGTTTTTAATACATAATAATGTCATTAACTTTTGATCATACGTTTGACCATTTGTATTATTTAAATTCTTTTTACAAATACATAAAAATATGTAAAAGTACAATTTGAACTTGAAGTATATTTAATGCTAAACCAGGTCACAGCAAAATAGATAATAATTACGTAATTTTTTAAAATAAAATGAATAGAAAATATGTGTTCAAAAGTCAACGGTGTTACCTATTAAAACCAAACAAACAGTAGCAATCTAGTTAAGTAATGCTGATGGAAAATGCTACAGATTCATCACCGACAATATTCTCCTATCCTCTGACCACTATGATACATATCTTGCTAGCTAGTATCTTGGCATTCACCAGTAGATGGCCATGGAAGCAGCAGATGAGGAGAGAGTGCCCCTGTTTCATCCTCATCCTCAACCTCAACCTTCACAGTATGTACCTACCAAACACTGCTTTGTTTTTTTTTTTGAGAAACACAGTACAAACTTTAAGTTTCAGTTTGTTCATTTCATCATTTGGCTGGCGCTTTGCAGGACGACGCAGATTCAGAGTATACGGGTGATGGATCGTTGGACATCAACGACCAGCCTGCTCTGAAGCGCAGCACAGGGAACTGGAGAGAGCATGATTCATGATCCTAGGTACGCAGATCTTGTTCTCTCTTAGTACAATGATACGTAAATCTCCTGTGCATTCGAGAAAACATCTGTTGTCACTACTCCTTGGACACAAATTGAGAACTAAAGTTAACCAATCGACCTTGCTAGGTGTCGAATTCAGCAAGAATTTGGCTTTCTATGGGATTTCGAACAATCTAGTGACCTATCTAACAATGGTGCTCCATGAAAGCAAAGCGAACGCGGCAAGGAATTCCTCTATTTGGTCAGGCGCCTGCTACCTCACGCCACTCTTTGGAGCTTTCTTGGCTGACACCTACTGGGGGAAATACCGGAATGTTCTAAGGCTTTGTTCGGCTGCTGTTCTCAGAACGCGCACAGTAAACACGGAAAACGGAGCGGTCATTAGCGCGTGATTAATTAAGTATTAGCTAAATTTTTTTTCAAAAATGGATTAATTTGATTTTTTTAAGCAACTTTTGTATAGAAACTTTTTGCAAAAAAGTTCACCGTGTAGTAGTTTGAAAAGCGTGCGCGGGAGAAAAAACACTGTGCGCGTCAGCTTTACATCCTCGTAAGTGCACCGTATCCTGACAGTTCGTTAATTTTCTGCCAAAGTTTGTTTTAAAAAATGGACTGTTTTATTTGAAATTTAATTTCTGAATTTTTTTGCATGTTTGTCAGGGATTGCTAACTCTAATGGTGTCGACATCGCTCCCGATCAGCATGACTTCCTTCGACACTGGTCACAGTGTCGCCTTCTATCTCGGACTCTATCTCGTCGCCTTGGGGAACGGCGGCGTCAAGCCTTGTACATCGGCCTTCGGCGCCGACCAGTTCAACGGCGGCGACCCGGCGGAGCTAAAAAGGAAGGGCTCCTTCTTCAACTGGTACGCCTTCATGATAAATAGCGGCGCCGTGCTAGCATCCACGGTGCTCGTCTGGCTGCAGGACAATGTCGGCTGGGGGATCAGCTTCGCCATTGTCGTCGTCGTCATGGCCTTCTTCCTCGCCGTCTTCTTCGTCGGCTCGACGGTGTACCGGTACAGGCCAGTTGGGTGGAGTCCACTTCACCGGTGTTTGCCAGGTGGTGGACGCCACCGTCAGGAAATGGCATGTGGAGTGGCCAGATGATAACTCGCTTCCGTATGAGGCTCAAGATGGAGATCACCGGATTAAGCATACCGATCAATTCAGACTTTTGTTTTGATTTTTTTTTAGAGTTTGGCAGAGAAATTTTACTATAACTGATTTGAGCAATGCATTTAAAAAAAACTAGGAAACGAGATACCGTCTAAAAGACAGGATAAGTTATGAGTGAACCGTTATTTTTTCATGATTAGATATGTTCTAGAGTGCATGCGAAGACGGGCCAGACGTGACGTCAAGAGGCTGAGCGTGGCTAAGCTATTCAGAGGCTAGAGTAGCACATACAACTACTTGCCTCCGTTTCTCTGTATGCTGTTGTACTAGTAGTACTACTGTATACTAGACTTTTTTACTAAAGTACTACTAGCTTTTCTTTGGTACATCTTTTTATGCAGCCAAAGTTCACACTAGAGACATGCTTTGACACTCTTCCAGTATATGTTTTTATGCATTAGAGTTAAGAGATTGGATATATGTGTAGTATTTTTCATGGCTCTTGTTAGCATGAAGACCTGATACCCACGAATCATACATGATACCCACAGGATATTTGATGTCTGAGTATCGAGTCTCTTATACCTAGGTATTGGGTAACTGGTATCTAGATTATTCAGATTAGTATAATAGGTACTAAGCTTGATACCTTAGGTATCGGGGTCCTCGTACTGGGTATCGAGTCCCTAGGCATCGTTACTTGGTATCTAAATCGGTTTGATGCCCATATATACCAGATCTGGTACTAGGTATCGGGTACCTAAGTATCAGGTACTTGGTACCTAGATCGGTCTGATTCCTGTAGATACCAGACCTGGTACTGGATATCATGTACTTGATATCCGGTACCAAAATAAGTCTAGTACCCAAATTGGCACTGATGTTATCATCATAACAACAAAGCGGGTGTGTTGTATCTCCATCGAGAAGACGTGCGCTGACCTGTGGCTTCTTGAGAGGACACGAAGAGACGTAGGCTGATGTGTGGATCCTCACGTGGGGATTTACGTGAACTGTATAAAATAACAGGAGTGGTTGGTTGGTCAAACAGTCATGCTCATTAAGTTATCCTGTTGGGATGTGACTCCGTGCTGTAACAGTACTCATTTAAAAAAGATATGTTTTTTTTGATGATTAGGTTCTTTGACAAGGCGGTCATAGTGGTCGTGGTGGCACCGCTGAGCGAGGAGAAGGGCAACATGGTGGCAGTAGCGCCGGTGAGCCTGTGGAGGCAGTGTACGGTGACACAGGTAGAGGAGGTGAAGATACTGCTACGGATGTGCCCCATTTGGATGTCCATCATGATTTTCTTCTCAACGACCACCCAGGTCTCGTCGATGTTGTTAGTGCAGGGGATGGCCATGGACAACCACATCGGATCCTTCTCCATGCCACCGGCCTCACTCTCCACCTTCTACTCCATTGGCGTCCTCATCTAGATCCCTGTCTACGATGCCATGCTGGTGCCACTAGAGCGGTGCATCACCAGCAAGCCCAAGGGGATCACGCAGCTGCAGCGCATCGGGGTTGGCCTTGCGCTCACCGCGCTCATCATGGCCTACTCGGCCCTGATCGAGCAGTGCCGGCTGGCTGCCGCGCACGCCGGTGCAGCACCAACGAGCATCCTATGGCAGGTGCCGATGCACCTCGCACACGGCGCAGCGGCAGTGTTCACGGGCATTGGCAACATGAAGTTCTTCTACGACCAGGCCCCACCCTCCATGAGAAGCCTATGCACCGCCCTGGGGCAGCTCGCTATTGCGGCCGGGAACTACGTTAGCACCTTCCTGCTCACAGTCGTCACATCCACTACAACACAAGGCGGTGCACTCGGCTGGATCCCGGATGACCTCAACAAGGGACACCTCAACTACTTCTTCTGGCTCATGGCTGCTCTGATGTTGCTCGACCTGGCCTTCTTTGTCTACTGCTCTTTGCGATACAAAGGGAACACATCTCCTTCTTGAGCCACCCAAATCTCATCCCATGGATGTGATTGGACTCATGGGCTACCAGTAGTTGGTTACTATCCTACTGTGATACAAACATTGAAAAACATTTACTATTGAGAAAAAAAACTACAAGATCCCCGTCGAGGGGACGGTATACTTAATGAACCCCTGCCCGACATGCTCTCTGCCTCCTGTGCCACATATCCACTGCCTTCGTCCACCTCGCATCCTCCCCCTCCTTCCTCTCCTATTCCTCTTCGCTCACGCTGGTCGAAAATAGCTCGCTGGTCCATCTTTTCCCCCTAGCCGGTGCCTACTCATCGTCCTACTCCCCGCTCTCCGTGCGCCCCATGATGGCTGGGGACGGTGGTCGGGATTCATGGTGGTTGTGGGTGATGGTCGGGTTCTCGGTTGCTGTGGGGACAAGATATGGTGTTCTTCTTGCGACGGTGATGGAGGGTCCTTAGTTCCTCACCCCTTCTTTCTTTATAGTAAATCCGATGGAGCAGGAGGCCAAAGTTACCAGAGCTGGAGCTTTGATTGACTCTTGGCGTGGTAGTGTAGCCATCATGCTCCTCTACTCCTTCATGAATTGGCGTTGTGTGCAGGTATGTCATGCGACGCGTCATCCTCGGTCGACACCCACAAGTATCAGGTCTAATACCTTAGGGTATCATGATCTGGTACCTAGAAGATATCTGGTTGGATACATAGGTACCAGCTGGTACTCGTACGTAACAAGTATTAGTTTTGGTACCTATGTGATTCCTGTAGAGATAAGCTGTTAAGATGGAGAATGAAACCAAAAATGCCTTTGTTGAGAATCTTGTTCATCTGTTCAGTAGCCACTTGAGTGTACTGATCCCGTCCCCTTGTCGCCCTCTAAATAATCCCCTTTAAATACAGTCAAAGGAGCAGGTAGGAGATGGCAAGAAGGAGAAGGTTGGGATGGTAATCAAAGTGACTGTGGGCCGCTATAGAAACTTAGCGGTTACTGCTAAGGTTGCACTCACAATTAAGGGGCCTAGCGGGATCGACACCTATTATAGATGAGACCTTGCTCTCTTGGTTTATCGAATTGAGAGGAAATTAACAAGTGTTTCTTTTCTGCCATATGGTGGTAGATTAACTTTGGTCAATTCTGTCCTCCCAGCACTCCCAACATAATATATATGCTCCCAGTAGCTATGAGGAAGCAATAGAGAGAACAAGAAGAAATTGTTTAAAAGAGTTTGTAGACCCAAGGAGAGAGAGGGATTGGGCGTAAACCAGAATGTGCCTTTGCTTCTCAAACATTTCTACAAGTTTTACACAACTGCAGACTTGCCATGTGTAAGGTTAAACTGGAATTTATAATCTTCATATTATTTATTTTTAATCCAAATTTTATATGTTTCTACACTGTACTTCTGCATGGACTCTTCTCTCAATACTAATTATTTTTAAATTTTAATCCGAATTCAGATTTTCTTAAATTGTATTTCTACATGTACTTTTATGTCAATATTAATTATTTTTATTTTTTAATCCGAATTTTGGTTTGTTATAAACTGTATTTCAACATGGACTCCTTTTTTTTTGAATTTCAAATATTTTAAATTGTATATATAGTTAGACTCCTTTTTTTTCTATAAATGTTATTTCTAGGCCGTTTGAGAGAACGTGGTGGCTATTTTTTATTACTTTATTAAGTTAAGAGATAATAGTTTCTCCCTCCACCTACAAATCAAAATGATTGTTTAACATAGTTTAAGGTTGAGGTGTAATAGCAATGCAACTACTGGTGAGTAATAAATATAGTGGAGTGTATGAATGGATAGATAAAGTAGTACTCTAAAATCACTTATTTTTGTGAATAAATTTCAAACTCAAAATCTCTTATATTGCAAATAAAGGGAGTAGCAAGTTGTACCTGGCATGGATTTTTCTCTTAACTTTGTTTTAAGAGTAAATTGCGCTCATGATACATGAACTTGCGTGGTGGCTGTAAATAGGTATAACAAGTTGCAAATTGCTCATTCTAGTACAGTAACTTAACTAGTCCATGCGAATCAGGCCGAAATGATCCACACAAATAATATTGTTGTAACATCACAAACTGATGGCATATGGCAGCTTACATGTATGACC
This sequence comes from Oryza officinalis, assembly GCA_008326285.1. Lineage (NCBI taxonomy): Eukaryota > Viridiplantae > Streptophyta > Magnoliopsida > Poales > Poaceae > Oryza > Oryza officinalis. The sequence goes on along the minus strand of BDMV01000010.1, from coordinate 1,060,435 downwards.
ATGTTTTGACGATCTTATTTGGAATCCAAGGAGAAAGAGAAATTAGGTGTGCAAAAGTTCATTTTTCATGTACGTGACATAATGTATTTCATTTTTTGGAAAAAAATTGTCCTCTATATAACTCATATAATGATCACTTATATGTTCAACCAAGACAATTTCTGCCATGCCATAGTACAAGTCCGTCCTGAAAAATTCCTTTTAATTTTCATGCACATACACTCCATTTCACTAAAAAGCATTTTTTAAAAGTTTGTTTTCATGGTTGGGCGTTTTTAATTGTTTCATATTTTGTCAATCTAAATCTTGAAAATATCAAACAAATAATAATTACAAATTTTCATGTGTAATAATAATTACTCATCAATATGCACCACCTTAGATCAATTTAGCTTGCAAAGATCCTTTTTTTTATTTTAATTTGCAGAGATCGTTTTGGCCCAGGTTCGTACGGACTATGCAAGTTCTTTTGTATCGAAATGATCAATTTACCAGTTGTTGTACCTATTTGCACTCACCATGCAAGTTGATATACCGTGAGCGCAATTTACTCACTTTTATTACATGGAAGACGCATACGCACACACGCACCATACTGGTGCACCCGCAAATATGCTCCCTAACACACGTTTGAAGAGACGGAGATCAGCGGCAATGACACCAACTTTTCTTTTAATATAAGCAGATATAATTTCAGAAGTAACCATCATATGAACATAACTTTAGAATTTTTATAGTTATAGCATCTCCATACAACATAATTTTAGAATTTTAATAGTTTTAGCATCTCCATACAATACATTATCTAAACATAATTCTGAAATTCATAATTAATAAATATTACATCATACCCATATTGGGCTCTTAATTTAGAGTTATATTAATTTACATCAAACAGTAACAGCCAATAATTACTCTCTATCTACAAATATAAGGGATTCTACATTGTTTAGAAAAGTTTAAAATTGTGATGTAATAATGATGCAACTACTAATGAGCAATAAATTGCGTGGCCAAGTGAATTGGAAAAGTTGTACTATATCTGATTCAACTATCAAAATATTCGACCAACAATTAGTTTAAATTGTAGTATATAAAAATTATCAGTCAAACATTAGTTCTGAAGATCACCACACCTTATCAGAGTGAGTAATCTAAAATACTTATATTTCTGGATAAATTTTGAACCCCAAATCCCATATATTTGTGAATAGACGGAGGAGCAAGTTACAACATGGACTCTTCATTTAATCTTTTTTTATTACCTAGAAGATGCACACGCGTCTGCACACACACATCACTAACACGCACACCACAGTCACACACCCATAAATACATCCATTGACGTACGTTGTAAGAAAAAAAGACTAGTAGCAATGGCATGGACTTTTATTTTAACTAGATATGATATTCCGTGCTTTTTTATGGAATATATGAATGAATATATGTTAAATATTATAAAAAATAATGGTTAGATATATGTTAAAATATGGTAAAAACATTGGAGCAATATATGTTTGCATGTTGAGTTCTACTAGAATGTAGTAAATTGCACATGATGTTTGCATGAGTTTTAACATAGTCAAATAATCGATGATATGATATATTGTATGTCATTGACTAAAAATTGCTAGTGATTACCACTTATATAAATAGTGTAGATATACCGCTATAGTTTCAAAGTAACTATCACATTAATATAATTTTAAAATTTTGATATTTATGGTGACCAGTACTGTATTAAAAAGACAACAAGATGACGTATAGCAAATCGCTATTATTAATTACAGCGAACGCTATCAGTGTTCAAGCACTAAAGATGAGCACGACCAAAGCAGCTAATGTTGGACGTGTAGTAGCTGTACCATAATTTATCTCTATTTTTACATCAAGCCTGTGCTTCCTATAATAACCTGGATATATGGAGAATCTGCAATCCCTTGGAAAAGTATTAATTAGTGACCTTGATCGAGGCATATTGACAAAAAAGTACAAACAAACAAAAAAAGGGAGAAATATGAAATATCAAATCAAAACGAGAGAATATTAGCTCGTGTAGTTTACCAGTTTGGCAGATATGAGTTATTATTATTTTTTATTATAGAGCAAACATGTTCGACGACAGTGGCTTAACTTACATAGGATTAGTGGTGGAACTAGAAATTTTATAAACCCACGGACAAACCTAACTAAAAGTGTCACCATATATGTAATGTATATACTCTTATTTGCTACTACTTAAAGACAGAATAATTTTGTTAGTTCAATATACACATATATTTTCAATAGTTGAAAAACAATACAATTTTATTATAAAACAGACGAATCATATGCCTGGTGTTTAAGTGTGTCACGTTAATCATTGTGAAGCAGACAAGTTCGTAATGGTAACTGATGGTTAGTACTACTCGATTGCATGCTAGACGGCTGATGGTTAGTACTACCCAATTGCATGCTAAATGGCTGAAAGGCCTGCTGCTTGTACCAAGCTTTCTAATTAAAAATCTTTTCCTGAAAATCACTACATCGGTTGATTTTACTGTAGAGAAATCAATTAACCATCATGGTTTTTTTCCCGCAGCCGCCCAAGCCGGGTGGTGAATCCACCGCTGCAAACTACGAACAGATCAACAACAAAACAAAACAAAACAATACAATTACAGCTCACGAACGAATTCGGAATCCCTGTGCTGATGATAAGTGCACGTCAGTCCGACGCCTCAATCCTTCCCGTGGACTCAAAATTCTTATCTTTCCTTGCTCAGCTACCAAAGTAGCTATGCTGCCATGGGAATGGATCGAGCAGCTGCTACAGCTTCATCACCAACAACCTTAGCTTCTCCTTCCTCTGCTCACTATGATACAGAGCTAGCTCATCAGGTAGATGGCCATGGAAGCAGCAGATGAGGAGAGGGCGCCCCCTGTTTCATCCTCAACCTCAACCTCCTCCACGTGTATCTTGATTTCTGCATGTATATCATTGGGACAACAAAGTCAACAAACCAACAATTTTCTCAGCTTGAAGTTTTAGTCTTGGCAGCTCATAGTTCCAGCTGCCTCCAGATCCACTGCTAGCCACCTCATCCTCATCGCCACAAGCGGTCGCCCCCACCTCCATCGCTAGCGCCAACACAAGGTTGACCGGCTGCCGTCTCCGCTTCCAGATCCACGGCCAGCTGCCGCCTTCTCGTCATCGTGAGCGGTCGCCCTCACCTCGTCGTCGTCGTCCACCTCCATCGTCGGCGCCAGCTCAAGGTCGATCGGCCGTCACCGCCACTGCATCTAGATCCATGGCCAGACACCTCCATCTCGTCGCTGCAAGTGGTCGCCTCCACCTCTATCGCCAACTCCAGCTCAAGGTCGACTGGTCGCCGTCGCTGCCTCCAGATCTATGGCCAGCCGCCTCCTTCTCGTCGTCATGAGCGGTCGCCCCCACCTCGACGTCGTCGTCCACCTCGGCGCCAGCTCAAGGTCGACCGGTGGATCCAACACCTTCGATCTCCAATCCAGCTCGAGGTCAAACGGTGAGAAATATTTTTCTTTCCTCCTTAAACCACTTGCAATTTCGTGTCTACTGTCTACAATTTTGAATTTGCATTGCCTTTCTTCATCTGAATTGAGGAGATTGAGGGGAACAGAGGAAGATGATTTGATGGTTATTTTTGTTATTGAGGTGAATGAATCAGCTGGGGAAGATGGTTTTTTTCAAGAGATTTTGTTACATTGTAATATGAGATCCGAATGGTTAAATCCATTCAGTTTGGAGTTTTTTGATAGTGTTGAATGCGGCACCAACGATCAAGGATTAACATTTTTGTTTATTTTCACATTTAATATACATCGGTGACGGATGTCAACATGTGAATTGAATTCTTTTTCCCCTGTTATCTACATTGGTGACGGGTGTTATCATGCTAACCGTTAAAGATCAAACTCATATGTGTCATGTCTTCACCCGTTACGAATGGGATTTTCACATCAGTGACCACACATCCGTGACTAGGCATCCATCTGTCACATATGAGGGTTAGGACCCGTCACGGACCAGGGGTTGTGTGCCAGTGCATGTTGGATCATTTGCAATCCCACCTGCATCCCTCACAGTGATCGATGCCCTCACCATCCTTGTCTTGGTTCCAATCTGTGAAACCAGATCAGTGCCACTGGTGCGGCGTTTCGTCAGACATGAGAAAGGCTTCTCACAGGAACAACGGTGACCAAGGTGCTCCACGAGAGCAAAGTGAAGGCCGAGGAATTCATCTGCTTGGTCGGGCGCCTGCTACCTCACGCTAGTCTTCGGAGCTTTCTTGGCTGACACCTATTGGGGAAAATAGCGGACTGTTCTTACTTTTCTCCCGATTTACATCCTCGTAAGGATTGACTTCTTTGATGCTGATGCTGGACTGAATTCCATTATCCATCGCAAAAACAACTCTGCACTGTTTGCACTGTAATTAGAATTGAACTGTCTGTTTTTTCCTGAATTTTTTATAGACACGAGGTTTGCATTTTGTCAGGGATTATTTTTTCACTGTATTGAGGATTGACCAGTTTACTTTTTGAGAAGTTTTATGGCGTTTGCATTCCAAAAAGGGTAAAACTTGTCTTATTTTTGTGATTTTTTTATGGACATGTGCTTTGCATTGCCTTGAGAAATGGATTGTTCTGTTAAAGGTTGCATATTTTTTTTGAGGGAAAATACTGTAGGAGAGCAACGTACAGTGCATATATATTTAAAATAAACAATATTTACATTGTACAATAAGCATATGTTACAAATTTTTGCAGCCATTGTTGCATTTGGGGTATTGAACTACCTTTTGCTCGATGGATAACCATGGGAAATTCCTTTTTGAAAAGATCCAAGCAAGCTTGGAAGTAAGGAGAGATATTTCTGAAAATCCTATTATTTCTTGTGATCCAAATGCTCCAAGCCATAATGATTATTATCTCCATGTGAAAGGAGAGAAAAAAAAGGGTTGCATATTTTGTCAGGGATTGCTAACTTTAATGGTGTCCATGTCACTCCTGGCTAGCATTAAATCCTCTGACGCCGGTCACTAGCTTCACAGCGTCGCCGTCTACCTCGGGCTGTGATGGGAACCCACAAGGGTTTGATACCCGATCTTTTGATGAGAAAGTTGGATAACTCTATTGGAAAGGAAATGACGTTCACGGCTCTACTACAACCGTCCGAAGACGCTGCGCCTTAGCAACCAATACACCACCTCCAATCGTTGTCACGAACTTACGATACGCGACAACCCGGCCACGAGGGCACTCGTCCTGCAAGCAATCGAAGAACAAGCAAGAACAAGTAGAGCAAGCATGGAATTGCTAGATGAAGATAAAAGTTTCACTAAGAATTCACAATATGGTGGGATTCCGAAGACAAACAGACAAGCGATTTAGCCAACACGCGCGCTGTATGCAAGTAGCAAGTTGCTAACTCTAATAAACAAAACCCGAGAAATGCTAAAGGGGTACCTAGCTATTTAAAAGGGTGTTGGAGTCGTGATCTAACCCTAGGATGCGTCCCTAGTGGACCAACTTGATACACAGCCCATTGGGCCCAAATAAGATAACGCAGCACCTTTGATAGAAAAGGATTTGGTAGTAAAATAATGATTGCGGCTGCTTCAAAACAGATATGGACATGAGACCGGATCCATTTGAAAGTAAACTTGATAAGCTTTCCATGAAGTGCTTATACGTCCAAATCGGAGTTCGCATGAAGTCATGGTGGCCGTCACAAGTTAGCGCTGTCTTGCAGTCCGAATTCAGCCCGCACGAATCCTTTCCCCTTTTGATCATCTCCATCATTTCTAAGTAAAACAAGAGTGCATGCATCTCCGGGGTATAAATAAGATAAACATGAACTCAAGAATGAACTTACCTGATAATTGAGTTGACGTGCACGAGTGTGGGTAATAGGACCATGAGGTTGTACTTGTGGAGACATGGATGTATCGATGGTGTTGATGTCCTCATCAGGCTGTAGCTCATCGCCTTTGGCAATGGCGGGATGAAGCCCTGCACGTTGGCGTTTGGGCTGTGGGCTGTTGGTGGAAGAGGAGTCGCGGGTGTGGGTCGACACTAATGTATAGACACTAATGTATACCCATTCCTCGTGTCAGTTCTCCCACTTGTTCTTCAGCAATATCTAGAGGAACTCCATGCCAGGCCATCCCCGGAAGTGGATGTACCTTACCAATTCTTGGTCGTTGGAGTTCTTCTTCCAGCCCATGCATGATTCGCAGCCTGAAGAACCTGTGGAACAAGGCTACTGACGGCATGACGCTGATGAACATCTCGCATAGGTGCACAAAGATGGCCAGCACAATCACTCAGTTGGCGCCAGATGCACCATCTGCAGTTGGAATTCTTCCAACACTTGCATGAAAAAATCGGAGAATGGCGGCGGCAGCCCACCTGCAGCGTACGAGGTAAAGAACAACACCTCCATGGGCTCTGATGGCTGCGGTAGCAGCTCTCCCGACATGGCTTCACCACAACTTCCGACTTCCTAGGTGTCGGTGTTGGCGTCAGTAACCTCGCCTTTTTGGCGCCCGTGACACCACGCAACCAAGGAGGGAGGACACTGCTCCCAATGAAGCGTGAGCGACGGTTGGCACGTAGCATTATGGCATTCCTAGAGGAGAAGAAAGGCGGCAATGACTTAGAAGGTGAAGAAGGGTGGCGACATTTGGGAAGGAGAAGCTAGGCACTGACACTCTGGAAGGGGAAGAGGGACGGTGGTGTTTGGGAGAAAATCATGGTGTATGGTGGGGCTAGCGAGGCGTCTTGTCTTTTATGACCAATTGCGCCACTTCGCTTCCACCACTGAACTGGCACTTTTTTGCTAACTGCCCAGTAATGAAGATCACATCTAATCAAGGCCTGCCCTCGCAGAAACCTCAAGCGGTTCAAAGCAACAAGGAGGAGGAATGAAGCAATGCTCTTTCAAATCGTTCAGGGGCTGCAGGTGGCCCACACAACCGCTACGCTTCTTCGCTTGGAAAGGGAGCCTCATCGTTGGTCCCTGGCAGCCCACAGCCTGATGATGAGGTTGGCGGCTATTGTCGGAGGAGTGGGAACCAGGGTTCCCCCTTCCCCTGCAGCTCGGCGCGATATGGAAATCAATGTGGCCGCATGGTGGTCCGATTGCCCTGAGGTATTGTTGGCCGCCCTCGTGGCCCATCTAGTTGGGGCTGCCTCGGCCTCTGTTCGGCACCCTGAGGGCAATGCCAGCTCGCGGACTTCGATCTCCCTTGGCCAAGTGGGACGAGACCTGAGCTGAAGTTTCAAATCTTCTACGCACTAAAGCAATTAATGATGGGAGATGTGAATTTTTCCTGCATGAGCATGGACTAGCATACGATGGGACGATATTGCACCATTTTCTTGGACTGCCATCATGGGTCTTGGAAAGGCAGGTGACATGGCTGTGTGACCAGTTGCCCGATGCGTATCTCCATGGGCAGACCCCACCCAGTCCATCCAACTGGCTTGTGGGCCGTGTATCCTATGGCGCGTCCACGTCACCCTTCCCGGTGCCACCAGTCGGCCAAAGAAGTGAGGAGGCAGAGAAGGTTTTCTCTGTCCTCTGCCAGCTCGGCTGGCGGGGATTTTCAAGGCCAGCAAATTTGTCCTCCTAGCTAGGCACTGATAAGACCTGGCCTGCACACTCCTGTAACCATGGGACCTGCATGTAGGCGTGTGGCTTGTGTATTCCTTTGTAGCTATAAAAAGAGGACCAAGGCCACAGGAAGGGGGGTTTGGTTCTTTGGAGGCTGACTACAACATCCAGAAGCATCCTTGCTGACTACAACATCCAGAAAGAGTACATCTTGTTAGTCTCTCCTAGAAATCGCTAGAGCAGTAGACAGAATCAAGAGAGAATATATCCGTCCATTGTAATTCACAACAGCCACAAATCTAGTGAAGAACACAGGAGTAGGGTATGTTACGCTCCTAAGCGGTCCGAACTTGTCTATATCGTTTGTCTTTTTGCATTTCTTGTATTTGTAGGTAATCGACCTCGTGCACCCGCACCCTGGCCAAATAAGGGGAAAGGGCATCACATTTCCCTACTTGAGGAGCTAGGGCTCCAACAGAATGTATTGATTTAAATTAAAACACAAAAATTTGAGGACCCTAATTTTTGAGAGCCCTATACTATTGCTCGTCTCACATGTGTTTAGGGATGGGCCTATCAGGAAATATCCAGAACGGTTTATTAATTGCAGTCAACGGTACCACTGTTAGAGCAGTAACATTGACCAAAACCAAAGCAAACAACCAGTGTTAGACGTGTAGTAGCTGTATCCATAATTTACCTCAATTTTCAGATCAAAGCTGTGCTTCCTAGAGTAAACTGGATAGAAAAATCTACAACCCCTTACCAGAAAAATCTTAACTGAAAGGTAAAAACAAAATCTTGATCGAGGCATATATTTACAAAAAGTACAAACAAAAAAAAAGAGGCGAAATATCAAACCAAAAGCAGAGAATGTTAACTCTTCTAGCTTACTACCGATTTGCCAGATCTAAATTATTCTTTATTATTGTAGGGTGAGTATGTCCGGCCGACAGGGAGGCGACAGGGACTTAACTTATATACGACGAACAAATGAGCAACAAACAAATACAATTACAGCTCACGAATTCGGAATCCCTTTGCTGATGTGCACGTCAGTCTGACGACTCAATCCTTCCCGTGCACACAAAATTCTTCTTATCTTCCCCTCTCCATCTCTGCCTGGCTCCCTCCTGCCCAGCTACCTAAGTAGTAGTAGCAGCAGCAGCTATGCTGCCATGGAATCGAGCTGCTCCGTACAGCTTCATCACCAGCAACCTAGCTTCTCCTTCCTCTGCTCTCTCTGATACCATAGCTAGCTAGGTATACTACTCATCATCAGGTAGCTAGATGGCCATGGAAGCAACAGACGAGGAGGGGGCGCCCCTGCTTCATCCTCCACGGGTATATACCCTACCTACCATTGCTTCTTGACTTCTGCATGCTTATCATTGGAACAAAGTCAACAAAATCTTAGCTTGATGCATGTTTGGATGAAATTTCTGTAGGAGGATGAAGATTCAGAGTATACAGGTGATGGATCGGTGGACATCAACAACCAGCCTGCTCTCAAGCGCAGCACAGGGAATTGGAGAGCATGCTTCATGATCCTAGGTACCAACAGCAACTCAATTCAAATCGCTGATCTTTCATATGTCTGTTTCTCACTACCTTTTGGACTCAAATTCCTAACTAGGTGTTGAATTCAGCGAGAATTTGGCATACTATGGGATCTCCAAGAACCTGGTGACCTACCTCACCAAGGTTCTGCACGAGAGCAAAGTGAACGCCGCGAGGAATTCCTCTGCTTGGTCGGGCGCCTGCTACCTCACGCCGCTCTTCGGAGCTTTCTTGGCTGACACATATTGGGGGAAATACCGGACCGTTCTTACTTTTCTCCCGATTTATATCCTCGTAAGGATTGAATTCTTTGATGCGGAGGCTGGACTGAATTCCATTATCCATCCCAAAAACAACTCTGCACTGTTTGCACTGTATTGAGAATTGAACTGTTTGTTTTTTCCCTGAATTCTTTATAGACATGATGTTTGCATTTTGTCAGGAGTTGTTGTTTTTTTCACTGTATTGAGAATTAACCTGTTTACTTTTTGAGAAAATTTTTATGGCGTTTGCATTCCAAAATTTATAAAACTTCTCTTACTTTTGTGAATTTTTTATAGACATGTGATTTGCATTGCCTTGATAAATGGATTGTTTTGTGTGAGATTTCTGAACGGTTGCATATTTTGTCAGGGATTGGTAACTCTAATGGTGTCGACGTCACTCCCGGCTAGCATGACATCCTCCAACGCCGGTCACCATCTTCACAGCGTCGCCGTCTACCTCGGGCTGTACCTCGTCGCCTTCGGCAACGGCGGCGTGAAGCCCTGCACGTCGGCGTTCGGGGCGGACCAGTTCGACGGCGGCGACGCGGCGGAGCTCAGGAGGAAGGGCTCCTTCTTCAACTGGTACACCTTCATGATCAACAGCGGGTCTCTCCTGGCGTCCACGGTGCTCGTCTGGCTGCAGGACAATGTCGGCTGGGGGATCAGCTTCGCCATCGTCGTCGTCGTCATGGGCTTCTTCCTCGCCGTCTTCTTCGCCGGCTCGACGGTGTACAGGTACAGGCCGGTTGGGGGCAGCCCACTCACCGGTGTTTGCCAAGTGGTGGTCGCCGCCGTCAGGAAATGGCATTTGGAGTTGCCGGATGATAGCTCGCTTCTGTATGAGGCCCAAGTTGCAGATCACCGGATTAAGCATACCGATCAATTCAGGTATTCCCTTGGTTTGATTTAAATGTCAAAATATGATTGATTTGAGCAATGTGTGTTGGAGCGTAATTAAGCGAATTACACGTCCTTTTTTTATCAGCTTAACATTTTGGATTGAATTGATGGGAACATTTAACTCAATTTGGTATTTGTGTCAAAAGTCTCAAGTTTGAATGCTAGCTGCCACATAATTAAAAGAAAATCTAGCCTGCTTCTATTCCACGTCTAAGGCCAAATGATGTTTTTCGGTATAATTGACCGCTCAGTATTTTTACCGTGATATCTACTGATAGTATTCTATTGCTAATATTATCACTAGTAGAAATGTAGTTATCATTTATTTATGTACTGTCAGTAGAAAAAAAACTCTATAGATGGTGACAAATCAAATAGTGGAATTCAAAAACAGTAACATTGTTTTCAATTGGATTACAAAACAACAACAGCCTAGATTAATTTCTACTGCCAGTAACAACAATAAAAACACTTGTTGGTTGGTTGAGGTTTCCTGCCCTCGATTATATATATATATTGAAAAACAAATTCTGATCAGGTTCTTGGACAAGGCTGCGATAGTGGTGGCAGCGAGGAGCGGGGAGAAGGGCGGCAACGTGGCGGCGAGCCCGTGGAGGCAGTGCACACTGACACAGGTGGAGGAGCTGAAGATGCTGCTGCGGATGTGCCCCATCTGGGCGTCGCTGGTGCTCTTCTTCTCGGTGAGCAGCCAGATGTCGTCGACGCTGGTGGAGCAAGGGATGGCCATGGACAACCGCGTCGGCTCATTCACCGTACCGCCGGCCTCGCTCTCCACCTTCCACTCCATCGGCGTCCTCCTCTGGATCCCCGTCTACGACGTCGCGCTGGTGCCGCTGGCGCGGCGCGTCACCGGCAAGCCCAAGGGGATCACGCAGCTGCAGCGCATCGGCATCGGCGTCGCGGTGGCCGCTCTCATCATGGCCTACTCGGCGCTGGTCGAGGAGCGGAGGCTGGCCGCCGCGCGCGCCGGCGCCGCCAAGACGAGCATCCTGTGGCAGGTGCCGGCGCAGCTCATGCACGGCATGGCGGTGGTGTTTACGAGCATCGGCAAGTCGGAGTTCTTCTACGACCAGGCGCCGCGCTCCATGAGGAGCCTGTGCACCGCGCTGGGGCAGCTCGCCATCGCCGCCGGGAACTACCTCAGCGCGTTCCTGCTCGCCGTCGTCGCGTCCGCCACAACGCGCGGCGGCGAACCCGGCTGGATCCCGGACGACCTCAACAAGGGACACCTCGACTACTTCTTCTGGCTCATGGCTGCCCTCTTGCTTCTCGACTTGGTCTTCTTTGTCTTCTGCGCCATGAGATACAAAGGGAACTCAGCTGCTTCTTGAGCCACCCAATTGTCATACTATAGCATTGTAGGACTGTATAAAATTAAATTGGAAATATTTTATGATTCACTAATATTACATAGATGAACCCCTTTAACTGCAGTCCAAGTGTGTAAATGCAACCTCAGACACAAAAGCAGATTTAATTTACAATCTCTTGTAACTACTAACTATTCATACAAGATATGGTTTGTCTTGTACATCAATGTTAGACGTAGAACCCGAGTTTAGTTTAAGGATGACATTGAAAATGAGTTTGGATGTTGATTCTCCCTTGTTTGTCATGATCACGCTTCCCAAACTGACATTTCCCAAACTACTAAACGGTACGATTTTTGTGAATATTTTTTATATAGAATTTTTTTTAAAAATCAAATAAACTCATTTTTCAAGTTTATAATAGTTAATACTCAAATAATCATGCACTAATGATTCGTGTTGTTTTATGTGCCACTAAAAATCTAAGGCAAACTTCACTTTCAAACTCAGCCTAAATCCATTATCGAAAAATATACAATGTGTAGCCCTTTATGGCAGCTAAAAATCGATGTAGTCAATATGTAACGTACGTAAAATGATGTAGTATACAAAGCCAGTTATAGTCAAAGTGGCAATTGTCGATGTGCTATACCACGTCTATGGTATTTGTAAAATATGAGGATTGTTGGTACTAGGATATACATGAGATTGAGGTAAAAAAGATGGAAGACATATATTTTTATACAGGTTTAGACCCCTTAACTGACAGGTAATAGCCCTATTTCTGTTGGCCGAAGCCTGTGTTGCTCTTATTGATTGGCGGATAACATCTGATATGCGATTAATTCCTCTATTGTCCATTAATACACCTTCTCGAAACTTGGTGGAGATAGACATGGGTACACGTAATCTTCGTAATCTTCTTTAAAATATGGACACCTCTCTTCTGTATAAGGAGATGCAAGGATAGGCCAGGCTTGCATCTTCAGTTGTACTGAAGAAGGTGATACATTGGCTTTTGGCGATCTAGGATTTCGTGGCATAGCCGATGAACAGCGATCTAGGATTTCGTGGCATAGCCGATGTACAGGGTGACACCTCAACCTTTGGTGATCAAGTCACTCTAGATATTTTTTGAATCCCTCTCTCGTGAACACATTTTGTGGGTGGATTGTATTTTTTTTCCTCTGTATTACCGGTGACCCCCACTATTTACAGCAGGAATGCGAGGCTAACCGTCGCACAAGCAAGATGCAAATCAGGTCATACCCTTTTGTTTTTTGCAATCTGACTATTTCTTCCGCACAACAAACGTAACTTGCACTTTGCTATATGTTATCCACCTCACAATATCGTGCATTTGATTGGCACGAATCAGGCATATTTGAATCAGTGCCACACTAGACATGTGTTGCATGCAGGTTCCTTAGCCCCACACTAATACCGTCAAGCAACATCCAAATACACACGGAATTAACATCGTTCTGGAAATAAAACCTAAAGATTATATGAATCACTGGGCACACAAGGCAATCCCCGTGGATAGTAAAAAAGAGAAGAAATTTCACACAGCCCGTGCCAACATAACACATAACCATAGGTTTAGAATCTTTTTTCTCACAAAGCCACATGTTTTCGGTCCAAATAATAGAAAACCACATATTTTAGGGTGAGAACTGAGACACATGGGCACATGACATGACAAAGAAGGTCCACATCAGCTTGGTCCCACCTGCTAGACATGCTTCGTCCTCCTCATATCCTAAATGGTAATCCCTCTCACATTCTCTCCAGAACCACACAACTCTCAGTTATTTCAGGACAACACATATGTCTGGGAAATGGGCTAGGCCGAACGAGCTCGGTGGGAGTTCCCTACCGTGAATTATACCCTCAATGCTTGGTACAGTACCTCACTTGGTTAGAGCCCATTGGATTAGATCAGGCTACCTTCTCCACATCCATATAGTGGGTATTGTATCAGTCATTGAGGTTAAGCAATGAATAAATAATCAGAGTTAGTCTCCCTCAAGTTCTCTTCCCCAATCTATAATTTATCCTCATCCAGGCTGTCTTCGGGGCAGTGTTTACCCCATTGAAATCCTGCGCATAACATCCCATGTCTGCTCTAACAAGAGGCAATCATCATAGCATGCGGCAACAAAACTGTAAAAGCAACATCTTTATTAATTCGTTGGATTTCTTTCGTTCTTTCGGTATTTGCAAATCACCCAATGAAACTGTTGGTGTAGAAAATATGGCATACCCTTTAGACATAGTGAAATGCCAAATATCCATATAGAATACCTATACATCTACGTGAAGGCTACCCCGAATATGAAATTACATTATGATATGTTATGGAAGGAAAGACCTATCTTAGAAGGACTGCAGGAGACATATCCGGACTCGACCAGGACTTAACCGAAAACTACTAAGAATATCTCAACGAGTCCTCCTAGGTAACAAGGGGACCTATGTTTGTAAAGGTCTAGCCCAAGGAGGGAGTTGGAGGGAGGAACCCAACAGAACAACAATCAACTCAAGCCATGATGCCAACTAAACCTTGTCGAGATCAAGCCCTCATTCCACCGAAAGCCATCAAAGTCTAGCTTTCATTCATCCAACTAGCATCTCATCGGAATCTCCAGCGAGACTAGGAGATAGGCTTAGGATAGAAACATGCATCTCCTTTGTACTCGTGTTTTGCATATATCAACAAGGCAACATGCCTCTGTAGGCCAACAAGACGTACGGTTGTTACTCAGAGGAGGTCCTGGACCTGTTGTTAACAACAGATTTTCGTAATCGACCCAGAGAGGAAAGAGGAAACCGAAGCAGAGAGGAAGGATTAAGTTGGAGTCGGACCAAGCATTGTATCGGACTCGGTGAACGTATCGGACTGGGAGAAGCGCTAGCAGGAAGAGTGTATCAGCCGATACGGATTCCATACGGTCATTGGCCGATAGAGGCTGGAAGTTGACAGAGTCAGCGTGGGCTTGGTTTGGGTTCAAGATAAACTTCAAGGAAATTGCCAAATAGAGATAAAGCTCGGTTTTAGGCAATTGTATCTTGTAAATCAAGTAGGTTTAGATCTAATCTTTGGCAAGAGTCTGCCACAAAGACTTGTTTGTTAAGTTGTAAATAAGATCGTGTCCTATCTGGACAATGTTGTAATCTCGGGTATAAATATCCCGATAGTATGTACATAGAAACTCTCTCACAACCTAATACAACAACCAGTTTGTTTTAATCTATTTTCGGCGCATTGTCAACCCTCGCAAGAGGTCAACTTCCGGCGAGTTCTTGCTTCCCCAAGAGCAGAGGTAAAAACTCGTGTCCAACGATCTACATCGTCGGGGCTAGCGTGTCGCTTTAGACACGTTAAGCCTCGATGATGTGATCGTCGTTTATCATGCTTTGGATGATTTTGACAAGTGTTTTAATTACGCTTCGCCAGCGATCTACTCGTTTTAGGGTTTATTGCCGACGACGGTTTAATTATTATGCTTGGCTAGATCTTTCAATGCATCTACCATCCCCAAAAACAATCGGCGACTTGATTTTCTTTGTGTTAAGTTTCAATTCACACTTTGAGTTGTTATCGACCTTAGTCCTGTTTTGAGATTTAACTCAAAGTCTGTTTTCGGTTGTAATTAAGGATAGCACTGGGGTTTCAGCCAGTCTTGCCTGATATACATGATTATCGTAAGGTTTTTTATGTGTATCCGCCATCTACATGAACAGATCAATGAATATAGATATGCTTGGTATAGATTACTCTTTAGAGTTTATCTGTGATTGCCATATTTATATTGGTTGGTTGGTTCATGTAGATTTGCGCTAGAGTATTAGCTAGTGTAGTTATCTTTGTTATCCCTTATCGGCCGATGCCATTGATCGACATTAATGTGTTGATGAGGGCCGATAAGATCAGATCCATGTTTTAATCTTACTTTATCGCAAGTAAGCCGATATAGCTTTGCCCTATCGGCTGGGCCATGACAATGCGACATCGGCCTATCGGCCGATCGGCCATTGTTTTCTAACATGGTTTATTTGTTTATCTTGTTGATTGCAGATCAAATCAACTGGCACGCCTTACACGCACCTAGGCAAGCTTTTGGACCTGCACTGGAGTAAAGCAAACCTCCTAGGCCGCCGTGGAAACGTGGAACCCGTTTGGTTGCAGGGCGGGTCGAAATTCTGCACCAACACGCTTTTGGCACGCCCGGTGGGACCTCGAGAACATAAGCTTTGCAACAACAACAAGATCACTGCAGCATGTCTAAGCAGGGTGAGATCTCTGAGGAGAATGTCATCACTGTGACCGCTGACCAGCTCAACGAGGAGCAAACAGCTGAGATGGACATGCTGGTCGTGCAGTTTCGGAATATGTACTTACAGACGTACTCCAAGACTCGGCAAGGCACTCTCATTCAGAAAACCAAGATGGTGATGCTGAATCCCGGGGACGGAGAAAGCACGTCGGCAGCCCACGCCGTCAAAACTAAAGAGAACGCCGCACCGACGTTGCAAGACCGCATTGACTCCGCAGTCCACTCTGCGCTAGTCAACCAGTCGGGGATTCTGGTGAATACATTGACCAATACGGTCAAATCAAATCTGGATGGTTCGATTCACCAGTACAAACCTCAAGGGCCGATTTTCTTGCCCGAAAACAAATTCCCAGCTTATCGGACCTTGAGGACCGATTTGAGTTCAACCCCACAGCCGACGGCGCCGATACCGCCTCCATCGGCTCAGCCGGTGCCGACCATGCCACTGGTCCTGGCCAAGCAAGCGGGAGGAAGTCCCTAGCACATCACTGAGGAGCAATTTGCACAGTGGACGAAGGGGAAACAACCGGTGATCGAGCCGATGCAGCAAGTACCAGTAAACCCGCCATCGGCCGGACAACCTCAAGCCCCCGTGTTCAATAACCCTCCACCACAGACTGCTTACAACACGCCGCAAGGTTACCAGCAGTATACTGCAGGGCAGTACGATATGCAGAACTTGAATGACCATTACCAACCGTACTCCCCCAGGCAGTATCGGGCAGAGGGCCTGCAGTAGTCCTACCACCAGGACTTCCCACACCAGCCCGCAGGAAAATGGGCCGACATGATAGCCGAGGTGATGCGAGATCAGTTCGGCTTGAAGCCCAAGGAGAACTCTACAGTGTATCGGCACCCGTACCCCAAGGAGTTCGACAGAGTGCCACTGCCAGGCCGATACAAAATCCCGGACTTCTCTAAGTTTTTAGGGCAGGACAACGTCTCGACGTACGAGCACGTAAGCCGATTCCTAGCACAGTGCGGGGAGGCATCGGCCATAGAGGCGTTGAGGGTGAGGTTCTTCCCTCTATCTTTGTCAGGGTCAGTATTTACATGGTTCTCCTCTTTACCCTGCAATTCCATCAGAGGATGGATGGATCTAGAGAAGCAGTTTCATAGCTACTTCTACAACGGCGTCCAAGAAATAAAACTGTCTGATCTCACCGCCATCAGGCAACGAATTGATGAATCGGTCCCAGAGTACATTCAAAGATTCAGGGACATAAGGAACAGGTGTTACAGCCTCAGTTTGACCGATTCTCAACTGGCCGATCTGGCGTTTCAGGGATTATTAGGGCCGATACGATAGAGATTCTCTTCTCAGGAATTTGACAGCCTAGCTCAACTAGCACAACCAGTATTGGCCCACGAGCAACGATTCCAGGAGGGCGAAGAAGTTCGCAAAGAAGATCAATACAGTCTATCAGTATGCCTCCGACGAAGATGATGAAGAAGACGTCGACGTCTATCTGGCCGAGTGGGCCCGGATGAAGAAGCCAACTACATGCCAGTGGGTCAAGAAGGGCGACAAGGAGGACAAATACGACTTCGACATCAATAAGGCCGACAAAATATTTGACTTACTCCTGTAAGAAAAGTAGATACAGCTGCCAGTAGGTCATATACTTTCATCGGCCGAAGAAATCAAGAAGAGAAGATATTGCAAGTGGCACAACACCTATTCTCATCATACCAATGAATGCAAGATCTTCCGACAACAGATCCAATCGGCCATCGAGCAAGGCAGGATTAAGATCGATGATGCCACACGTTTAGTTGTATTTTAAAAACCACACGTTTTATCTATTAAAAGAATAATTATATTTTAGAAGTCTTTTCAAAGATAAGCCTGTTGCAGTTTTTATATTTCAAACATAGATACAAACCTAAATATTGATGAGGTAGTAATTAATGTGTACATGATAAATGATTTGTACTGGATGATACAAATATGTCAAGGAAAATGACATAAGACCAAACCGACAAATCTTTCTCATCACGTTTTGAACTGTCTAGTACGATCTGATTCATTTTGTGTCATTTTTCTGGCGACCACTTAATGCAACCAGATTTCTTCAATGATTGCGATCGATAAGCCTGACCGGGATCGGAGCATGAAGTTTTTATGAAATTTAACAAGCTTAAAATTATTAACATAGCTTCATTCTTCATAATTATAATCAAATTAAAAATAACTAGTACTTCATCTGTTTTATATTATAAGTCGTTTTGATTTTTTTATTAGTTAAACTTTTTTAATTTTGATTAAATTTATAAAATAATTTAGCAATCTCTATCCCACTAAATTAGTTTTATTAAATGTAATATTGAATATATTTTGATAATATGTTTGTTTTGTGTTAAAATTGTTACTGTATTTTTTATAAGCTTCATCAAACTTAAAAATTTTGACTATAAAAAATCAAAATGACTTATAATAAATAATAAAACTGAGGGAGTAAAACAGCTAAAGGGAGTAGTCGTCAACCAATGCGTTAGCGGGAGGGGTTTCTTCGTACGTTAAGCACATGCCAATGTCATTCGTGATTATGCGGATTTAGTCGGCCATATAGAAATCAAAATACTACTTGTTTGCATGCTTAGGGACTATCTCCTACTAATTTACAGTGGTGTAAAATTTTATGTTAACTCAAATTGTAATAAAATAGTACTCCCTTCATCCCAAAATATAATACCTAATAGAGTTTAAATTTTGTCCTAAAATTAACAACCTAATATTCTCTCTATGATGGTTTGATTTTTCTATAAGTCAAACATCCATAAGTTAACCAAGTTTATAAAAAATAATTACTCAAAAATATATATAGCAAGTCTTACAACACCAAATTAGTTTAATATATTAAATCTAGCATTTAATATATTTTGGTAGTATGTTGGTTTGGTGTCAAAAATATTGCTATGTTTTTTATAAATTGAATCATATTTAAAGAAGTTTTATGTATTATTAAATCAAAGCATCTTATAACATAAAATGAATTTAGTGGTTATAAAACTAAATGAAACTTCGCGCATTGTTACGGGAGTTCTGTATGATAATAGTATAAATAATATGTAAGACAACTAGACGACTGTCGGTGACATGGGACCGGGGGTGTCATGACTAGAGGCTTGGATAGCCGCGGTCCTCCACGTGTCCCGACCCCCTCGGGGGGGTCGGGCCCGAGGGTGACGTGGCCACCCCTTTCTCTGTCTCCCCGAGGGGTCGGGCCGCTCCCGTTTCGGCCCCGAGGGCTAGGGCGCCCCGACCCCCTGTGATTTTGGCGCCACATGTGCGGGTTAGGTGAGCACAGGGCTCACCTAACCGCATTTATAGCGGGTCAGGCGAGCGCACCACGCCGCATTCAATGCGGCGCAGCGCACGCTTATCCAGTCCGTGACCGGTCGCGGTGTGTGACCGGTCACAGACCGGTCAGATCACGGGTTAGGTGGCGACAGGCGGCCGATGGCACGCCTCGCCCCGTCCCGTCGGAATGATGAGAGCCTCCTGGCTCTCGTCCCTAGCCGGAGCCGGCATGCTAACTCCTGGAGTTGGTATGTCAGTCCCGGTTAGATCCAATCCAGATTTCAGCGCAGGCGTGGCAAGGAAGTCGCCGGCCATTGAATGAAGGTTGAAACGGGCGTCCACCGGGAGAGCTGGTGAGCGGGGCAGAAGGCGTGCACCATGCTTGTTAGAAGTCACTTCCGGCTGTAGACTAGCCCTGATTGTAAAAAGAATGTTTCTTTTCTTAGGCAACTTGAGGCCCATCTGGTGACCCCTGATCAGATAAAAGGAGGCCCAGGCCTAGGAAAGGGGGCAGGGACTCCGGCGGATACGTTGGAGAGATAGAATTCCCTTTGTATTGTTGGAGACCCTCAGATCCACCAGAACACAGGAGTAGGGTGTTACGCTTCTCAGCGGCCCGAACCTGTCTACGTCGCCCGCGTCTTGCGCGTTTCCTCTCTCGCTGACGTTCCTCAGATCGAGGGCGAAGAACCTCACTTAGCGCCCCCGGCCGAACCGGCAAAGGGGGGCCCACACGGTCTCCCGGTGAGGAGCCTCACGCTCCGTCAACGACAAAACTCTATATACTTTATATAATTTTTATCTTTGATCGGCCATGGAAAAAATATAAGACGATGTGGTTAATTTATAAAAGTTTAAATCATATATAGTTTGATCATTCAAAATGAAAACTAAGGTGATCTTTCTGAATGATAGAAGGAAAGGAGGATAGATAATATAGGTTAATTATCCACAGACAAAACTAAAATAATATGACTTCATAGGAAAAAAGAAGGGAAATTTTTGGACCATAGATTAATCATCTAAGATTTAAAAACAATTGATTTGATTCAGCTTAAGAAGAGAAAGTAGAAATAGTATTAACCACATTTAGTAGAGATGAACTTTATATTATGATGATGTGGTTCAAACAATTTAAATCATATCTAGGTCGATCATTTAAAAATAAAACTAAGGTGATGTGTCTCAATGACAGAAGAAAAATATAGATTAGTTATCCAAAGACAAAACTAAGATAATATGATTTTATCTTAGAAGGAAAGAAAGAAGATGATTTGGAGCATAGATAAATTATTCAAGGGTTAGAAACAATTAAGATGACGTAACTTAATAAGAGAAGAAAGAAATAAAGTTAACTACATTTAATGAGGATGAACTTTATAGATATATGAATTTTGATATTTACCAATAAACTATCCACACTACCCATAGTATACTTTAGCTTTGATATAGCCCTAACCAGTTCGAACCTATACCTCATTTATTTCTCTCCTTTTATTCTTTTGTGTCCCTTCGGTTTCATAATTCTTGATGTTTTATATTCTTCGTGTTTCTTTGATTTTATAATTCTTGACGTTTTAAACAATGACATGATTTCTAAAATATATCTTTGACCATATTTTTCTATTATAATATATATAATAAATAAATAAATTTTTACTTTGTTATGGTACTTTGTAAGACGAATTTATATATTTGTTCCAGTGCCTAGTCATGGCTTCAGCTTAAAAAGGAATCTTAGATGCAAAACAAGGTTAGAGTAGATAATAGCGTTAGTGATATAGTACTAAAATAATGAAAGGTCCCGGCAGCACATGTGTTCAAACAAAAATATCTGCAATGCGACTGATTTATGTCCCTCTCCCAGAAACCCTTGGGTAGCTCCATCTCATTTACTGCTACAGCGGCGATGGTGCGATGGGGAGCGGACAGGCCACCATCTGCATCTCCATCTCCTTCTCTGGCTCCGACTCCCGCTTCTGCCCTGCCTTCCATTGCCCACTCTCTCTCTCTCACACACACACAGTCTCTGGATCGATGGGTTCAGAGTTTATTCAGTTCTTCTGCACTTATTTTCTTGGGTAGGATTCTATCTGTTCCAGAGCCTTTTAGGGATCGTATATACATGCGTGTTTCAGGTAAATATTTCTTCCTTTTTGGAAAATACCAGCATGGAATGAAGCATGATTGTTCTTTATGAGTAGGGAGGTCATTTCTCTCTGGTTAAATTGTGGGGTGGATCAAATAGTTCAGTCTAATTTTGTTTTGATTTCGTAGTTTTTGGTGTATTCGTGTTCAAGTTTGAATAGGATAAGAAATAGGGGCAGCTTTGATTCTAAAATTACTCGTGTATTCGTGTTCAAGTAAAAGATTGTAGTAGTTGAGAAAAATATATGCATGGAAGAAAAACTATATATGTTTTCTTTCTTCCCCAGAAAGTAGGAAATCTGACATAAAAATTAAAAAAAAGTCAGCTTATCTTTGTTATCATTACTTTTTAAAGTTCCCGGCTGACAAAAGGTGTTGCTTGCAAGAAACAAGTTGTTTACAATATATATGCAGTCAATATTGTCACATACCTTCCAATATCGAAATTTTGTGATGGTGCTAATCTAAGTTGAGAATCGGATACGAGTAATCAATCAGAAAATGTGCGAGTCATGATGCAATTTGCTCGATATAATCTTCTTCATTTTCTTACATATTCCTATCTTACCTTAGCCCAGATTAAGTGCTTGAGTAGTAGGATTATACTGAATTAATTGCAAGTTTCTTGGAGTGGTTGGGTTCTTTCCAACAAAATTGCTGAAGAGGTCACAGGCTCACATGGAGGCAGGGGCAGCAGATGAGGAGAGGCCATTGATTCATCACCTGCCTCCACAGGTACTAGCTTGTTATGATCTCTTTTGCCTAGGTAAGTAACAAAATATTGCATCTCCATGAGACACTAGACATCTACAGTCGATAGTTTGGCTTCAGTTCATCGCACAGAAACAAGAAATGAGTTCTTACAGTATATTGTTCTTTGGCGAATCCTTGCAGATATTCAATGATAAATTCTGTGTGACATAAATTATTTTCAATTTGGCCTTGTCATTCAGGAACAATGTTCACAATTCAGATGCGATGGAAAGGTTAATAGTGACAAAAGGCCTGCACTGAAGCAGAGTACAGGGACATGGAGAGCATGCTTCTTCATCTTAGGTACTACTTCTGAGAAATTCACAGAATTGTTCTGTTGATGCTCCTCAATTTCCTTGATTTACATACACAGTTGACCTACTGAGTCCTGAACATGTCTCTGCAGGAGCTCAATTCGCTGAAACCTTGTGCTTCTTCATGGTTTCGAAAAACTTAGTCACGTACCTCACGAGTGCGCTGCAGGAAAGCAACATCGATGCTGCACAAAGTGTGTCGATTTGGATCGGCACTTCCTTCTTCACACCACTCCTCGGAGCCTTCTTCGCTGATACATATTGGGGAAGATACTGGACAGCAGTTATTTCCCTCTTTGTTATCATCATCGTAAGGGCAACAAAGCAGACTAGCAACTGAAAGATATTAGCTGTAGTCTCGTGTGTAAATTGCTGCTCTGAACAAGTCCCATTTTGTCAGGGAATGCTCATTCTGACGGTTTCGTCATCGCCATTGTTCCTGAATTCTTCTTACTACAATTGGGACATTTGCCGTGTCACGGTCTACGTAGGGCTCTACCTTACTGCCGTTGGAAGTGGATGTATGAAGCCCTGTGTTCCGGCCTTTGGCGCCGATCAATTTGA
The DNA here is from genome assembly GCA_008326285.1 of Oryza officinalis. NCBI lineage: Eukaryota > Viridiplantae > Streptophyta > Magnoliopsida > Poales > Poaceae > Oryza > Oryza officinalis. Next base: position 1,037,316 of record BDMV01000010.1, on the reverse strand, counting down.
CAGTGCCGACCCGGTGGAGCGGGTGGCAAAGGGCTCATTCTTCAACTGGTACTACTTCTCAATGAATGTGGGCTCGCTGCTGTCGACGACTTTGCTTGTCTGGGTGGTGGCCAACGTAGGGTGGAGCGTTGGTTTCGCTATCCCGATGCTACTCTCGGGGTTCGGCCTCGTGCTGTTTTTTGCTGGTAGGAAGGTTTACAGGTACAAGAAACTGGAAGGGAGTCCACTGACAAGGGTTTCCCAGGTGGTGGTTGCAGCTGTAAGGAATCACAGGCTCAAGTTGCCTGATGATATCTCACTCCTGCATGAGGTTCCAAAACTGAATGAAGATGATTACAGGACTCAACATACCACTCAATTCAGGTATTGCTCACTGCATGAACCATCAAGTTTATGTCTAGTAACCGCTAGAGTTTGTCGACACAATAGTCAACCTGTATTAATTTAGTACTCCCTCCATTTTAAAATATAGGGTGTATTTCGTTTCGTTAGTACAAAGCTTTGACCTGTGATTACTCTAGTAGGATATAATTTTTATGGTAGTTAATGTAAGCTCAGCAGTGATGCCCTATTTTTGGGCTCCATCGATGGAAGTTGTTGTGTGGGCTATTGCGTGTGCTGCGTGCTTGTTCAGCCGGCCACGTTTGGCAAGGCTCTCCTTCTTGATTTGGTTTTCTTTTCTTGTAATTCGCCTAGGTTTTTACTCCATTTTATTGAAATACACTTGGCAGTTCTCCTGCCGGTTTAGTTTCAGAAAGAATATAATTTTTATGACACAAAATTAAGTTTAGCAGATTAGTATTCAAATGTACTTATGATTATATCTTTTATCACATACTGGAAAGGCAGCCCACAAATTCGCGTGGGCATGTATTATAGATTGAGTTTGAAAAAATTATATAGGCGAAATATTAATCGGATGACACCTGCCATGTTTCAAAAGTACTATTTCTCAATAATTTTTTTTCATCAGCAATATTTTTTCCAAACTATTTGTTAGCTTTTAAAATATATAATATTTAATACATCCCTATAAACAATTATCTATGATCTATTCATTATGGAGTTAGATTTAGTTTGTTTGAAAAATGTGTCTACCATATAAATTAAAAGTAAGTTAAAAGTAAGGTGTTTTGTCTTGTTTAATTGAATGTTTAGTAACTTTTTTTAACAAATCCTAAAGAACTACTATTGTTAATAAATATGTTTTATTTGTACCATCAAATTAGTCCACCTTCTAGTTGGTTCAGATTGACGCTAGTTGTTAACAAAGACATACCGTAGACCTCTCATTCTTGTGATATGCGTGATCTATGCTATATTTTTTAAAGGAAATACCTAGTTAAAAAAAATTAATTTAATGATAACAAATATAACTTTTGAACCAACTATACAGGACTACCATAGTGTGGCTTATATATGCAATATGATATATGGAGAAACTCATAATGCTACGGAGAAATTGTACTCTTAAGAATTATAATTATTTAAAAATCTAATATATTTGGTTCAGCCATTTCTAATTATTGATTGTTTTTATTGATTAGATAAAAATTAAAAGGTGAAGGAATTGAATGAGATTGGAGAGGAAGAGAGAGTCAAAGGGGATATTAAAAATATAATAATAATAATAATAATAATAATAATAATATTTTTTACTTGTTATAGTGTTTTAGTTGCTATTACTTTATTAACTTAAAATAGAATAAAAGCTTTATTGATTGTATAAAATCTATCTTTTTTTACTTGTCTTTTCCTATAGTATATTCATAGTAGATATTAAAAATATCAACACTACAAATCTTGTAATGTTATTTTGACTTATTTTAATGTTAGAATGGGGGAGTAATTTTTTGGAACATTACTCAGAGTTAGGTTCTTTTTTACTTTTATTATTATATATAGATCTAACTGAATTATTTTGAAGTTATATACAATGATAAAATCTATATCATTGTTATTTAATATCTTATAATTGTTTGAATGACATGCAAAAGTCAGAAAATATAGCCCGAAAGTGACATAATTATAGTGGGTATGGGTCTTTGAATTCAAAATAATCTAAAGACATAAACGGATTAAATATTAGTTGTATGATTTAGATGTTATAGTTACTTATTTTTTAGCATAACTTTTATTTTCTAACTAATATATTTTTGGAAATTACTCATAGTTATATTTATTTTACTGATTGATTAAATCTATATCATTATTATTACTTTATATTTTTTATAATTGCTTGAATGGAACGCAAGAGTCAGAAAATATAACCCAAATTGCAGTTCTTTTCAAAGTTGAATCATAGTGAAATTTGGTCTCCGATCGTAAATTTGGTCATAAATAATTTAAAAATATAAGCGGATAAAAAATAGTTGTATGATTTAGATGTTATAGTTGCTTAATTGTTTAACACAAAATTTTTACTTTTCAAACTAATAAAGTGTGAAAATAAGAGAAGAAATAGGTGAAAAAGAGAAGGAAGGAATTGAGGGAAGAGGGGGATGTGAGTAATGTACGTATGTTTTAAAAAATAACGTGCGTATGTACGTACGTACTTACAGGCCTAGGTGGGCCCGGGTTTGGTTGATGATTTTTCTCTCGAAGATAAATCTAATGGTTGTAAATAATGGGTACATCAAATTTAATGAAAATCAATGGCTAGATTTTTTTTTCCCAGGATTTTTAAGAATTTCTCTAATTTATTAGAGTGCCACGTGGCGGCGTGGCAGCGTAGGAATATTTCTAGGATGCCACATGGCGATTTAGGAGTGTTTATAGAAAGTTTAATGGACTTTTAATTTTAATATATAATAGATAGATATGATATTCCAATAGAAGCAGCAGTTTTTAGTCAGTCTTTTCCGGAGAAAACAAAATACGCACTATATTTTGAACATAGGGGGTATAATAGTAACAATACAAACTAATGTATTTCCAGAAAAATTCTCACTGTCAAGAAGACTCCCATGTTATTCTTAGACGATGTATTTTAAAAGATCCAATAGTTGATTTCACTCTTTACCACGTAGGAGGTAATATGTCATCACTTACCAGTCAAGAATAATATAGACTTTTGACAGTTATACAAGGAAATAAATGCTAAATTTACAATCCATTGACAGACCATGCCAATTTTAAAAGATATATTATATCGATTCTCTACTAATATTCCTTATGTAAAATACTAACACCAGACACTTTGAAAATATAGTGAGATATATATAAAAATATTGAACATAAGATCCAAGTAGCAAAACTATTATTGTTTAGACTGCTTGGATTGATTCCAAGTGTTGAAAAAAAAAAGCAAAACTGTTGTGGAATTCGGCTAAGTAGGAGTTAGCTTTGGATCCATCCACTTGTGACATTTGCATGATGTCCAGGTTCTTTGACAAGGCTGCCATCTTGTCCAAGCAGAGCTCGCCGGCGCAGCCGAGCCCGTGGAGGCTGTGCACCGTGTCGCAGGTGGAGGAGCTCAAGATGCTGCTGCGGATGTTCCCGGTCTGGGTGTCCATGGTCGTCTTCTTCGTGGTCACGGCGCAGATAACGTCGACCCTGATCGAGCAGGGCATGGCCATGGACGGCCGCGTCGGCCCGTTCACCCTGCCGGCCGCCTCAATCGCCACCTTCGACGTCATCAGCGTCCTCGTCTGGGTCCCCATCTACGACACCGTTCTGGTGCCGCTGGTACGGCGCGTCACCGGCAAGGACCGGGGCATCTCCCACCTGCAGCGCATCGGCGTCGGCCTCGTGCTGGCCGCGGTGGGCATGGCGTACTCGGCGGTGGTCGAGGCACGGCGGCTGGCGACGGCACCGGCGCAGGTGAGCATCATGTGGCAGGCGCCGTCCTACCTGGTGCTAGGCGTGGCGGAGGCATTCAGCGCCATCGGCATGATGGAGTTCTTCTACGACCAGTCGCCGGAGTCGATGAAGAGCCTGTGCACGGCGCTCGGGCAGCTTGCCATCGCGGTTGCCAACTACCTCAACTCCGGCGTGCTCAGTGTGGTGGCGGCGGCCACGATGCGTGGCGGTGGCGCCGGGTGGATCCCAGACAATCTCGACGAGGGGCACCTGGACTACTTCTTCTGGATGATGACTGTTCTCAGCGCCCTCAACCTGCTGCAGTTCTTGCATTGCTCAATCAGATATAGAGGCAATAATAACACGCCGTCATCTTGACATTTATACTCTTCGTGGGTGTACATTCGTCATGGTTCATGCCCAAAAATATAGTAATTGTGGGTTACCAGTACCGAAGTTGTTAGTGAAATGAAAACCATGAGTTGCAATGGTAATTCACGGTTCTGCCGTTGCCAAGATACTCCCTATGTTTCCAAATAAGCATTCAAATTTTGTCCTATTATAATTTACTACTTCTTCCTCCAACCATATCCATCATTCAAATTACTTCCTATTTTATTCCCAATTACTCTCTTATATACCCCTAATTTAAGAAGGGCAAGGGCATCATAGTCTCATTGGGGCTTTAGTGCACATGGACGGATTAAGTCACGCGCACGCCCACCCGATGGCCCACTCCCTCCCCCTCTCTCTACCTTCTTCCCCTACCTTCTCTCTTTCATCCTTATCTTTTTACATCGGTTTTTATCCGCACAGGCGCGAGCAGAGCGGAGGCACGGAGCAACGATGACGACGACGGGCGGCCACCCTCTGGCGCCAGCGATGGGACTTCACCAATATATTTTTGAAAATAGAACTTCACCAATATATTTTTTCAAATATTCTTAAAATCGGTATATTCGTGACAAACAGGATGCAAAAAGTGTGTTTTCAAAATTTTTTCCCACATGCCAACAAACGCTAGGAATCTAGCCTTTGCATTATTAAATAAAGAGAATACCTGCAATATAATGTCACTGATACCTGTGATCCTGTCCTAGGTTCCTACTACTAGCTCCTTTTGTTGGTCTGTCGTTTCACCTACTGATATTCTGCTAGTCTCCAGTCTCCACACCATCCATCTCCCCTCCCACCTCCGACTGCCTCTTCTTCCCTCGTCTCCATTGCTCACTCTCCTCAGGTCTCTCTCTCTCTCTCTCTCTCTCTCTCTGCTAGTGCTTCTAGGATCCATCATCCATGGCTGCCTGCAAAGTTTACTTCTTGTGCAGCATATTGTAGGATTCTTGTTTGAGAACATTTTAGGGGGTTGCATGTTGCAGGCAAACCGCACTTCTTCTTTTTCCCGAATCAATTCTACACATGAACTTTTTTCATGCACAAAAAAAGTATATAGGCATTGAATGAACCTACTTGTTCTTTTTCCGTAGTGAGAGGTCCTTTTCCACTTGACAAAATGAGAGGTCTGTTTCCTTAGTTCAGTTAACCTTCGTTCTGCAAAGGATGGTTCAGTGCTTTCTGTTACTGTGTTTTGCGATGTACTGGCGATTATTCCCTGAACTCTGTCTTTCCATAGGGCTTATTCGGATAAGAGGATCTTCAAAGGATTTTTGGAGGAGTACTGTGCATAGGAATTTTTTTTCTTTCCTGTCATTCGGATCATGAAAACTGGTTGTAGTAAATCCAAAGGAAAGTTTTCTTTGATGCTGATTTCACAGAAAAAGTATAGGAAAAATCCATCCACCTCAAGCTCTTTTTTTCTTCTTGCATGCAAATCCTAGGCAATCAACTTTACGTGATTCGACTGCTCTCAACTTTTGTATTTCTTTGTTTTTCATTCATCTGTTTTACGCTTAGATTCATTTCCTATTCCTATACTTTTCCTATCCTATGTTTTTCTTATCCTATAATCTGAATGCGCCCTTAATGAAAAAGTTCATGAGTCCTCAAAAAAATGTGGGATAAAACAGAGTACAATTGTTCAAGGCTATTTCTATTGTTCATTTCACTTCTTAGTTCTGAGTTTTTCGTTTATTTGCTTTCATGATTGAATTTTTTTAGATAATAATGGCATTCAAGATTGAGTATGATAAGAAATAAGGGTAGCTCTAAATCTAAATATCCAAGTAAAAGATTGTAATAGTTGACAAAAAATATAGTCATGCTTATTACTTTTTACTATAGTTCAATGCATGTGTAACTATAGATATATGCTTTCCCTGTCTAAAAAGTAGGTAATCTGAGGGGGGCAAAAAGCTTATCACATGGAGGGAGCAGATGAGGAGAGGCCACTGATTCATCACCTGCCTCCACTGGTACTATTCTATTACTGTAAGTTGGTACCAAATGTATTGCATCTCCATGTGACACATGACATGTAAAGTCGATAATTAATTTGGCTTCAGTTTATCAGAAAGAAACAAGAGATATATGAGGTCTCGCAGCAAATTTGCGCATACATTTAATGCCGATTCTTTGTAATAAAAATTAGCACTGGCATTGTCATTCTCAGGAACAATGTTCGCAATACACCTGCGATGGAACGGTTGATATCGATAAAAGGCCCGCATTGAAGCATAGCACAGGGAATTGGAGAGCATGCTTCTTCATTTTAGGTATTTCAGAGAAGTTCAGAAATCCAAACAAATTTAACAATTTCTTTGTTAAACCTGCACAACTTTTAACCTATATATATTGTGTCTGGACATATCTGAACTAGGTGCTGAATTCACTCAATGCCTGTGCTTCTCTGCGGTTGTGAAGAACTTAGTCAGGTACCTGACGAGTGTGCTCCAGGAAAGCAATGTCAATGCTGCGCGAAGTGTGTCGACTTGGATTGGAACTTGCTTCTTCACACCACTCATTGGAGCCTTCTTGGCGGACACATTTTGGGGAAGATACAGGACAGTTGTAATATGCCTCTCTGTTTACACCATAGTAAGTGCAACAATTAATCAGAGGCTATTAACTGAATAATCTAATCTATCAAGTAAAATTGCTCTATTTTTGTCAGGGAATGCTTGTTCTGACGATTTCAGCGTCGCTTCCATTTCTCCTTCATGATTCCTACAACAATTGCGACATTCGTCGTGTGGTGGCCTACCTAGGGCTCTACCTCATTGCACTTGGAGCTGGAGGTATCAAGCCCTGCATATCGGCCCTCGGGGCTGACCAATTCGACGGTGACGACCCGGTGGAACGGGTGACAAAGGGCTCGTTCTTCAACTATTACTACTTCACAAACAACATGGGCACGCTGCTGTCCACTACCGTGCTTGTCTGGGTGCAGGACAACATAGGGTGGGGTGTCGGTTTCGCGACTCCGACGCTGCTCATGGGGTTCAGCCTCTCCATGTTCGTCGCCGGTAGGAGGGTGTACAGGTACAGGAAGCTGGGAAGGAGTCCATTGACAAGGGTGTCCCAGGTGGTGGTTGCAGCTGTGAGGAATCACCGGCTCAAGTTGCCTGATGATACTTCACTCCTGCATGAGCTGCCTTCACTGACCCAAGGTCACTACAGGATTCAACATACCACTCGATTCAGGTACCATGGCTCATCATCGTATCATCAAAATATATCTCTAGTTACTGCGAGAGTTGTCAACAATAACTAAAATTTTAGTATATTGGTCCAGCGTCAGATACACAGATGAACATTATATTAACCACAACCTAGTGATAATCTTATTACTCACCATCACTCTTATGACATGAGAGGCATTTTGTGCAACAATATTTAGAATATCTGTTTAACCTTAAACTACAATGATGATGAGTATGTCCTAAGCACGAATCTTCTCAACAAACAATTTTATACCATCATTGAGCATATAATTATACCACGCCTACCAAGAAAATTTTGGCGCGTTTTGTGGACTAAAATTTCATATAGAATTCACCCTCATCGGTTGCTTCGAGAGATATCAACAGTTTCTTTTTTAAAACAAAAGCAGAACTTTGTCTCATTTCATTGATAAAAATACCAAGAAAGGGATCACACGGAAAGCACCATCCTACAAGCATCTCAAGATCATTCCTTAAAGCTACACTTAACACCTAAAAACACCAACGCAACCAAAAACTTAAAGATACATCGGTTTCTAATTTACACTAATAAGAATAATCCAATGTTCTTGCTTGAGGCGGTTTGTCATGCGACATATGGGGTAATTAACAGCATGCTTGAACAGTTCCAAAATCTGAAATGGATCTAGAGTTGTGGACCTAGGAAAAGATAACTCCATCATCTTTATATATTTTCTAATTCAGATTCAACTTCTCTGCTCTTGAAAAAAAGGAATGTAGTACTGTCAGATGGACGTCAGCTCTACCGGTTAAGGATCCAGAGGAACTAAACCCTGCTAAACATGTTCTAACTATTTGCCACTATAGATTACTTTGATAGTTTACCACTTAATTAAAAGATGTTAATGAATGATTAGCCAAATCTAATTTTTGTAATGGTTATTTGCTATCTTAATAGTGTTGAAAATATAAGCACACAGTGATTTAATTTATTCCATAAATAAATCATGGCATTGCAGATGCAAACTAACATAATCGCATTATTCGATCTACACATGTAAACTAGACAGTAAAACATGAACAGATCAAAAACACGAAACATGATTGATTCATACCAAGAATCCTGGAAGTTCGGCTGCACAGAGGAAAGGACTCGCGGTACCGGGCGTTGACGACGACGCGCAACACCCGAGCAAAGAGGAAGACGAGCCGTTATGGACGAACAGTAAACAGTCACATGAAGCGCTTCCCAAAAAGCTTATTGCCACCTTCTCCCAGTGCAAGACATCGAAGGCGAAGGTTTCAGAGACCTGCTCTCCCGATTGCTGGTGCACGCTAGCGAACGGGACGGAGTAGACAACGAGCAACGGCGCAGTACAGCGGAGGAGGCAAAACCCTATATTGATTTCACATACATTGCTTGAAGACGGCGGTTTGGTTTATATAGAGATATCACGACGCTTGATCATGGCGCCTACATGATCTCCACTCCGCGTAACCGAACCGGATAAGTCGCGCGTAACTTATCCGGACTCCACACCGCTCCACACACCGGATTATTCGGTGTGTTTCCAGAAACAAAAGCGAATTTGTTTGCAACAAAACAAAATTGCAAAAGGAGACTGCGTCTACGCAAGGATGAGGAACCAATTTGGCAGACCATTCATGCGCATGTCATGTACGCGCGCCGCCTGGCCTGGCCTGGCCAGGTGAGCGAGCGCGTGTGTTCCTCTTGTTCTCTCCACCACACATGCCTCAAGTAGCTAGGAGAGCATCCTCCCTTATAAGGAGGTCTTCCTCTTCTAGAATAGGCAAGGTGGTACTAAACTCCCCATGCATGCCTCCCATGAGGTGGGCTTTTGTGATTTTCCAAAGAATTAATCTTCATATGGGTTTTAGCCCATATATCAATGTACTAAACTCCCCATGCATGCCTCCCATGAGGTGGGCTTTTATGATTTTTCAAAGAATTAATCTTCATATGGGTTTTAGCCCATATATCAATTCCAACAATGCCTCACCAAATCTCAAAATCCTACAGAGATTTGCCTTTTTTCAATGTACATTTTATATACCAGTGATTCGATGGAGACCAGTTAAGGTTGAACATTCACCTAGAACTCCAAGCTACACTAACTCACAATTTGAACAATGGACTACACCTTGAATTGCAAGTCTTGTGTAAGCAAGTTTCACTCAGAATTTTATCTGGTACTAGGCCGTCAGTAGGCTACCCCTCGGGTGGAGCGTATAAGTCATACTCCTTGGTCTCTCAGTGAGCTTCCTAGAGGATTCACCCAAAATCTCCATAGACTGCGACCAACAGTCAAGCTCACATAGGTGCGTTCTTTCAAGAATGCTCTGCAGGATAGCATCTTTGCTAATTAAAACCAACAGAACGCATTAAGGCATAGCCAACCTGCCTTGCAGCTCATGAGATTATATGCATCTTCACTTACAGAGGGTTTTAGAAAAATACTCTCCTCTAGCTAACTAATGGTTTGTTTTTCCCCGGTCCTAATTCACGGGATCTCCAATCACATAGGTTGGGTTACCACCATAGTATAACTCACATGGGTCTCATACCCATCTCTTTCGATGCATTGTCTATTACATTCTGTGATAGTCCCTTTGTGAAGGGATATGTCAGGTTTCTAGTTGTTTGGATGTAATCCAATGTTATAACCCCGGAGTTTCTTAATTTCCTGGCAGACTTCAATTGTCTTTTCACATGTCTAGACGATTTCATATTATCCTTAGAACTGTTTACCTTGACAATTACCGTTTGATTGTCACAGTTCATAAGGATAGCCGGCACCGTTTTTTCAACCACAGGCAGATCCATCAATAGATCACGTCGCCATTCTGCCTCAACAGTAGCAGTCTAGTGCCGTGACCTTTGCTTCCATGGTTGACCTCGTCAAAATGGTCTGTTTGCAAGACCTCCATGAAACAACACTACCACCCAGTGTGAAAACATATCCACTAGTGGCTTTGATCTCATCAACATCGGAGATCCAATTTGAATCACTATATCCCTCAAGTACCGCAGGATACCTGGAATAGTGAAGCCCCAAGTCCATAGTACCTCTTAGATAGCACATCACTCGTTCAAGCGCACGCCAGTGATCATCTCCCGAATTAGAGGTAAACCGGCTCAACTTGCTCACAGCAAAGGAGATGTCAGGCCTAGTTGCGCTAGCTAGGTACATAAGTGAACCAATGATTTGGAAGTACTCCAATTGATTCCTAACAATTCTTTTGTTCTTACGAAGTAACAAGCTAGGATTATAAGGTGTTGGAGAAGGTTTGCCATCAAGGTAGCCAAAGCGACTCAGGATTTTCTCCACATAATGAGATTGTAAGATTACAACTCACCTCTAATTAGCTTAATGTTTAAGATAACATCAGCTACTACCAAATCCTTCATATCGAAATTTTGAGACAAGAATGATTTAACCTCATTAATCACCTCAAGATTTCTCCCAAATATGAGTATGTCATCAACATACAAGCACGGAATAACTCCCTCACCCCCACCATGACGGTAGTATACACATTTATCTGCCTTATTGACTGCGAAGCCTACAGATGTTAATGTTCTATCAAATTTCTCATGCCATTACTTAGGAGCTTGTTTCAAACCATACAAAGACTTCAAGAGTTTGCACACCTTGCCTTCTTGACCATCCACTACAAACCCATCAGGCTGATCCATTTAGATCTCCTCATCCAGCTCTCCGTTAAGAAAAGTTGTCTTAACGTCCATTTGATGAACGAGAAGACCATGTGAGGCTGCTAGGGAAAGTAGCACATGGATTGTGGTGAATCTAGCAACAGGTGAGTAAGTGTTAAAGAAGTCTTCGCCTTCTTTCTAAGTATAGCCCTTTGCAACAAGCCGAGCCTTGTACTTTTCAATAGTACCGTCAGGCCTAAGCTTCTTCTTGAACACCCACTTGCACCTCACGGGTTTACATTCATAGGGTCGCTCTGTCACCTCCCAAGTTCCGTTAGTGATAATGAAATCCATTTCACTACAGACAGCCTCCTTCCAGTAGTCTACATCAGGAGATGCATATGCTTCTGAAATTGACTTAGGAGTATCATCCACGAGGTACACAGTGAAATCATCACCAAAGGATTTAGCCATCCTTTGTCTCTTGCTTGCTCCTCCGAGGAGCTTCACTGTCATCCTCCTCAGTGACATGTTCATTTGTATGTTCAGTTTGTTCTGGTGGTGTGATTGAACAGGGAATTATTTCAGAAGTTTGGCTAGAAGTGCAGTGTGTATCCTTTATTGGAAAAAAACTCTTAAAGAAGGTAGCATCACGAGACTCCATAATTGTACCAACATACATGTCAGGTACCTCAGATTTAACTATTAAAAATCTATAGGCAATGCTATGGTGAGCATATCCCAGAAAGACACAACCCACTGTCTTAGGTCCAAGCTTGCGCTTCTTTGTTATTGGTACATTGACTTTCGCCAAGCACCCTCATGTACGCAAGCAAGAAAGTGATAGTTTTCTTCCAATCCATACCTCGTATGGTGTTTTATCCTTGTTTCTGTTAGGGACTCTGTTTAACAGATGATTCGAGGTCAACAATGCCTCCCCACACCATGCCTTAGGTAGTTCCGCAGTATCCAACATGGCATTAACCAAGTCAGTTAGTGTGCGGTTCTTTCTTTCGGCAATCCCATTAGACTCAAGAGAATAGGGAGCCGTCCTCTCATGTATGATGCCATGTTCCTCACAAAACAAGTCAAATTCGTTTGAGAAAAACTCTTCACCACGATCAGACCTAAGTCTTTTTATCTTTCTGTCAAGTTGGTTTTCAACTTCTGCCTTATAAATTTTAAAATAGTCTAGAGCCTCATCTTTCGTTTTCAACAAATACACATAGCAATATCTAGTAGCATCATCAATCAATATCATGAAGTATCATTTTCCATCCGTCGTCAACACCCCATTCATTTCAGAAAGATCTGAATGTAGGAGTTCTAAAGGTGCAAAGTTTCTCTCCTCGGCAGCCTTGTGAGGCTTGTGTAATGCCCGTTTTGTCGCGGCGTTAGCGGGAAAACTAATTTGCTAAAAACCCTATTTGCGAAAGTTGCTCTTCGGTTGAGTCTTGTCATGTGCCAAGGTCTCGTGTTTCCCCTCTCAGTTCAATCCCGGAGAAAACCGCGAAATCGGATTTCAAATCCGAGCCCTCAAACTCCTCCTTTCTTTTTCTCTGGTAAAGTCTAAGTTTCCTCCCTCTGCCCTCAGGCCGGTTTCTTTCTCGGCCTGCCCTTTTCTCCCCTGGGCCGTTTCCTGGCCCAGCTCTCTCCCGCGGCCTGCCTCGGCTCGCGCCCCCTCTTGCTGGGCCGCGTGCCGCCTCGGCCCGGTCCGCTCTGGCCCGCGCCCCCCCGGCCACGTGCGCCGCACGTGCCAGGGAGAGCCGCGTCGCCCCCCCAGCAGCGCCGTTTCTTCTCTCTCCCTCTTCTCCCCAACGGCTCCCGCCGGCGCCGTTCCGTTCCTGCCGCCGCCCCCAGCCCTGCCTCTGCGCGCGTGCCGCTAGGGGGCGAGCGCGCGCCCCCTCTCCGCTTTTTCCCCCTTCCCGTTTCGGTAGGGGGGCAACCCCCCCTTTCCCCTTCCCATTTTTTCTTTTCCCCGGTCGCCGACCACTGCCGATGTCATCCGCTGCCGCGCTTGGCCGCTAGCGCGGGGAGCGCCAGCGCGGTCCCCTCGCCGCGCTCCACCGCCTCTCGGCCGCACCGTCTCTCTCCCTTCCCGGCCGAACCGACCTAGTGCCCCCTCCCCCCTATAAAATTTCCCCCCCCTCGCTCCCGGCCGCCATCACCGCCTCCCCGAGCTCGCCCCTTTCCCGTTGCCGCCGCCGCCGAGCTCCACCCCTCTTGCTGCCCGCCGCCACGAGAAGAGGAACCCGGCGCCCCCCTTCTTCCCCGGCCCGGGACCGCACCACCGCTGCCCCGCGCCGTCACCCCGTCCCCGGCGAACCCCTCTCGCGTTAACTCTCCGTTCCGCCGTCTCCCTCTTCTTCTCCCCTTCTTTAGGCGCTAGCTAGCACCACCGCTGCGTGTTCGAGCCCTAGGCGCCGCCCCTGCACCGCCGTCGCTCGTCCTCGCCCGCCGCACCGCCGCCGCCGCTCGGGGCCGAGCCCCGCGTCGTCGCCAGCCGCCATCGGCCTACCTCCGGCGAATCCGACCCGGCGACTCGATTCCTCTCTCTCCCCTCTTGCTCCGGCGCCACTCCCCTTCGCCGGCCTCGCACCGCGTCGCCCGAACCCCTCCGCCATCGCCGCCGTCGCCCGGCCGGCCTACGTGGCCGCCACGCAGGCGCCACGCGAGCGCCAGCCGGTGCACTCCCTTCTTCCCCTCCGTGCGCTCGGTCCGCATAGACCGCGCCGCCGACGGGGGGGCCCCGCCCTAGCGCCGCGCGGCGGGCACGGTCCACCGGATCGGCCGTCCGCGTAGGCCGCGGCCTGCCCCGGCCCATCGGCCTCGCTCCCCCTTGGCCCAACGGCCTCCCTTTCGCGTATCGGCCTGGCCGCGTCGCCAGGCCGACCATCTGGGCCTCCTTGGCCGACCGGCCCAGTCGGCCCCTCGGCCACTCGGCCTCCGTGCCCAGTCGGCCCGAGTCACTCGGTCCGGCCAGTCGGCCCCGAGTCACTCGGGAGGCCAGACCAGGCCGCGCCACTCGGCCGTGGGCCATTCCACTCGGGCATCGGCCCATCCGATCGGCCGCGCCCATTCCTTTCCCTTGGGCCGCACCAAGCCACCTACAATAAAAGTCCGATTCACATCCCTCCTTCCTTTTCTTTTCAAAGGAAATTTTAATTCCTTTTCCTTTAGGCAGAAAATCTTTTATCTTCGGAAATCCATATCTTCTCAACCGTTCGTCCGTTTAACTCCGTTCCACTTCCAAAATTTCTCAAAAATCGAGATCTATCCAATGGCATGCTCAGTGGTCTTTAATAGGGCTTCTTTTTTATCGCTTTGTTAAGTCGTCTCGTTTCGCGTGTAGTCTCGGAGCCCGAAGACCCGCAGTGCGCGGATTTCGAGGAAGAAGCTTAAGATCTCGAGCAAGGCAAGTCACCTTTGATCAATTGAACCTATAATTTAAATTAAGTATTTTGATTCCACAAACTATGCATTACTTAGGTTACACTTGGCACTTGGCCTCGGTTTGCAATACAACCAGCAGGCCCTACCCATTTGTTGCATTCACCTTCCTTGATTATTTGAATACCCTAACACCCTTGTCACCCCTCAGGTGAAATCTCGATATTCACACCTCGCGTATGAATATCGAGACTCCCCTCAAACTTTAAAATTAATCACATGGGTAAAACTTGAGTTTACAAAATGCTTGGAAAACCCGACACTTGGGTCGGTGCCTTGAAAATAAAGTGAGTTTCTAAAACTCGCGGTACGGGAGACGTACTGGAGGTACGGTCTGCCCGTTCTCGCTCTAAGGACCGATTCCTTGGGAATTACATCCGAGCATATGTCAAGTACGACCACATGGGTGATATGGGACGCCCCTGGCGGAGTAATTAGCTAGGCCAGGGAAATCTTGATGCCAAGGGACAAGTGGATTCGCCGGGGTGGTGTCGGGGAGGACCCCTGGGCTTCCTGGCACAGTATGGTCTGGGACCTAACCTGGTGTTGGTCCGTGGGACCCCTCCCGTTGGCATAAGATGACCCTGAGTCGGCTTTCGAAATGCCTTGTCGTGAAAGCCTCAAGGTCGCCAGACGTGACCGAGCGTCGCGGGCTGGGTGATTCGGGGTTAGTAACGTCGTGTGGGTAAAGTGTACCCCCTCTGCAGAGGTTAATAACTGTTCGAACAGCCGTGCCCACGGTCATGGGCGGATGTGAGGTGATTCCTTAGCGTAGTTTTAATGAACACTTTGTAAACTGCTGTTGGTGTGTGAGGTTTTCCCTTCTGTGCTTGGTTTAAGGCTGTTGGAGCAGCCGGTGTCGGTGAACGATTGGCAGGGAGCCTCTCGTTCCGACGTGTTTGATGTGTGGTTGTTGGTGCAGCCGGTGTTGGTGAGCGATTGGCAGGGAGCCTCTCGCGTGTGGCTGTTGGAGCAGCCGGGTCGGCAAACGATTAGCAGGGAGCCCCTCGTGCCGACAAGAATCAATCGATACATTTTCACTGCTCCGACCGGATGAGACGCACTTTCTCATCCGTGTCGTTGAGAAGCACTTACTTAGATGTTTCTAAAGTCTTAAACTAAAATCAATTGTGAAAAACAACTGGCTTTCCCTTGAAGCTTGCATTAAACACTTAATTTCCCCTGACTTGCTGAGTACTCTCGTACTCACCCTTGCTCTATATAATTAAACCCCCCCCAGTTCTCAAAGACGAAGAGGTGGACCCGGCTGAGGAAGAGTTCTTCCAGGAGCAAGCAGACTTCGAGCAGTAGTAGGGTTTCGGCCTTCCCCTAAGGCTTTGCTTGTGGCTTAGGGCTAGTCTTCGCTTTCCGCTTCCGCCTTTTTGTAATGCTGTTGCGAACTCGGGTTCTGTCCGCAGTTCCAACCTTGGTTGTAACCCTACTCTTAATAAAGAGACCGCTGTTGTTGTGATATTCTGTCTTCCTGTTGTACCAGCGCTATTTCCTGGGACTGGTACAGGCATACAGGTTAATTTGGATCGCCTTATACTGGCCTCCGTTCGGGGCTAGTTTGGGGCACGACAGAAGATGGTATTAGAGCCCAGCTTTGGCCTTAGGACGAAACCCGACGTTAGATGACCGTAAGGATGCTAAGTTCTGAAAAAGCTATTTGCGAAAAGTTCGGTTCTTTTCTTCTTCTCTTACTCTGTTTACAAAACTGGTTACTGACTTCTCTTTCTTTTTCAAAATTGTAGATGGCAGTCAATGCCACCCACAGTTCCCACGGCGTTGGTAAGGGTCACCACGTCGACCAGCTGAGAGACCTCGCTGGCTTCCTTGGCTTCTCTTGTCCCGAGTACGCTGGGTACTCCGTGGACCGCTTCCCTCCCCGCTATGAGCTGTCCGTGTACCTTTACCCCCGCGAAGGTACACACAGCGCTGGCCTTCGCCCTCACCACTTCAACTTGGCTCGCCCCACGCTCCAGCTCGCGTACCAGGACCTCTCCTGGACTGCTCTGCATCGCTTGGCCTACGACTACCGTCGCCGCCTCGCAGGTTCGGCCTTCCGGCTGATCCCGCAGCTCCCTCCTGGCCGTGCAGACAGCCGCTACCCTTGCCCTTACCGTGAGTCGCACCCTGCGCCGACGCGCATGGTGGAGCTTTCTGGCGCTCAGGCCACTCAGCACGACCTTCTCCTTGAGGCTTACCGCTCCTTGGCTCGCCGTTACGCCGCGCTGGAGGCCCGCCTTGCTGAGGAGGGTGTCACCTCCGTGGACACTACCTCCTGGGACTCTGGCCGCCTTTGCCACTCCAGCCACCTGTCCTTCTACAGTTCACGTGGCTCTGCTCGCACTCCCAGCGGCCCACGCTCCCCCAGCCCGCGTGTGCCGTACTCGCCAGTTTACTCTCCCTACCCCCACCGTGCCAGCCCCTCCTACACCCCAGGCCACACCCCAGTCGTCAGCCGTCGTGGGCTCCGACTGATCCGCACCGCGCAGAAGCGCGTTGTGGGCTCCTCCACTGTGTTTCGTTTCGACCACCCAGCTCCTACCCCGCCAGCAGGCCGCCCTGCTGCCGGCCCTCGACAGGTTCCGCCGGTCCCTTCGCGTGCGCCGATCGACGTGTCCTCTTCAGACGAGCCGACCACCGGAGCCAGCCAGGCAGGAGAGCAGTAGAGTTTGTCTGCTGCAGGTGGAGTTCGTGTGCCAGACCTTTTGTACCGCCGCCAACTCTTTTGGAGTCGTGGCGAGGTAGTGTGTGAGTGTGTTGTTGTGGGTGTTGTCTAGTAGTCTGGATCTCTGAGGTGGTGTGCGCACAGTCAAGCTCGGCGCAGCTCTGTGACTTGTCCACACCCGTTGTATTAGGTGCTTTCCGAGTTGAGAAAAGCTTTATGACTAGTGTGTGCTTTCTGAGCTCGTTTACTTTACTTCTCCCCTTTTAAGTGCTGTTCTGTTCTCTTACCCCGCCCTTTCTGGGAGATTAGATGGCTGGTCGTCTTCGTCGTGCCGCTCGTGCCCCAGCTTGGTTGGGTTACGAAACCCGCAGGGAAGAACCAGAATCGGAAAATGAGTCAGGAAATGAACCGGTTAATGCTCCAGCTCAGGCAGATCCTGCAGCAAACCGCGCACAGGACTTACCCCCGCCTCCCCAGCTTCAGGCAGATTACCAGCACATGATGGCAGTTCAGACTCAAATCTTGCAGGGCTTAGCCCAAGCCATCGCAGGCATCCAACAGAATTTGCAGCCGCAGGCTCCGCACCCAGTGCCCATCCATAACAACAACCACAGATCTAAGCTGATAGACTTTCTAAGATCCCATCCACCGGAATTCTCTGACACCGTCGAGCCCGTTGAGGCCGACGATTGGCTAAAGGATATTGAGAGAAAGCTCAACCTAGTGCAGTGCACTCCAGTGGAAAAGACCCTTTTTGCTGCACATCAGTTAAGAGGTTCTGCAGCCGACTGGTGGGAGAATTACTGTAATGCCCATCCGGACGCTGTCAACATTGAGTGGGCAGAGTTCGCCGATGCTTTCCGTGCAGCTCATGTGCCCGAAAGTACCATCGATATGAAGAAAGAAGAGTTCAATCGCTTGAAACAAGGTACAGGAAGTGTCAATGAGTACTTAAGCCGCTTCAACAAATTGGCTCGGTATGCCCCCGAGGAAGTGGACTCCGACAAGAAAAAGATCAGGAAGTTCCTGAAAGGAATCGCAGTAGGGTTGAGAATCCAGTTGCTTGCCCATAATTTTCCCACTTTCCAACACATGGTCAATAAGGCCTTGCTACTGGAGGATGCCAGAAAAGAGGCAACTGAGGAATACAAGAAGCGCAAGTCTACCCACCAAGCGCCCCCTTTCCGAGGTGCGCCACGCCCTCGTGTTGGACATCCCATGCAGTACTACCAACCTGCCCATCAAGTCAGTCGCCAACCTGGCTTTACTCCCCGTCCGCCAGTGCCTCGCCCTACTCCGTCGTCCCAGCAGCATGCCCCTAGTGGCAATACTACAAGGAACAGTGTCTCCTCCTTCAATTCACCCACAGGAATGGCAAATGTGCAGTGCTTCACGTGCAAACAAATGGGACATTACGCTAGGCAGTGCCCTCGAAATCAGGGAAACTCTAACCCCGTACACTCTGATGCTAGCTTCCCCAGGACCCCAGCACCTGCACAGTCCCGTCCAATCACTCAGACAAGTGGACAAGGTTCTCGCGCCTCCAACAACTTTGGACGAGGTCGAGTGAACCACATTCAAGCTGAAACTGCCCAAGAGGCCCCCGACGTGGTGATGGGTATGTTCTCTGTCAACTCCATACCCGCACTCGTTCTATTTGATTCAGGAGCTTCTCATTCGTTCATATCGCAAGCTTTTGTGAAAAGAAATGGTTGGAAAACCCAAAATTTACAAGTACCTATGGTAATACATTCACTGCTCCGGCCGGATGAGACGCATTTTCTCATCCGTGTCGTTGAGAAGCACTTACTTAGATGTTTCTAAAGTCTTAAACTAAAATCAATTGTGAAAAACAACTGGCTTTTCCTTGAAGCTTGCATTAAACACTTAATTTCCCCTGACTTGCTGAGTACTCCCGTACTCACCCTTGCTCTATATAATTAAACCCCCCCAGTTCTCGAAGACGAAGAGGTGGACCCGGCTGAGGAAGAGTTCTTCCAGGAGCAAGCAGACTTCGAGCAGTAGTAGGGTTTCGGCCTTCCCCCAAGGCTTTGCTTGTGGCTTAGGGCTAGTCTCCGCTTTCCGCTTCCGTCTTTTTGTAATGCTGTTGCGAACTCGGGTTCTGTCCACAGTTTCAACCTTGGTTGTAACCCTACTCTTAATAAAGAGACCGCTGTTGTTGTGATATTCTGTCTTCCTGTTGTACCAGCGCTATTTCCTGGGACTGGTACAGGCATACAGGTTAATTTGGATCGCCTTATACTGGCCTTTGCTCGGGGCTAGTTTGGGGCGTGACAGCTTGCGAGGTTGCTTTGATTACACGCAACTATGGCACATAGAACCTTTGACAATTGAAAACTTAGGAATTAAACACATACTGGAAAGCCGAGACATCAAGCCAAAATTAATATGACATAAACGTGAGTGCCAAACATTAGCCTTATTATCCACACTGCCACAAATATGGTTCACATAGTTATTGCAGAAATCAGAAAGGGAAAAACAGAACAAGCCTCCGCACTCATAGCCTTTACCAATAAAATATCCATGTTTAGACACGACTATTTTATTAGACTCAAACACCAACTTAAATCCGTCTCTACATAGACGAGAACCACTAATGAGATTCTTGTCAATAGTAGGGACATGCTGCATGTTCTTCAGCTGCACGATCTTTCCTGAAGTAAACTTCAGATCTACCGTGCCAACACCATGAACAGAAGCATGCGACCCATTCCCCATTAGGACGGAGGAATCTCGTGCGACTTGATAAGAAGAAAACAATGAGATGTCAGCACAAACATGTACATTGGCACTTGTATCAACCCACTAGTTTGTATACTGATTAACTGAGAAAACAGTAGGTAAATTACCATACCCGCTTGCATCTCCAGTGTTGCCAATGGTCACATTGGCAGACTTAGAGGTCTGCCCTGCAGGTGCCTTCATCCCCTTGCGTTGTGGACAATTCTTGGCCAGATGACTAGGCAAGCCACACATATAGCAAGTTCTCTCATCCTGGTTCAGATTGTTGTTCTTCTTCTTCTGCTTGAAGTTGGTGGTCTGCTGGGGTTTGTATTTCTCTTTGTTCTTGTTTTGGGCCTTGTGCACGACATTGGCACTATACTGCCCACCATCGCCCTTAGATGCGAAGTCTTTTTTCCGAGCTTTCTCCTCAACATCAAGAGACGCTATTAATCCCTCAACAGAGTACTCCTGTCTCTTGTGTTTGAGTGCAGTACGGAAACTTCTCTAAGAGGGAGGTAGTTTCACAATAATGCACCTGGCTACAAATATGTCGAGTAAGACACACTTAAGGAGTTCGAGTTCCTTAGCCATGGTTTGTATTTGATGAGCCTACTCAACTATAGAACGGGTGTCAACCATCCTGTAGTCATGAAACTGCTTCATGATGTACAGATCATTGCTAGCGTCAGTAGCACCGAATTTGGTATTCAGTGCATCCCACAACTCCTTAGCGTCGGTCATGTGCATATACACCTCAACCAGACGATCTCCAAGAACGCTAAGAATGCATCCCACAAAGAGATTAGTGGCCTCCTCGAATTCTTGCTACTTTTCAGTAGCAAGAACTCCATCAGGTTTGTCATTACTAACCCAGAAGCATTTTATAGCTGTCAGCCACAGAGTGACCCTGATCTGCCATCTTTTGAAGTGCACACCGGTGAATTTATCCGGCCTCAGTGCCTCGACAAAACCAGCCATATTAAAATCATAGTGCCTATAATAAGGTTTTTGAATTATTGAAAATATAAGCACATAGTGATTTAATTTATTCCATAAATAAATCATAGCATTGCATATGCAAACTAACATAATCGCATTATTCGATCTACACATGTAAACTAGACAGTAAAACATAAACAGATCAAAAACGCGAAACATGTTTGATTTGTATCGAGAATTCTGGAAGTTCGGCTACACAGCGGGAAGGACTCGTAGTATCGGGCGTTGACGGCGGCGCGTAGCACCTGAGCGAAGAGGAAGACGAGCTGTTGTGGACGAACAGAAAGCAGTCGCGCGAAGCGCTTCCCAAAAACCTTATTGCCACCTTCTCCCAGTGCAGGACGTCAAAGGCGAAGGTTCCGGAGACCTGCTCTCCCGATCGTTGGTGCACGCCGGTGAACGAGACGGAGTAGACGACGAGCGACGGTGCAGTACAACTGAGGAGGCAAAACCCTAAGTGATTGCACGTACATTGCGTGAAGACGGTGGTTCGGTTTATATAGAGATGTCACGACGCTTGATCAGGGCACCTGCACGATCTCCACTCCGCGTAACTGAACCGGATAAGTCGCGCGTAACTTAATCGAACTCCACGCCGCTCCACGCACCGGATTATTTGGTGTGTTTCCAAAAACTAAACCGAATTTGTTTGCAGCAAAACAAAACTGCAAAAGGAGACCGCATCTGCGCAAGGATGAGGAACCAATTTGGCATACCATTCACGCGCATGTTACGTACGCACCTCGCCTGGCGAGCGCGCGCATGTGTTCCTCTTGTTCTCTCCACCACACATGCCTCAAGTGGCTAGGTGAGCATCCTCCCATATAAGGAGGTCTCCCTCTCCTAGAATAGGCAAGGTGGTACTAAACTCCTCATGAGGTGGGCTTTTGTGATTTTCCAAAAAATTAATCTTCATATGGGCCTTAGCCCATATATCAATTCCAACAAATAGTTGCCCCCTCCGGCTATATGATTCTGGATGTTTTGGATGATGATACGGTTCACAAAATATACATTTGACTATATTCTTCTATTATAATATATACAATAAATAAATATATTTATTATAGTACTTTCTAAGATAAATCTATATATATTATTCTAGAACCTTTAAACTAAATATTTTATTTAAAGTTATTGATAGTGAAAGTTATATAAGTTCGATCTCAATCTTATCTAAAACGTTGTAATACGAATTATGAAACTGGAGAGAGTAAGTTCTCTTCATAAATTGGCCCTTTAGCCAAGTTTTTTACACTTTATCCAAGCTCATCTATCTAGGTGGGACATAGTTTTGAAACAGAATACTGGAATAAGTGGATGCATGGGCAGGGATTGAGGCTCAAAACCAAAGTCTTTACAATTTATTATTATATACGAAAAGTCTATAAAAAAAATTAAGTCTCATCAGCTCTACCAAACCATCACGTGTCTCTTAAAAAATTTAAAAAATTCTGAAAACAAACAGAAACACCTACCTATAGATTTTCACTTAAATCAATGTACCCACTATTTTGAACCTCTCAAAAATCTAATTTCCGCGTGGTGTCCAGGTTCTTGTACAAAGCTGCCATCCCGTCCGACTCCGACGAGAACTCGCCGGCGCAGCCGAGCCCATGGAGGCTGTGCACCGTGTCACAGGTGGAGGAGCTTAAGATGCTTCTGCGGGTGTTCCCTGTGTGGGCCTCGCTGCTCGTCTTCTTCGTGGTGACCGCGCAGATGTCGTCGACGCTGATCGAGCAGAGCACGGCCATGGACGGCCGCGTTGGCCCCTTCACCGTGCCGCCAGCCTCGCTCGCCACCTTCAACGTCGTCGGCGTCCTCATCTGGGTCCCCGTCTACGACGCCGTGCTGGTGCCACTGGCACGGCGCGTCACCGGCAACGACCGGGGCCTCTCGCACCTGCAGCGCATCGGCGTCGGCCTCGCGCTGTCCGCGATGGCCATGGCGTACTCGGCGCAGGTGGAGAGACGGCGACGGCGACTGGCGGAGGAGGCGATGAGCATGATGTGGCAGGCGCCGTGCTACATTGTGCTGGGCATGTCGGAGGTGTTCACCAGCATCGGCATGCTGGAGTTCTTCTACGAGGGGTCGCCGGAGTCCATGAAGAGCCTTGGCACGTCGCTCGCGCACCTGGCCGTTGCGACCGCGAACTACCTCAACTCCGGCGTGCTCGGCGTGGTGGCGGCGGCCACGGCGCGCGGCGGGTGGGGCGGGTGGATCCCGGACAATCTCGACGAGGGGCACCTGGACTACTTCTTCTGGATGATGGCTCTTCTTAGCGTCCTCAACCTGCTGCAATTTCTTCATTGCTCCATCGGATACAGAGGCAATAATAACACGCTGTCATCTTGACATATATACTCTTCTTCATCGCTTATTTTTGATGCTGTAAATTGAATTGTTGTCATTCTTCTTGGATCTCTTGCCAACGTACTGGGGATGCGAAAAAATGCAGATTTTGTAATTAAATCTTAGGCCAGTAGAGATACTTTTACCTAAATTTCATTTTGCATTTCTGAAAACCAGCGCGGCCTTTTATCTAAAAATATTACCCAAATTTAATTTCATAGGTACTAAACTAAGATGACTGGAAACCCAAATTAAGTTCAAACTTTCTCCCATAATTCTCTGATTCTCTCTCTCTCTCTCTCTCTCTCTCTCTCTCAATAAACAAAACCTTGTCCAACTTTCTATCTCTTCAAGTTGTCATTGGGATACAAGCTGCATATTTTCAAGCAAATAAGGCTTACATATAGTAATTTCAAAGGAAACCGAGGATTGTGTTGAAGAGTGAAGAGAAAGATCAAACCCTCCTCGATCACCTTCCCCCGAAGGGCTATGCTGCAATCTGCTTGGTCCGTACACCGTGCTCGCTTGCGGTTGATTTGTTTTTTTCTTGGCGGCGGCTGCTTCGGCTGCTGCTGTTCAAAGTAAGGGGAGTGGCGGGAGAGGTGACGAATTCTAATTCCATTTGGATTTGGGGCCGATTTGATGGTAATGGTCTAGGGGATTTCAATTGCTTTTAACAGAGATGGGGAAATAGAGACAACGACGTGCTCCCATCTTCTGCCTCTGCCTGCTTGTCAGTGAATAAGTTAATCTCTCTCGCTTTTTGGTAGGAGCGGATAATTAATCTTGGTGACATGTCTGTCTGTCTATCTGTATGTCTGTCTATCTATCTATTATATACTAAAAATCAATGAAATTTCCTATAAATCACTACTACAAAATTAATTTTTTTGGACGAGAGCCCCATAGGTTGTAAGTGAACCGTAATTGGTCACGCTTGCAAAAATCAGCCTGCATTTTCGTATACAGCTCCTTAAAAGACTCGCATGCGAAAATGTATTTTTACATGAGGGCCTATTAAGAAACCCGCTTGTAAAAAGTCCAGCTGACCTCCCTCCACCTTAAAAAATCTACTTGGCCACTCCCTCATCCTTATCCTATCCGGTTCCCCCACTTCTCTCCTCTCTCCATTCTCTCTCTCTTTCTCAGCCCTCCTCTCTCTCAGCCACCGGCGGTGGAGGAGGTTGGTGATGGCGGTGACCAAGGTCGGCGATGGCGATGCCGCTCTCCCATCGCTTTCCCCCTCCCCCCCGACAGCGACCGAGTGGCCTCTCCACCTCCCTCGCGGATCCGTCGCCGGTTGGCTTCGAGAAGGGTGGATCCAGCGACGATGGTGCTAGGGGAGGCAGATCCAGCAGTGGTACACGAGAGGCATGGTGGCGGCGGTGGGGAGGCGTGGCGGCGGCAGATTCAACGGTGGGGAGGCACTCGGCGGTGGATCCAGCTCCCCCTCCTGCTCGGCGATGGCAACGACAACGAGTGGCAGCAGCGACGGGAAGGGCGAACCTGGTGCCCCCTTCCTCTTTCGTGCAGATCTCACCCCTCACGATGACGACAACGAGGATGACGAGGATGGCGGTAGCAGCTTCGAGCGACAACGACGATGACGAGGATGGAGGCGGCCGCTTCGAGCAACGACGGATGGCTTCTAGGGTTAAGGTTTCAGGATTTTGGGGTTTTTTAATTTTTAATTTTTCTTTTCACGTGCGGACGACATAAGCACCCGCACGTGAAAATCGGATTTTCACATACAGGTGCACCACCCGCCTAGAAAAATCGTTATTTTTGCAGACCTTTTTGGGCCAACAGGCAGCTCAACCGCAATCCTAAGTTGCCACGTGGCGCTGCTATGAACGATCCTATGCCGCCATGTGGCATTATAATAAATGAAAGAAGTGACAATTGCTCATTTGATCCTATTCTGAAGTCTAACTACCAATTTGACTCCTATTTTTCAAGTTTACTTATTTGACCCTCTTTTCCAAAATCGAACTTGTCGTTTGACCTTGTTTTCAAACACCATTAGGGTTTCATTTAAAAAAAGAAAAATATAGTTATGTGCCAAACTGACAAAATTACCCCTAAGAACACAACATACTATACCAAAATCTCTTCTCCTCCATTCATCTCTGGGAGTGGCGGCGGCGCGAGGAGGGAGCGGGGCCGGTGGTGCACAGTGGGAGCGGAGGTAGTGGCGGCGGCAACACACGGAGGCGTCGGCACACGAAGGAAGCGGTGGCGGCACGGAGGAAGCAGCGACGACGATGGTAGGGAGTGGGGCCGGCGGCGCATGGTAGGAACGGAGGTGGCGGCACATGGTGGGAACGGAGGTAGCGCCGACTCTGTTTTTTCTTTTTTCTGTGTGTTTCTTCTTTGGATGCAATTTGGAATGACAAAATTTGATTTTGTCAAATTTGTCAATTTGAAGCTAAATCTGTCAAAGCTATGCCAAATTTATTACAAATATGTTAAAGATTCAAATAAACAAAAAGATTTTATTTGTATGTATGTATATTTGTGTGTGTGTGTGTATATATATATATCACTATCAGTTCACAAATATGCATGACTTAATTACATCTACACTGTCAACAAGTAATAGGTTATATCATGGCGCTTTATTTGGCAATCGAGAATTATGAGATGTCGTGAAAAAAATAATGATATGGATTATATCACCACACGAATATGCTTAAAATGTGGGGTCCATTCTATTTGGCCCATATGGGAATAACCTAAAGGCAAAATTTGCTACGTTTAAAATTTGTTGTCTTTATTGTAGGGAAAAAATTGACACGGCTATTGGACACCCCGAATAACTAGTAATTAGTTGTGAAACACCGTGGCCATATTTTATTATTTCTGTTCCAAATGGAGATAGAAACATTTAGGTGCTTGTAGCCACTGTGGACATCATCCCATTTTAGGGCTTTGGTTTTGGAGAGGGGACCATAAGAGGGAAATTGGCTTGGGTCTGGTTCAAAATATAGTCAAGTTACAAGCATCTGGCCTAGCGGTAGAACTATCTTTTCCACACAGTTTCTCTTTCTATTTTGACCAGAAATAATAAAATAATGACCACGGTGGCTCATAGTTAATTACTGGTTTTTTGGGTTGATAAATTGTCGTGTCACCTTATATGAGCGTTCTAGGGTAAAGCACAAACTTTGGGTGTCTTATAGCAAATTTTGTCTAATCTAAAGTATCAAGAGTATAGGCCATGTGTTTTTTCCTCTTTAATTTATATTAATAACACATAGTATGTTGGTATTTCATACTAAGTTTGGTTAATTAGGGAAGACTAATCATATTAAACTTAAATATGAGAATTCATGCAATAAAAATATACAGTATAAAAATAAGAAACGACCTAACAAAATTGTACTTTGGTCCATGTTACTTAAACATTTATAAATGCTCTAGACATACTTATTTCAAATCAAATTCTTTTTTAAAGAACAAAATAAAGTACATAAAAAAAGAAGGACGTAGAAATAAATGGAACTATGCCTTTAATTAGATGAAATAGTCCTATTAGCCATATTTTCAATAGAATATATCTTCAAATATATCTAAAATCCCTAAATACATCTATAGTATAAAAAAATTTGTTACTCAAAGTTTAGAAAAATAAGATATTAAGAAAAGATACACACACAGTACAAATGATAGTTTTATAGTAACCAACTCCATTATTACGACAAAATACTTTTTCATAAATTCAAGATTGCACGGTTCCAAGTAATTTTAGTTTAGAATTCATATATTGCAAGGGTAATTCAAAGAATATTATAACCAATGTTCAAAGCAAACCCACACAAATTATTGACAAAAAATAGATTTATAATAGATTAAAAGAATATTTCATTCGTAATAAAAATTTAAGCAACATCACATAAGATGCCAACGCATATGCATGAGCTACTTTCCTAGTTGATATAATTAGTTAATGTTTTGTCGATGGATGACCAGTGGACTACTGCAGTTAAGGAAACTAAAAAAATTGGATTTTTTAAAGTACCCTTGGGTGAATGTGAGTCATCCATTAGATTAGATCCAAAGGAGGAGGTTTATTTCTACTTCAGCCAGAAGTTGGTGTAGTACAAGGGTACATCTGAAAAACAGATTTGTGGCATTGGTGTAGTACAAGGGTATATCTTTGCTATGACATTGATGCAACCCATACAAGGCCAAAGGTTGGCTGCAGCCCCCACGCTCTTCCTCGAACAAAGCAAGAGCCACCGCTTTCCAAGTCATCGCCCCCATGGTCGCCTCTCCGGCCGTGTGCCCCTTCTTTACCCTGCCTCAAAAAAGCTCCGTCTCATCTCTACGGCCGCCTCCTCCACCATGAATGCGGCGTCCATGAGCTCGTCAGACACTAAGAAGAAGACCATCATTTTCATGGCTGGCGCAACATGGGCTTCTTGCCCGAACTAACAAGTGGGTCGTGGAGAAGTTGCGTATGAATCCATTCCATTGCCATCCGGAGTCACTCTAAGCAGGCTAGTGCCTCCGCCTGCACTGCAGAGCTGCATAAATGCAAGGGCTAGTTGCCAGCAGCACTAGACCCCTGCTATCTCTCACGATATTTCCAGCACTTGATTCACCGGTTTCTTTCTTGAAAGTAACATCCATGTTAACCTTTGCATGTCCTTCCGGTGGCATTGCCATTTCTCATTCTGCACAGGCTGATTCTGATATACATTCTCCGTTTGTTCAACATACATATTTTCTTTCCCTCTGCATCATTAGCTATTTGTCGGATCGGCAATAGTGTGTTTTCATAATTGACAAGAAAGGTTGCAGACTTTGAGATTTTGGCCATATCTTTGCTATGAATCTGATCATTTAGAAGATATCATGCCCTACATTCTCCATTTGTTCAACATACATATTTCCTTTCCTTTTGACATCATTAGTTGTCGGATCAGCAACAGTGTGTTTTCATAATTGACAAGAAAGGCTACAGACTCAGAGATTTTGGCCATGCCTTTGTTATGAATCTGATCATTTCGGACATAGCCCCATAACATATACAACAAATGTGCTCTCTTAGTACTATTTATGGCTTTGAGATTGATGATTATAGGAGGTACTTGACAAGTACATAGGGGTGTGTGTGTAATTCCTTCGTCACGAGTTACTTAGCATTATCGGTTTATTTACCAAAATATTAAGATTGTAGGCTCTGAGGCAGTGAGGCCATAATGCATGCAGAAGATGAGCAGAGGCCTCTGATTCATCACCAGCCTCTCGCAGGTGTTATTGATGTGACCATGGCTATTATGGATACAACAATTGCTTACATCATATCTCAACAAGAAGATGTCAAAATCGAGTTGTCTAAGTTCTGGAATCCAATTCGACCACCTACTACACTGCTGATTTTAAATGGTCGCTAAATATGCACATGAGCTCTGTTTTGGGCCCATGAGTACTTGATGAAAAGCTCGTTGAGCCCTCTTTCCAACGGATCCAGCCTCATCATCAAATTCTATCTCAATTAGCTACAGTTGAAGAAACAAAGTGTTGCGTCACCTATAATGGATCTATGGGCTTATAACTTCATCTGGGACCTCGGCCCAGGTGGAGCCCATGTGGGGTGCGCCCCAACCTGGTGGAGCACGACCTAGGAACCCCCTTGGTCGTCCTCCTATCCCTTTAAATAGTTAGATACCCCTTCAGAGTTTCTCGGGTTTTGTTTAGATTAAAGTTTAGCTTCGCTACTTTGCCGTGTAATCCCGTGATCGGTTAGATTGCTGGTTTGCTCGTTAAGGAACCCCGTATTATTATTTGTATTCAATTGCTATTTGTAATTCAGATTGCTTTTATCTTGTTCTTGCTTGTTTCTTCGATTTGCTTGTAGGAATAAGGTTGATCTGCACCGGCAAGATCAACAACCCACGGAGTGGTGTATCGATCGCTAAGGCGCAACACAACAACGTCTCGTACAGTTGTAGTCGGGTCGTCAACGTTTCTGCCAAATCATAGTTATCATCAACTCACCGAAAGATTGGGACAACCAGATCCCTGAGCGTATCGAGTGGAGTTTAGGGTTTATCAAGTGGTATCAGAGCTTTCGTTGGTCGGTGAATTTTTATCTACCTATAACCAGAAAATAGCCATACAAAAAAATTTGCATCCATTTCCTAGCCATCGTTGTGCCACTGCATTGTTCTTTTTAGTTTTTGCTTTGTTGAGTTCTGTGTTGCATCGTCAAGTCGTGTTGCTGGTCTTAGCATCTAGTCCATTTAGAGTCTCAAGTTCTAGTCACGTTTAGTACCACTGTCATCGCCGCTGCCATCGTCGCCGTGTCTTTGTTATTGTCAGGACCCTTAAAAAGGGAATCGTCTCGCCGCCAGGGTTTGATTTTTGTAATTTTTAGAAGTTTTTGGCAGTTTGTTTTGGAGTTGTTGAGTTGCATCTAGGGTTTGCCATTTAGTCGACTTGTGCTTGTGCCCTGCTTTTGTTTCTGTTGCACGAGGAAGAAGAAAGAAGAGGATAGTAGATCGGTTTTTGGATGGAGTGCTACAATCTGTAGATTGGTTTCCTTTTGTGAGTCCCCACCCCACATGTCACGCCCCAAACTGGCCCCGGGCGGAGACCAGGGTAGGGCGGTCCAGATTGACCTGTATGCCTGTACCAGTCCCAGGAAATAGCGCTGGTACAACAGGAAGACAGAATATCACAACCACAGCGGTCTCTTTATTAAGAGTAGGATTACAACCAGGGTTGGAACTGCGGACAAAACCCGAGTTCACAACAGCAATACAAAAAGGCGGAAACGGAAAGCGGGGACTAGCCCTAAGCCACAAGCAAAGCCCTGGGGAAGGCCGAAACCCTACTACTGCTCGAAGTCTGCTTGCTCCTGGAAGAACTCTTCATTAGCAGGGTCCACCTCTTCATCTTCGAGAACTGGGGGGGGTTTAATTATATAGAGCAAGGGTGAGTACAGGAGTACTCAGCAAGTCAGGGGAATTAAGTGTTTAATGCAAGCTTCAAGGGAAAGCCAGTTATTTTTCCAATTGATTTTAGTTTAATACTTTCAGAAACCTCTAAGTGAGTGCTTCTCGACGGCACGGACGAGAAAGTGCGTCTCATCCGGCCGGAGCAGTGAAATTGTATCGATTGATTCTCGTCGGCACGAGAGGCTCCCTGCCAATCGTTTACCGACCCGGCTGCTCCAACAGCCACACGCGAGAGGCTCCCTGCCAATCGCTCACTAACACCGGCTGCTTCAACAGCCCCACGTTAACACGTCGGTACGAGAGGCTCCCTGCCAACCGTCACCGACTCCGGCTGCTTCAACAGCCTTAAACCAAGCACAGAAGGGGGAAACCTCACACCAACAGCAGTTCACAAGGTGTTCAATAAAACTACGCTAAGGAATCACCTCACATCCGCCCATGATCGTGGGCACGGCTGTTCGAACAGTTATTAACCTCTGCAGAGGGGGTACACTTTACCCACACGACGTTACTAACCCCGAATCACCCAGCCCGCGACCCTCGGTCACGTCTGGCGACCTTGAGGCTTTCACGACAAGGCATTTCGAAAGCCGACTCAGGGTCATCTTATGCCAACGGGAGGGGTCCCACGGACCAACACCAGGTTAGGTCCCAGACCATACTGTGCCAGGAAGCCCAGGGGTCCTCCCCGACACCACCCCGGCGAATCCACTTGTCCCTTGGCATCAAGATTTCCCTGGCCTAGCTAATTACTCAGCCAGGGGCGTCCCATATCACCCATGTGGTCGTACTTGACATATGCTTGGATGTAATTCCCAAGGAATCGGTCCTTAGAGCGAGAACGGGCAGACCGTACCTCCAGTACGTCTCCCGTACCGCGAGTTTTAGAAACTCACTTTAGTTTTCAAGACACCGACCCAAGTGTCGGGTTTTCCAAGCATTTTGTAAACTCAAGTTTTACCCAGGTGATCAATTTTAAAGTTTGAGGGGAGTCCCGATATTCGTACACGAGGTACGGATACCGAGGCATCACCTGAGGGGTGACAAGGGTGTTAGGGTATTCAAATATCAAGGAAGGTGAATGCAGCAAATGGGTAGGGCCTGCCGGTTGTATTGCAAACCGAGGCCAGTGCCAAGTGTAACCTAAGTAATGCATAGTTTGCGGAATCAAAATACTTAATTTAAATTATGGGTTCAATTGATCAAAGGTGACTTGCCTTGCTCGAGATCTTGAGCTTCTTCCTCGAAATCCGCGCACTGCGGGTCTTCGGGCTCCGAGACTACACGCGAAACGAGACGACTCAACAAAGCGATAAAAAGAAGCCCTATTAAAGACCACTAAGCGTGCCATTGGATAGATCTCGATTTTTGAGGAATTTTGGAAGTGGAACGGAGTTAATCGGATGAACGGTTGAAAAGATATGAATTTCCGAAGATTAAAGGATTTTCTGGAATAAAGAAAAGGAATTATTAATTCCCTGGAAAAAGAAAAGAAGGAGGGACTGAAATTGGACTTTATTTTGGGCGGCTAAGGGCAGCCCAAAGGATTTGAATGGGCGCGGCCGAATTAATTGGGCCGACGGCCCGAAGGGATCGGCCCATGGCCGATCGGCGCGGGAGAGAAATAGGCCGATGGGCCTAATCGGCCGATGGCGCGAGCGGGCCGGCGCTCAAGGGCGCGGCCCAAGCCGAGTGACACGGCCTGGTCCGAGCGGCGCGCGACCTGGTGGCGCGGCCTGGTCCGGTCAACGGGGCCGATGGGCCGGACCGAGGGACTCGGGCCGAGTGAGAGGAGGAGGCCGATGGGCCGGTGTAGGCCGCGGCCTACGCGGGCGGCCGATCCGGTGGACCGCGACCACCACGCGGGTGCTAGGGCGGGGCCCGCTTGGCAGCGGCGCGGTCTACGCGGACCGAGCGCACGGAGGGGATAAGACGGAGCGCGCCGGCTGGCGCTTGCGTGGCGCCTACGTGGCGGCCACGTAGGCCGGCCGGGCAAAAGAAGGGGAGTAGGCGCCGGGCGACGGCGGCGACGGCGGAGGGGGTCTCGTGCGGCGCGATGCGAGGCCGGCGACGGGGAGTGGCGCCGGAGCAAGAGGGGAGCGAGAGGATTCGAGCCGTGGCTCGGATCGGGCCGCGGGGAAGCGACGGCGGCTGGCGACGGCGCGGCGCGACGGCGGTAGCAGCGGCGCGGGGATGGAACGGAGAAGAGGGGCGGCGACCTTGGCGCGCCCAGAGGGGGGGTTTCTACGGGGCTAACGGCCTAAAACACGAGGGGAAAGGGGAGGGGTGGAGAGGAGAGGGAGATTTACCGCGGCGGGGCGGCAAGCCGGAGGCCGACGGCGCGGCGCGGCGCGGGCGCGGCGAGGCGGCACGAACCCGGGCCGGGGAAGAGGATGAGGGCGCCGGGCTCCTCTTCTCGCGGCGGCGGACGGCAAGAGCGGCGGCGCGACGGGTTGGAAGGGGACGAGCTCCGGGAGGCGGCAATGGCGGCCGGGTGCGAGGGGGGAAATTTGTATAGGGCGCTAGGTCGGTTTTGGGGGGGGGGAAATGTCGATTTTGGGCCGGGGAGAGGCGGTGCGGCCGAGAGGCGGAGCGCGGGACCGGCGCAAGCGGCCAAAGCGGCGCGGCAGGGTGACGCCGGCCGGTCGGGAAAAGGGGAAAAAAAGGGGGGAAAAGGGGGCTCGCCTCCTAGCCGATTCGGGTAAGGGCGCGCGCGCGGGGGGGGAGAGAGAGGGAGGCGCGCGCTCGGCGCCTTGGCGGCACGCGCGCGCAGCGCAGCGGCGGGGCCGAGGGGACCAGCGGCGGTGGCGGGACGGAACGGCGCCGGCGGGAGAGAGCTCCGGGAGAGAGAAGAAACGGGGAACGGGAGAGAGAGAGAGGGAGAGAGAGAGAGAGAGCTGGCGGACCGGCTCGGGCGCGTGCGGGCCGAGCGGCCTGGCGCGGCCCAGCGGGGGAAAAGGGCGGCCGGGCAGGCGGCTGGGCCGAGGCGGCACGCGGGAGGGAGCTGGGCCGGGCGACGGCCCAAGGAAGGAAGGAGGCCGAGAGGCTGGGCCGGGCGGCGGCCCAAGGAGGAGAGGGAGAGGGAAGTAGGCCGGAAAAGGGGGGACAGCCCACGGCAGAGGGAGGTAAAGTGGACTTTTTCTGAGGGTTTGAATTTGGGAGGTTTAGGGCTCGGATTTGAAATCCGATTTCGCGGTTTTCTCCGGGATTGAACTGAGAGGGGAAACACGAGACCTTGGCGCACAACAAGACTCAACCGAAGAGCAAACTTTCGCAATTAGGGTTTTTAGCAGATTAGTTTTCCCGCTAACGCCACGACAAAACGGGCGTTACACCACGTGAATCTCATCTTCTCCCATCCGAGTCCGACTCCCTCCCTCTCCTCTCGATTTTAATCTACACAATGACTTCTTGTATACTTTGGTAAAATTTTATTTCGGTGTCGGATTCAAGTTTCGTTTGCAAAAACGGAATCCATAAGAGGAGAGCATTTCATTTTTGTATAGATTGAATTTTAGGGTTTGGACATTTACATTTGAGTCCCTGTAATCTTGCATTCACGTCCTTGAGTCGTTTTTGCTGAAAAAATCAAAAAAAAGGCAGAAAGGTGCTAAAAAACAAAAGCCGCACCAAAAAAAAGAAAGAAAGAAAAGGAAAGGAAGAAAGAAAAACAGAAAGAAAAGAGAAAATCAGCTGTTATCTTTGAGTTTGCTTTTGTATATCAGAGTTGTGCTTGAGTTGTTCACCGTGCTGTCTTGTGGTATCGTTTTTGTATAGGCTCGCATCTCTAGTACGTTCTAGCCTAGGACCAGTACAGTACTTGACTTTGAACAATTATTCAACTTTGCATTCTCTGATTTGAGCATTTGCAAGTCCTTTGCTACATATGTAAGCCTACCCAGAACTTCACAGATTTGATTGCAACCGTATCGCAAGTGTTTGCCCAGGCATCGATACATCCAACCTTCATTGGGCCTAGGTTGAGTCGGTGTGGTCACCATTCCGCTTGCTTTGGTAAGATTTTATAAGAGGTTGCTTAAAAGCTCGAGTGTGCGATATTTGAGCCTCCAGTACCTAGTAGTTGATAGGAGCGTGCATATTCTTGTATGTGTTTCTTATTTGCTACTAACCATGGCAGGATTACGTAAGGGGATACGAGATGCTCAACATCGACTTTTGCACCTTCGATGAGATATGACGACTTCTCCACATGATTCATATGAGGTACCTGACTATAATTTGCACGATTTGAATCTAAGTTACCATTCTACGATGGTAAGTATGATTCTGTTGCTTATGTTGATTAGGAGCTAGCAGTAGACAACGAATTTGATAAATATGATTTTCTGATGCTCAAAAGATTAAGGCTGCTAGTAATAAGTTTACCTCTTCTGCATTCTTTTGGTGGAGTCATGTTAGTAATAAACCTAAAACTTGGGATGAGTGCAAAACCATAATGAGAAAGCGTTTTGTGAGTTCTTATTACAAATGTATTCTTCTTGAGAAACTAGAACATCTGAAACAAGGTGATAGAACTATTAGAGAGTACATCTATGAATTTAAAGTTTGTATCATCTACAGTGGTCTAAAAGAATGCAATAAGAACACAATGCATAGATTTTTCAAGGGGACTAATTCTGAAATTCAGGTTATGCTTGCTAATGTGACATATAATCATAATGGACACCTTTTCATGCTTTCTCGTAGCATTGAAAGTTAAATCATATCAAATGCGAGAAAGAATGAACAATATGATTTAGCTCCTGTTTCTGAATATCCTATATCCTTGTACAATGTTGATGTGCAAACATTGGAGGAGCAATCTTTTGCGTCTCATGTTACTAACGTTTTGCAGGGAGTTCAGAACATTCAACAAAAGAAGGAGAATGATGTACTTGAGAAGAAAGAGGAGAAATATGAAGCACCTGTGATGTCTGAAGAAAGTTTGCAAGGTAAAATAAATGATGCTGAGATAAATGAAGGTGAGTATTCTCAAGCTGAGCTATACATGTCCACTTTTCGTGGTATAGTCGAGCAACCATTAGTGAAATCAATTGCTGAGATTTTTTTGTCACAAGTTGATTTGTTTGCTATTCTTTGTGATAAAGAAGAGTTGTGTGATAAGGCTTCATTCATATCAATGCTACAACTAGTGAATGAACATGCTATTTCTAATATTAATTATTTATGTGCTGATTTTAAGCATATTGTTTACATTGCTAATGAAGTTGAGGAACGTGAATTGCTATCTTCTTTAAGTACTTTGGGCTATGTTCTATTTGATGACTTCTATGACCTCGATAATTTAAAGGAGAAATTATTTGCTATTGATTTGCCATGTCCAGCTAATACTATATTCCATATATTTGGGCAATATAATAATAGAGGAATATATTTGGTGCATAAAGTTTACATATGCTCAGATTTAGAACCTTCTGTATCGGTAGATAAAAATTTCAAGCTAGAGGGTATGTTATTGCTAATCATGCTACTTCGAATTTCTCTAGTTTTGATTGGAAGAAACAGGTTATTTTAAATGGACTACGCAAAGAGCACCACATGGAAAAACCGAGGACGGTTTTCCGTGAAGAAAGGAGGATGATGTGACCATGGCTACTATGAATACAACCATTGCTTATATTATATCACAACAGGAAGATGTCAAGATCAAATTGTCCATGTTCTGAAATCCAATTCGGCCATCTGCTATATTGCTGATTTCAAATGGTCACCAAATATGCATATGAGCTCTGTTTTGGGCCCATGAGTACTTGATGGAAAGCTCTTGGAGTCCTCTTTCCAACGGATCTAGCCTCATCATCAAATTCCATCTCAATCAACCGCTGTTGAAGAAACAAGGTGTTGCGTCACCTATAATAGGCCTATGGGCTTGTAACTTCATCTGGGACCTCTGCCCAGGTGGGGCCCATGTGGAGTGCGCCCCAACCTGGTGGAGCACGACCTAATAACCCCCTTGGTCGTCCTCCCACCCCTTTAAATAGCTAGGTACCCTTTTAGGGTTTCTCGGGTTTTGTTTAGATTAAAGTTTAGCTTCG
Organism: Oryza officinalis; assembly: GCA_008326285.1. Lineage (NCBI taxonomy): Eukaryota > Viridiplantae > Streptophyta > Magnoliopsida > Poales > Poaceae > Oryza > Oryza officinalis. The sequence continues at coordinate 1,001,011 of BDMV01000010.1, read as the reverse complement.
CTACTTTGCCGCGTAATCTCGTGATCGGTTAGATCACTGGCTTGCTCGTTACGGAATCCCAACTTATCATTTGTATTCAATTCCTATTTGCAATTTAGATTGTTTTTATCTTGTTCTTGCTTGTTTCTTCGATTTGCTTGCAGGAATAAGGTTGATCTGCACCGACAAGATCAACAACCCACGGAGAGGTGTATCGATCGCTAAGGTGCAACACAACAACGTCTCGTACGGTTATAGTCGGGTCGTCAACGTTTCTCCCAAATCGTAGTTATCATCAACTCACCGAAAGAAGGGGATAACCAGATCCCTAAGTGTATCGAGTGGAGTTCAGGGTTTATCAGCTATTCTATCACCTTGCTGTAAATTGTGATCCTGCGTCTCTAAGTATAACAAGGTTTCACAATTTCGGACCAAAAATTTTGGGTTTATGATGGTTACTGGTTGGATAGTCTACCGGCTGAAAGTTCCAAATTTTATCTAACCTAGCAAATATTTGTTCAAATTCTAGTTTACTGCAAAATCCCTGAATCGTTTTTCTTCTTCTGAATTTTACGAAATTTTGGAATTACAGTACCCTTGGCGCCCGGTAGGTTTATGCATTCTGAAATAATGAACTCTGAATTCTTTTTAGAAAATGAATCCTGAGTATATGCATCTTCGTTTCGCACATGACATGTATAAAGAAATTCAATTTTCCAAAAAGGATAGTTTGCGCGCTCTTTCTCTCTTTTTTTCAAGGGAGGATAGTTTTCTCTTGGTAAACAATTAAAGGTTCATGTTGTTTAGAAACGTTTTGAATTGTCAACCTGATTACTTTGGATAGTTTGCATTTTAGGATGAAGGTTCATAATATACAAGGGATGGAACGGTGGATTTTAATAACCAGCCTGCTCTGAAGCATAACAGAGAAAATTGGAGAGTATGCCTTTTCATTTTAGGTACTATCGAAAAGGTCGCATTGATTCAAGATTTCATTTTTACAGTCCTCTTTTGACCTCTTGAACCTTCAAAAGCAACCTATTGAATCTTCTTGGCTTCTTGGCTGACACGTATTGGGAAAGACCTCTCAATTTACATAATTGTAAGTGTAATAAGAAAAATATTAATTGGCCAATCTATTCAGGGCCATGTCTTATATGCCAGTCCTAATATATTTTTTACATCACGGGATGCTCATTTTGACGGTTTCAGCATCACTTCCATTGCATTTGCATTTGTCCGGCGTTCATCATGTTACGCTGTATCGTGGGCCCTACCTTGTCTCACTTGGAACTGGAGGCATCAAGTTCTGCACTTCAGCCCTCAGGGCTGATCAGTTTGATGTTGCTGACCCACTAGAGGAATAAAAAGTGCTCATTAATTCTTCAACTAGTACTACTTCTTGATCAACATCGGATCCCAGCTATCAGAAACTTTGCTTGTTTGGTGCAGGACAACATTGGTTGGGGGGTCGAATTCATAATCCTGATGATTCTAATGAGTCTCGCTATTGCAGTGTTCGTGGCCGGCAGAAGGGTGTACAGGTACAATAAACCTGAAGAAAGTCCAATGAAAAGAGATTCCCGAGTGATTGTTGCATCTATAAGAAATCGCCATCTGCAGTTGCCTGATGATAGCTCAACCCTCCATGAGCTACCGTTAACTTCATAATCAAATTGTAAGATCCATCATACCAGTGAATTCTGGTGCTTGAATTGTCACCAAATACAAGTTGCTGCATGTTGGAACAAGAAAGTTTTCAAATTTGAAATTTTGTTTTCTTGCTGTGAGTGTTTGTTTTGCAAAGTATAAGTCCTGCCATTACTTAAAATAGAGTGCATATATGCATCACCACTCCAACATGAGTAGTGTTGCACAAATCTAGCATTGGAGTAGCACTTTCCACAATAGCTATGGTCTACTCGGCGTTGCTCGAATCAAAGCACTTGCCGGCCACGACAATGCAATGAGCATCATGTGGCATGCTCCACTCTACCTCATATTCGACTGCATTGGCATGATTGAATTGCTCTATATATGACCAGTCCCCAAACTCCACGAAGAGCTTGAGCTCTGTGCTTGGGCAGCTCGCCATTGTGGCTGGAAACTATCTCAACTCCAGCATCCTCAGCATTGTTGTGGTAGCGACGTTGCTTGATAGGGCTCCTGGGTGGATCCCATCCAACCTAAATGAAGGGCACCTAGACTACTACTTCAGGATGATGGCTAGCTGTTCGTAGTCCCCTGAATTTTTTGCTATTACTGCACTCACTGCTCCATGAGGTATAGAGGCAGCTCATCAGCATCTTGACACTTTTTTCTATTATAAATACTCAAATGTGAAGTTTGTTGGAGGCAGGCTAGTGAGCCTTTCGGCCAACTTGCCAAAGCATTAAAAATGGAGAAGCAACATGAAGTGAAGCGAAGCGCGGCGAAGTGCAGCGAAGCGAAGCCGAGCAACGTGAAGCGGGCCAACAATGCGGTAGCTATTGCCTAGAGCCGAAGAGCTCTAGGTGGCGAAGAGAGACGACTCAAGCGTGCAGGAACGGGACAAGGCCGCTGAGGCTCAGGTGGCGGCCCAAGACCGGCCCAATAAGGCTAGAAGGACGGTTAGATAGGATGATGACTAGGATACCCTTGTAAATATCCCTATCAAGGGGACAATAATGTAAAAACACATGCAAGCTAAACCTTAGGGTTTGCTAACCTAGTTGTAAACCTATAAATAGCCCCCATGGGTGTGTAGTAGAGGATCTATTTTTTGAGAAACCAATAGACAACCATTGTTTTCCTTTCTCACTCTCTGAGCGAAGTCTGCCTTTTGGTAGAAGTGTTTTTGAACAACAAAGTTCTAGTTTGTTTTTTTCCTATTTGTCATAGTATCAGCAGATTTCTTAACTAAACTAACACAATCTCATCTTCTTGACAAAAAATATACAAAGTTAGGTGAAACTCTAAGTGATGGCCATTTCAGTATGACATTTCTGCTACGAAAATAGTTAATTGATAACTCACAATTACATTGTTGTTTTCAACTTAATATGTTGTGCTATGATAATGCTGATCTATACAGTGTTGAGAACTAAGACTGAAATGGCCCACAATTGTTGTTGTCTGTGTGCTTATGTTTTCATCTTTTGACCTATTCAACATCCTTTCAATATGACGATTAACGATGTTTGCAAGTACAAGTTATTATGTAAAACTAGAAAATTATTCTTGGATTGGGAGGTAGAAATCCTCATGCCATTTGACTTCAACTGCATAACTTGTTAGTAGCCTCTAAAGTATTTGGACAAGATACCTCTTTATAGTTAATTGGTCCATTATTATAAATCTCATTTGGTTTGATTCAAACAAGCATATTCTTGAGTGTTTTTGTCTTTATCCTACCTTTGCCTCTAATGTAATGTAGCTCCAAACCGCCACCAAAATACTAACGGTTTGGATCCACGCCACCAATACCGGGTGGCCTATATTTGTGTTATCGCCTGTTGCTGCTAACAGGATGTAATTTTAGGTTTACATTTTTTTCTTTAATTTTGATTTCTATTTCCTGATTTGGTTTGTTTTTTTTGAATTTTGCTCTGCAAATTCGGTCCACTTTTTAACTCTTTCTTCAATTGATTATGTGTTCTCATTACTTCTGATCCGTTTATTTTTCCAAAAATTTCTCTTTGACATTATTTCATTTGTTTCCCTGTTCTATGTTGATTTAAATGGCTGATGCAAACAACACCACCTCCTCAGTAAGACTGTCAATTATGTTTTCCACATCGAGGTGGTCTGTACCGGCTTTGTTGTTGAGTAGCGTGAAAAATAATCTCTACTTGTTGACTATGGCACATGCCTTGACGATTACTGTAAGGAGGGAAACATGTCCTTACAGCCAGAGATATCAATAGATCATTCATTTTCAAAGTCATGTGTCCATCAGAAGACACAAGCTGCCATCATTCTTACTTGATGATCTCTCGTCTCTCGTACCATTCCCCCTCCTCGAAGCCTACCACACGAGCCATGAGCCCCTCACCTCAGCCCCCATCGTGGATGGCATCGATCAGCATCCATAGCAATAGCAGCTCTCTCAAATCCGAATGATGGTGTCAAGGTAACAGTGGCAGAAGTACTCTCGGAAGTGGCCTTGACGCACCATCTCTCCACCCATCATCTCTAGGAAGGTACGTACCAGTTTAGGATAAGTAATACTACCTTCTTTTTAAATACGATTCTATTGACTTTACATAATATTTGACCATTCATCTTATTTAGAATTTAGTATAAATATATAAAAGTGTAAGTTAAGATTATAATTTCTTTATTGATAAAACAAGTCATAACAAAATAAATATTATTTATATAATTTTTTTAATAAGACGAATGGTCAAATATTACGCAAAAAATCAACGGCGTAATACATTTTGAAATGGAGGGAGTAGGAGATAATATAAACTAATATTTGTATCTCTCGGTTTTTTCATAAGTACATTAATTAAAATCATTATATGTTGATGACTGTGCTATGCATATAAGAATTATTTTTTCTACCGTTGTTGCATTTAATCGTATGATTTTCCCACAAATGGAATAATATTTTTTAGTAATGACGAACTGAGAGTTCCTAAGTTTTATGGGTTTCTTATGCTGAAATCTACCTAGGTTCGAGTATCCGACTAATCATAAGTATTTGTAATTACTCCTTCAATGATTTGATTAAGTATCCATCAACAATGCGAGGCGACTATGTATTACGCCTCGTGGGTTGTGTAGTCTCAGAATTTAAAGTTATGGCTCTGATAAATTTCATTGTAAAGCATATGTAATGTGACAAGGTGGACTACTATTGTGAGCTGGTCTACACACTCTAACAAGACCCATAGTGACATTGATGAGCTGCTGACCCAGAGTGACATTGATGAGCTGCTTTAGCGTGTGTTTCGTTACTCTGTTGCGCACGGAAAATGAAATAGTCCATTAGCATGTGATTAATTAAGTATTAGCTAATTTTTTTAAAAAATAGATTAATTTGATTTTTTTAAACAACTTTTGTATAGAAATTTTTTGTAAAAAAACACGCCGTTTAGTAGCTTGAAAAACATGCGCGTGAAAAAAAATAGTAGTGAGTTGGTAACACATGAGGAAGAACAAAGCCTAGTCATGTTACTCTCTCATCCTAAAATATATCACATAATACGACATGGGCCACACCTAAAACAATAAATCTGAATAGAACCCGTCACATCTAGTACAAGGTTGTTATATTTTAATACGGATATAATAATATTTTTTAAAAGATTTTCTTATGTTAATATTTTCTAACCTTTTCTCGGAAGTATGCTGCGTTAATTTTTCAGTAGCAAGAACATTTTCATACTCAAATGTAAAGGACTGATGATCATTTGTTTTAGATAATGATGCAAATGGCTGATGACCATACCGGTTGCAAACAATAAATTCAAGTCTAACACCAGATGTTGATGGCTAAGGGTTTAGCTTAAAAGATGAAACATAGCACCTATTTGACTAGTTCTACCATCTAAACTGAGACTCTGCTTGTTGGCTCTTGAGCCGCAACCAAAATTTACAATTTGAATTGATTTAGGGGTTTGTTTCATTATAGTTAATTTCTAGCCTTAACTTCTAAAATACCAATAACACACATATAAAAGTTTTTATCACTTTATCAAACCTAGCTTAACCGATTAGAAGTTACAAAGTAGAGCAGTGTTGTTTAAGCATTAATCTGAAAGAGTCTGGGCATGAGGAGAGCAAGATGGTCAGGCCATTAATTGTGACTTGTGAGCATTGGTTTCGTACTATATTGATCTCATTAATTATTTCTGAACGGATGGGTACGGGGACTCTAATACTATATTATTATGAAAACTTCAAGACTCAATACTCAATAGTGTACGGATCGTATGGCTATCTTGGAACAACTTGCAGATCCATGTTGGTGCAGTCCAGGACATACATTGATAGTACTAATTCATAAATATTTTGGCAACTATTTTGTGCAATTGGAAGCACACAACACTTTATAAATATATAAATATTTCGTTATAATATGTACTGTATGAGTATCCATCCATACAGGACCAAAAGCTTTTATAGTTCATCTAAAAATTTTCAAAAGACCAGTTCATCTAAAAATTAAAAATAACAAATAGCACAACACCTATGATTTTCATAGAATAAATATTTACCAACCACATCTTTATTGATCTGTTTCCTCTCTGGTCACAGATTTCTGATCACCAAACAGTACCCAGCCTCCTCATTTTTAACGAGACACTGACATGGAAGGCTCTAGTCAGTCCTTGCCCTACTCACTTTAATTATACAGGAAAAGAATGCCAAGAGAGCATGGCCCTCTCTTGTTCTTTCATGTCCTTCTTTTGAGGCTTCTTCTTCTTCAGGTACTTCCATTATTTGCTCCTCCAATTAATCTTACCTTTACTATGAGAATTGCTTATACATCCAAGATTCTCAGTACTGTAAGCTTGTGAGGCAGAGTTGTTGGACAAGAGGCAAATAGCCACAGCAGGGTCAGCACAATGGAAGGTTCCATTACTGAGGCCAAGCTGCCTCTTCTTCCTCTCCTCCATGGCACACCTTCTCTGCAGGTAACCATTGCTAAGCTTTCATGCATGTCCGTTTTCATCTTAATTTTCTCCTTTTTCTTTTGGGTAAGGGAATTTCTGTTTGTTTGGGAGTTGAGACAGATGCATGATTAAACATGTATACCTTCTTAGTTGTATACATTGATCTCTACAGTTTCATATGAGAAAGTTGCTAATTTATTTGATTTCCCTTTTCTTGGTGGGCAGATCTAGATGTTTTAACAAAAAATAAAATAATGAAAGGATGGTTTTGCACTTCTTGGAAGGGCATCATCTAATGCCCTTCGTTTTTTTAACTCATTCCTAGGATCGATGTGATGGTCCAGAACATTATTTTAAAACCTTGTTTTTGTTTATATTCTGTTTTTTTATGTGTTGTATTTCAGAATATTATAACTCAAACGTTTATATAGAAGTTTCTAATTATTTATGGTATATACTGATTCATGCTAAGAAAAGTCTGGAGCAGACGCAGAATTAAAGCATCGAGCTTATATGTGATATCGCTATATGCTGGCATTCCGGAATTAAAAGAAAAGGCTCCTTTATCGATTAAAAAAACAAATTTGTTGACATTTTCAAAGTTTATAATAATTGTTTGAAGAACAATTTTGATAAGACATTTATATAGACTACTGCATTTTATTGGCATATCTTTTATTACATGTCAATAATTGATAGTATTGCCAATATTTTTGTTGGGCCGGAACAACCTGTTGCTCCAATTCGTTCAACGAACTCAGGCCTTATTTGAATGGGACAAATCTAATCATGGCCCATCCTTGGTAATAATCGGAGAATTTGGTTCATGCTAGAAAAGATAGTCCCAGTGTGAATTAGCGTGCCAATCATGTGTGCTCGACACTAATTAGATGATAGTATGATACACACAAAGTTTGTTTGGTTGGCTACTTGAACTATCAATATGTTACGAACCAATCGCAACCGCGCCGAATTTCCTCAAACAAGTGCTACAGATAGATTGCAAATCCACTAAGAATATTTTTTAGATAATGAGAATTTATAAAATCCGGCTTCTACACAAACTAGGGTGTATACAGCCACAAATCCACTCAGAAATAAGTGCTCACGGATACAAATCGAGAGAATAGAAGCAGAGATTGGGAAGAACAATCTAGACTAAGCAGGAGACGGAATACAGAACAGAAATCAGGTGAGGACGAAGAGAGCAATGGCAAAAGCCAAGTTAATGTTTGTTGTTCCATGGCTCAGCTTGTAATCGGTTTGCCACTTACTATGTATTACTCGCTTCCAGTAACCGTCAACTGGTGAGTTGCACGGATAAATATTATTAATACTAGGTGAAACTTCGCACATTACTACAAAAATTTAGTATGATAACAAGTAGTAAAAATAATATGTAAAATAACTACATAACATAAACTTACGTAAGCTGAGGTGGTTTACGATAATTTAAATTTAAATTTAAATAGTATATATAAAATGATGATTTAAATATAAAAGTAAGATGATGTGGCTTTATGAGAGAAGAAAAGAAGAGAGATAATTTAGAGCATAGATTAATCATCTAAGAGTTAAAAACAATTGAGATGATATGACTTAATGAGAAAAGAAAATAAGAGAGATAATTTGGATCATAGATTAATGATCTAAAGACTAAAAAAAATTAATGTGAAATGGCTTAATGAGAGAAGAGAAAAATAACATTAACTAAGTGAAAATGAACTATATAGATATATAGGATATTATAAAAAATGATGAAGAGATATATTGAAATATTATGTGAATTTTATGAGATGATGATTTAACATGGTTGTATTTTAAAACTCTAAATAAAATTATAAATAATATAGCATGCTTGCATGTATTTAAATATAATAATTGTTAGTGGATGATGATGTGATATCTTTGCATGTTGAGTTTTATGATTTATAGATAATATAGCATGCTTGCATGATATTTAAATGTAATAATTGTTAGTGAATAATGATGTTGCATCTTTGCATATTGAACTTTAGAATTTATTAGGTTTTAGTGAGTCATATAGTAAGATAGGATTCTAAAAATTAACTACACTATGTTCAAAGTTAAACGTAGAATCAATTATTTTAAAGCTAATGAAAAAACAATCTACTTAGGAGTAGGGTTTGCAATTTCGGTAAAATGATTTGAGAATTTTGGTAATTCTTTGCACGAAATTATTTGAAATTTTAACGTATTTTGATCAAATTTGAATAAATTTTGATCAAATTCATAAATATTTGAAAAAAACCGAAAATTTAGGGAGAGATTTATGTTTGTCGGTGGGGATCCACAATTACTGATATCGAACCTAAATAACAAACCCTGCTTCAGAGTTAGAAATTAGTTATATAAAAATTGTAAAAAATCTTCGTTACTTTCTGTCAATTTAATAATTTCGAAAATTAGGAATCAATAAATATCGATTTGTACATACGATTTGTGACTTCAGAAGATTGGGCCAAGGGCCCACTCTTTGATGTTCAGCCCAACAAACACAACACTGAAACAAGCTAGAACCAAAGCCAACATTTATGCCATTCATCTGACAGAAAAGTAGCTAGGATCCCTGATAGTCGGCGTACGTGAAATTATGTTGAGTATGACGACTCATTACACTTTAATAACCTTCACGCCACCTATTAAGTATACTTAATCAACCTTAATCTCTGCTGCAAAGGATGCAACTGTCGATCGTGTCGCACAAGGAGCATTATGCTAGTTTCGTATTTATATTCGATCGATACAAATTGTCGTGCCAAATGACAGGGCAGCTTCTCTCCGCTTCAGTGTTTCTGGTTAACATAAGAGCTTCTAAAAATTGCTTCGTCACCGACGATTGAGCATGGCAAATGAGGAGCAGCGGCAGTGGAATATGGACGGGGAAAGCAACAATGAGGAGTTTGGCTGCCAGCCGGTTGCTAACATTTTCTTTGATTTCTTTAATTTGCCTGGAAAATTTTACCAATACAACTTCTTTTCTTTATGTGATCTCTTTTGCTCATCTCATGAGGTGTCCTAATTAAGAACAAAATCAAGCAGTGTATAGACCAGCATATGAGTAATCAAATGTCGTTGGTTGCAGGAGGAAGGTCCATACACAGGCAATGGATCAGTTGATGTCAAAGGCAATCCAGCATCTAAAACACACACTGGGAAATGGAAGGCATGCTACTCAATTCTAGGTGCAGCATCACACACTGCCCAACATCTCAGTGTTCATCAATCACATTTCAGTGTCCATTTTGCACAAGTGAAGAACGTGATCTTGGCACGCTGTATGTAGGTGGTGAATTTTGCGGCGCATTGGCGTACTACGCAGTAGGGACAAACCTGGTGAGCTACCTGACCAAGGTTCAGGGACAGAGCAATGTCACTGCTGCTAGCAACATCGCTTCTTGGCAGGGTAACTGCTACCTCACCACAATACTCGGCGCGTTCCTCGCAGACTCATATTGGGGAAGGCACCGCACAATCGTCGTCTCCTTGACAACCTTTACCTTTGTAAGAGATCATATCATTTTCATGTTTCTCTCAACATTTTGTTTCTCTGAATATCAGTTAAGTTATCTGAACATTGTGTTATGTACTGTATGTTTTCAGGGAATGGCTCTACTGACAATTTCAGCAATGGTTCCACAAAACATGCATTCTTCATCAATGGTGATCTCATCACCTCAGGAAGCATTGTCCTCTCTTGGCCTCTACATGACAGCCCTGGGCTTGGGTGGCATATGGCCATGTGTGCCGACATTCGGAGCCGACCAGTTCGACGACACCGACATTTCAGAGAAGGCGCAGAAGGAGCTCTTCTACAACTGGTACTACTTCGCCGTCAATGGCGGGTTCTTCGTCGCGAGCACCGTCGTAGTGTGGGTTCAGGACAACTGTGGATGGGGGCTGGGTTTTGGGATCCCTACACTGTTCTCGGTCATCGGCATTGTCGGATTCCTTGTGAGTATGAGGTTTTACAGGTACCAGAAACCCGGGGGTAGCGCGCTTACTAGGATCTGTCAGGTTGTCGTGGCGGCGTTTCGCAAGGTCCACGTCGACGTGCCAAGTGAAAGCTCTCTTCTCTATGAAATGCCCGGGAAGGAGTCTGCCATTGTTGGCAGCAGGAAGCTCATGCACACTGATGGACTCAGGTATACTATAACATTCTGCCAATTCTGATCAATTTCTCATCTCAATTCATTGTGCATCCTCCGCCGTAACGGCAGGTGTCGTTTAACAAAATTTTCTAAATCTGAGCAAATTCTGGCTGAATTTGAACATGATTTGCTAAATTAAAAAAAATGTCATAGCAAGGAAACTGGAAATTTCAATCCGAAATGTAGAATCCTGCTAAAATCATACTTTCAGCTTACAAAATTACAGATGGTGATCACTACCTAATCTTCACCTATATTGAGTTGTCCAGTGAACTGAAAACACAAGATCAAATTTTGATGAATTTTTATCACTATTTGTTGCAATTAGGTTCTTCGACCGAGCAGCCACTGTGACTGCATCCGATGAAGCATCAGCTAGTCGTCCATGGAAGCTGTGCACGGTGACGCAGGTGGAGGAGCTCAAGATCTTGGCGAGGATGCTCCCCGTCTTCCTCACCGCCATAATCTTCAACACCGCCGAGGCCTGCTTCCCGCTGTTCGTCGAGCAGGGCGGCGCCATGGACAACCACGTCGTCACCGCCGCCTTCGCCTTGCCGCCGGCCTCGCTGATGACCTTCACCTGCGTCTGCATCCTCGTCCTCGCGCCAACATACGACAGGGTCCTCATGCCGGCGGTGAGCAGGCTCACCGGCGTCAAGCGCGGCCTCTCCGAGCTGCACCGCATCGGCGTCGGCATGGTCTTCACGGTGCTCGCGCTCGCCGCCGCCGCGTCCGTCGAGACGGCGCGCCTCCGCATCGTCGAGAAGAGAGGTGTCGTGGCTCCGATGAGCATCCTGTGGCAGGCGCCGCAGTACCTGTTCGTCGGGGTGGCGAAGGTGTTCAGCGTCGTCGGGTACATCGAGTTCGCGTACGAGCAGAGCCCCGACGCCATGAGGAGCTTGTGCCAGGCGTGCTCGCTCATCATGGTCACCCTCGGGAGCTACCTCGTCTCCGCCATGCTGGCGATCATCAGCTCGGTCACAGGCGGCGGCGGCGGCGGATGGATCCCGGAGAATCTGAACGAGGGGCATCTTGATCGCTTCTTCTGGTTGATGGCGGCGTTGCAGCTCATCAACCTCATCGCCTTCGTGTGCTGCGCTACCAGCTACAAACGCAAGCTGGCTACTACCTGAATTCTTTTTTGTGTTTTGAGCTAATTAATTAGTAATCATATTGCCTTGGAAGTTCCTAACTGCCTATGTAATTTAAGGTTGAATAAATTATAAATTATAAATGTGTTACTTGTGAGGTGTGTAAACCTCGTGTGGTTTTTTTAGATGTTTAAACTTCGGTTTTTGAACAGCAGGACAACAATAAATACTTTGCCATTTTCTAATTTCCAGATTAGTCTAGACAAACCAATTTCATATGAGCAATGCTCCCATGCTCTCCATTAATAGTATTGTACTATCTATAGAAATTGATTTGAACCGTTCGTTATTAAGGGTAAATCAGTAATTTACTATATAGGGATAACTTTGTCATTTATGTTTTTTTAGCTAGATCGATATGTTGTCATCCATTGTGTTGGTATCATTCATATTCCATCGAAAAAGCCAAAAAAAAGAAAAACAAAGGTTATACTCTTTCGCACCTAATTTTTTGGACAATAATGTCTTTTCATATTTCTACTATCGCTAACTAGGATGATAGTATAAATAGATCTGAACCCTTTGATCAAATGAGATCAACGGTTCAGATTGTTTTCTACTACCAGTAGAGAGCACCGTAGTGAGGCTCATTTTATATTGTGCGAGTACCTTTGCAGTGATCTCTACTACCAGTATTATCACTAGTAAAAGTGATCTTAATTGTTGATTTATGAATTCTACATTTTAAGTAATGGAAAATCCATTTTAGCCTTTGCTTCGAATAAGTTACAACCAAATTATTATGAAGTTTGCATTAAAACGATTGTGAATTGCACAACATAATTTGATGGAAAACAAGAGAACTAACTGTAACACCAGCCTACATACATAATTGACGACATATTGCTAAACCTTCATCTATGGTTAGCAAAATTCTTTATAACCCCAATTAGTTCTTGTAATTGTACTGTGGTATTATAAATATATACAATCCATTAGATTAGAAAAGATGAAGGTCTAGGTTGGCTTCTACTACCACCAAAGGCTATCGTAAAACATCTCAGTGTTTGTACATATTATTTTAACACTAGATGGTTCTTTTGGGCTTCCACTAAATTCATGACTTTTTTTAATATGCAAAGACATTCTGGAAAAGAGAAAAATGTAAAGTAGTGCTCAGATGGGTGATTTCCAATATGTATTTTAGAGTACGATAAATTCAGTATAGTTTGTGTGAATGCAGAAATATGATCTATTGTTAATTTAGTTGAGCTTCTAGGCACTAAATACTACTATACCTGTAATTATGGGCAAACCGTATAAAGTTTGATTCTCTGAAATTAGAATAAGTCTAGGTTGTAAAAGTGAACGGAATTGAACGAGTAAATCATGCGAAAAGATATTTCAACATCTGTTATGAGGGTATCTCTCCATATTTTACTCCAAATTTTGGATTCACATGTGCAAGATAGATAAACATGATGAAACCTTCTGGTTTTATATGATCTTGTAGATTGTAGGCGTGTTCATTTGCAAAAAATCTCTCCTTTCTTAATCAATGGGATGTATATTTCAGCCTTTGCTCATTTTGTGGAAAAAGGAAAGAAAAATAAAATAATGATAGCCCAGCTGCTTAATGTGACAAAATTAGAAGACAGCACGCATAAAAAACACGACTCGATATTTAACGTGATTAAATCGTGCTCTATATATATGATACTCAAATGACCAGTTCATGCATGTATTTTAGACACGGAACAACTAGGCGTCTAGGCTTAGAGTTTTAATTGAACTGTTATTTTTTTCCGGTCAGATCCTCTTAATTAGCTCATTATCTAAAAGAGATCCTCTTAGCTAATTAATGCGGGAGAATAAATTTACGTACCCATGGAAACAGTGCTATAACATAATCTACTTGTTCTACTAGTTACCCCAATTAGTCCACCAGAATCCGGCCGAACAAACAATACTGATCAATTAATATTAAGCTGGCCCAGTTATGTTATTAATTATTAGCTAACCCAATTGGGTTATTACAACAAGATAAAAACTCGACACGCCTTACATGCTACGGGAGACCTGCACCACAATAGTAAACAAAAGAGACGAATAGTGATTCAGACCACTGTTGTCTATACGATCTATTCTTATCATTTCTAGATGTGATATGGACTACCTACTAACAAGTATTTCCTCCATCTTAAAATATAAAAAATTTTGGATGGATGTGACACATTTTATTATTATAAATCTAAACAAAATATAAATAATTTTGGGTGGATGTGACACATTCTAATATTATGAATCTAAACAAGAAAGCTGTTCAGATTGTAGTATGTCACATTCACCCAAAATCTCTTATATTTTGGGACGGAGGAAGTAGCCTATATCTAGCTCTTTCAAATATTTAATGATTGAGTAAACTACAAATAATTCGATCAAATTATCACTCAACTACAGATATAAGAATGTGTATCACAAAAATACAAATTTTGCATCAAAATTATCACAAAACTATAGATTCAAGACATCATATCACAAAACTACAAACTCAGTAATAAAGTTATCAAACAACTATAAATTTTAGAGTTTAGAATCCATATCACTATTTTTTTTCAATGTTACAAAAAGATAAAATTTATGTTAGATGTGTACTTTTGTGAAACAATGCTTTAAAGGCGTAGTTTTATAAAAAATTTTAGTACTACTGTAGTTTTATTTTTATGATACACATTCTTAAATCGTAGTTTTATGTTAGACTGATCAAAACATTTTGTGAAATTTACTCTTAATGATTTGATTCTATAGACGATATGTACAGTTAAAGATGGTCTGAAGCTATCTATTACACCGTCTATTCGTTAGTAGACAACAATCTTCTCTCTTCTATCTTGTCATAAAAAAATACGTTGCAGTACTTCTCTTAGACGCTGACGTCACATCACTATTTATGTCCTAAGAAGTGACTGGATTTACATTATTTTAGATGGATGGTTTAACTTCATTTGTTTTGTACAATTATATTTGTTCTGTGATTAGTCGTCTCAATGTTAGAAATAGTTAATATGATGAAGTTCTATTATAGAAGAGAAACAATTTTTAACTGAAATAAATAATCCAATGTTAGAAATAATCGATGTAATGTGGCTCTTTGTGAGAGAAGAGAGAATTAGTATTGAAAAACAAATGAATAGTATAGTAATGCATATGTAAAACAAAGGATTAAAAAATAGAGATAGTATAAGATGTGTAGTTTGGAACATAGGAATAGAGTAAAACAGGGATTCCTGCTAACTGTGCATAATATATATATTTTATATGTGCAACATGTGTCTAAACTATGTTCATTGGGAGGTTCAAACATTGATTTGTCCTGGGCTTCTTAAAGGAAAAGAATAAAAGAGGTCCTAATGGATATTAAAATTCCTATGAATTTTCTATGGAATCAATGGCAAAGATAGATTTCCTCCACTTTTCCTATGCCCCATTCCTTCATTTCAAATGAATCAATAGTGTCATATCCTATAGGAATTGGAATCATCCAATCTTCCTCCAAAGACCCTTCAATCCAAAAAAAAATCCCTTCAATTCAAAGTAGTACTAAATAACATTTTTCCTATGCCCTTCAATATTTCTCATTGTTTCTGAACAATATGGTTAAGAAACATTATGCTAGTATTTTTGTTTTCATCTTACTAGATGAAACAACTATAGGACAAATTTCATGATCCTTGATAAGTAATGAAAGGCATCGAAATATTTTTAGTGTAAGATTTTGGTATCTCATAATACCTAAGGTAGTGAGAGTACCCGTAAGTGTCATAAAATTACTCAATAACTACAGTATGCATGTGTTGAAGATATTATGCCAAGTGCAACACGATGAAACAACCTGTGTTTAACTTTAGCACAGGGTCGTCTCCAAAATATCGAGTGCTGCAACACAAGACATTTTCAGACAGTAACATATCCTCAAGTTGGTTCTGAGTTGGTTACAAATCTTCTAGATGAAAGCCTTTGCAATTGCATATATGTTTATGTCATCAGCAACAAGAGAAATTTTCTGCAATATTTTTTATTACTTTTTTTCACGGGGAAGGGAAATCTTGATTGGGATAAGGATATTGCAGAATTCAGTTCGAACACTTCTTAAAAACTGCAAGGCTGTAACAAGCTCGAGAAGATCTCAATACGTGTAGCTTAATTAATTATGTGATCAATGATGAGGTGAACAATTCCATCAGAAAAAAATTATCAGGTGAACAAGTCTAATTGTATCATAAATAACCCAATAATCCGATCTCATGCGTTTCAGGTCCTCAGGTGCTCAATCATGAAGATCTTTAGTATGATCCTTCAAAGCTGTCCCCTCCTGTACAACATCTTTTTTGTTTATTTTTGGAAAGAGTCATTACTCTTGGTTATAGACTTAGTAGTATTTTTTTAATGGTCTCTTGCTTATATATTATTGAGGAGAATATATATGGATGCATCATGTATGCTTGTGTTGCATTGTGCATTTACAGACAATATTCATAGAGCACTTGATAAGACACATGGACACAAACAAACCGGGTGCTTTGGCAGATGAAGCAGGGCTTAACAATGAGGTGACTGCCTGCTTCTGCTTTCTAATGAACAACCTCTCTTGCTACTGTGTTCTTTTTATTTCACTTTTCCTATTTTATTTCCAAAAAATATCAGATGACTTTTCACTTTACATTAATATCTTTGTGCCAAAGAAATGTGCTTAATTCCTTTCTTTTTTTCACATTTACAAAAAATAAATGTACCTGCACAATTTAAATTGCAATTCAGAGTATTTGAGTTTAGCTTTTACAGTTGTTGAGGAAGAAAATGTAAAGCAATATTAGTGTGACGGCAAAGTCACGCGTCAATCAAGGTGCCCATAAATATTATACATATATTTGTGCTTCCAACAGTAATTCAGTGAGGTTTGGGATTTATCCCTCTCCTCGTTCGTTTCTGATTTTTTGATATCTCTGGATACCGTTCTCATTTCAAATTTTACTGTTTTGACTCAGTTTTAGAGGAAAGAAGTTATTGAAATGGTTGAGACTGTTTTTTTTGACCGTTTTGTTCCGTATATGTCACCATGTAATAAAAAGGAAATACTCTTAAAGAAATATCATTGGTATTGCTCGTGAAAAGGAATACTAATACACATCTAAAAATGAAGAATATGTTGAAGTAATTATGTCGGGCCATTTTGGTTTAAAGTTCTACCAAAAATTTTTGGGAGTGACAAATTTGGGGTGGGTAAAGTTAGATCATGTTTGGTTTGCTTCCAATAATGAAGTCAAATATTAATACTGCGGTGAAGAAACTTATAAAATATGACCAAATGGAGCATGGCAAAAGGCCATTATTTGGCGTCAATTCAAGCTATCACATTTCCTTTTCAAGTCTTTTTTTAAAAATAACTGGTAGGGCATATTAATTTTTGAATCAATTAAAAACGGCCCTACAAAGTTGTGTTCATGGTTACGTGGAGTTTCTTGGTTTTCACCTGTCAAAAAAAAAAAGAAAGAAGATATGTTTGTGCGCCTACAGTTTATTTTATTTTGTTGTAGAAAAATTCTTGAAATATATATGGTAATTTACTGATATATATGCTATTATATAACAGCTAGGGATGAACAGACATATGAAGAATTTACAGATCAGTGGCACGTAGGTAACAATTGTTCAGTTGCTGCAGGGTAAATTAAGCCAGCACACAGGAGATGGATCTGTTGATGTCAAGGGGAATCCTGCATCCAAACACTCTACTGGTTGCTGGAGGGCATGTGCTTTCGTTCTTGGTAAACATACAACACCTTGCATGAAAAAAAAATGATACTTGTGCTAGCTATTAAAATAAAAATGGCATTTTGAAATATACCATTTAGCTCACTTAGTTTCTTGAAATTGGTAGTGTGGATCCGGCCATGCCTGATCAGTTTCTTCATGTTCTGAATTCTTACAGATGCTACTTGGTTTTCACATGTCCTGACTTACCAGTTGCATCGATCAGGTTCATGTAAGTTGCATCTTAAAATTCAGTTTGTTGTGAAATATGAATTCAGGGACGGAATGCTTGGGGCAGCTGGCGTTCTTCGGGGTGCAGTACAACCTGGTGACATTCCTGACGACGCAGTTGCATCAAGGAAATGCAGAAGCAGCCAGGAACTTCACCATGTGGCAGGGCACCTGCTACATCGCTCCCCTCGCCGGTGCCATCGTCGCCGACTCCTGCCTCGGCCGATACCGCACCATCGTCGCCTTCTTCTCCGTCTACATCATCGTAAGCTTGATTTGATCATTCTTGTTGATTTCAGACATTCTTTTAACAATGAAAACAGTTCACATCTTTGCTCTCTCAAACAAATGTACCATGTCATCCATCCACAATACATACATTTAGCTACAGTACTCCGTTAGTGTAGCCACCATGCAACTGGCCGATCTTCTTTCTTTTTCCAACATTCTCCGCGACCACAGGCGCTTGCACATACAACTTGGGAAGCCCTTTATGAAGACCTCCTGTATGTTGTTCATTCATCGTGTGATACCTTGTGTCCAACCTCGTCGTCACCTAGCATCCTTTATCATTTTGGACCTGAACTCCTTTCTCAATTTAATCCTAATCTCACTGTTGATTGATGTTGATCCCAAGAAACATGACTCTAGTCTGATCTTGTCACATGGCATTACAGGTCATGCTAAATCTTGGCTTTTCCCTGAGCGTATTCCTGGTCCGTACCATGGATTAAGGTTTGATCTTAAGTCGCCTCCACACGATCAGACAAAACAGTCATTTCTGGGCACATATGGTGCAACATGACCCACACTAATCACACGTGCTCATACCAACGTCCATGTATACTTTCAAACTGATTTTCATCGAGTAAATGATTTGCAAAGCTAATTGTTCATCCTAAAACATTAATTATGACAATGATTTTATAAAGATGAGTTGGAAAAGTTAAGCTAGGTTATGGGATATATATTCCTAGCTATCTCGCTTGTAATGATAGCCAGGTGAAGTATCGAATAGAAATCACGTAGATAGTACAATAAAAATAAGTCTGTAATAGGCTGAAGTATTGAATAGAAATCACATATAGATTGTATACAAAAATAAGTCTATAATAACTATGCTATCCAGAGTGGAATAAAAAACCCAGACTACCGATTTCGATGCTACCGTAGCAACGTACAGAATGTGGCTCCTAATGTGAAAGCATCAAAGACTAGAAACGGAGCTAACTGGATGGAAGTTAAATAATTTTTTGTTATTAAAAATTGTGTCGTTGCGGATACACCAAATTGACCTAAACAAATTTCAAACATATTTTAATTATATATTTTTTCTTGTAATCGACCATTGATTGATGCATTGGTTGGCAGGGGATGGGGACGATGACGCTATCGGGGGCGTCGCCGGCGGTCATCAGCCAGAGCACCCAGCCGGCCGTCTTCTCCCTGGGGCTCTACCTCATGGCCATCGGCGCCGGCTGCACCAAGTCCTGCGTGGGACCGTTCGGCGCCGACCAGTTCGACGGCGGCGACCCCGCAGAGAGGCCCAAGAAGAGCTCCTACTTCAACTGGTTCTACTTCGCCATGTACGTCGGCGCAATCGTCTCCGGCTCCGCCATGGTGTGGCTGCAGGACAACTACGGCTGGCTCGTCGGCTTCGGCGTCCCGGCTCTCTGCACCGTCCTCGCCATGGCCAGCTTCCTGCTCGGCTCCGCCATGTACAGGTACCACGAGCCTCGTGGCAGCCCGGTGGTGCGAGCTTGCCAGGTCGTCGTCGCCGCCGTCAGGAAGAGGAACGTCGTGCTGCCTCACGACGGCTTCGTCCTCTACGACGGTCCGGCGGAGTGGGGGCATAAGCTGGCGCACACCGACCAGTTCAGGTTCTTGGACAAGGCGGCGGTGGCGGTGCCATCGTCACGTGGCGAGGCGGTGGTGGCGGCGGCGGCGCAGCCGTGGAGGCTGTGCACGGTGACGCAGGTGGAGGAGCTGAAGGCGATCGTGCGGATGCTGCCGGTGTGGGCCACCGGGATCGTCTACTGCATGGTGCTCGTCCAGCAGCCGCTCTTCCCGGTGCAGGGCCGCGCCATGCGCCGCCGCCTCGGGGTCGGTGGTGGCGCGTTCGTCGTCCCGGCGGCGTCGCTCAACTCCGTCTACGCTGCCGCCATGCTCGTCCTCGTGCCGCTCTACGACGCCGCCGTCGTCCCCGTGGCGCGGCGGCTCACCGGCAACGGGAGTGGGCTGACCGAGCTGCAGCGCATCGGCGCCGGCATGACGCTGTCCGTCGCCGCCATGGCCGCCGCGGCGACCGTCGAGGGGAGGCGGCTGGCGGCCGCCGGCGAGGTGAGCATCGCGTGGCAGGTGCCGCAGTACACGCTGCTCGGCGCCAGCGCGGTGTTCGCCCACATCGGGCAGCTGGAGTTCTTCTACAACCAGGCGCCGGACTCCATGAGGAGCCTCTGCTCGGCGCTCGGGCACATGACATGTTCGCTCGGCAGCTACCTCAGCTCCGTCATCGTCACCGTCGTGTCCAGCGCCACCGCGAGGGGCGGCTCGCCGGGGTGGATCGCCGACAACATCGACGACGGCCACCTCGACCGCTTCTTCTGGCTCGTCGCAGGCCTCAGCTCGATCAACCTCGTCGTGTTCATCTGCTGCGCAAAGCGATACAAGTACAAGGATTCAACCAATTAATCAACAATTGCACTACTACTAATGCTGCTACGTTTGAGGATAATTGAGAATTGTTGATCAAATTGTCAACATGTAAATCGTAATCAGCTCATGTTTTTTTCGTATCTGTACACGGGAAAATTTGTGTTTTCTCATTGTTTTTTTGGGAATAAAAATCAAGAGCTCTGTCAATTCATTGGGAGTAGAAAATTACAGCTCAAATGGCGACCACATTGACTGTAGCAAAACCGGCAAAATTGAAAGAAAGATAACATGTAAACAAACAAAAAAAAACTAAACCAACGTGCATGGACTAGTTGTCTAGTTCAATCAACGTGCATCAGAATTTCTTGTCTCAGATGACTCTCGATCAATCATTTCTCTGTAATGCTTATCGATTAGGATGCCATTAATTTGAAGACTAAATGAGTCTTCCATTATGTAAAGATTTGAAGACAAAATTGTAAGTTCAGTTTGTCTAAGGATGCTTATTGTAAACAAGTGAAAGAGTTGATCTATTGTTTGCTACTTTTATTTTTCAGTACGCGCTTGTACAAGAAACCTGTACCATTCCGCAAAGGAGATAAATTTGGGTTTCTGCCATGGATTTGAATCAATCAGTCATTCACTGTAGTGCTTATTGATTAGGATGGCATTGGATACTAATATCAGACTATCAGTTTGACTCTGAAGAACAAGCTTTATCTGCATGAATGCATGATTACATCATTGCACTGGACTCAATTGGTAATGCAGAGACAACTCGCATGCAGCACCAATGCACATTAAGTCCAATAGGGAGCCTCATCTGAATCTTTTGATAGGCCAGATGAATTTCCCCGCATTGCAAACATGCCACTGTTGCCACTTCTTAACTGAACAAATGAACAATCCACTTATCTTATCATGATTCAGACATCTGCAAAACCCAAATCCAACACGAAACTGCGACAGATACATTAAAATTCCTTCTCAGCTGGTTGGAACACCCACTACCACTTTGGATTTGATACAAAAAGATGGCTAGCACTGGGAAGCAAGCATGCTAAGTGCAGCTCCATTACACTAGTTAGTGACTTCACCATTGCAGAGCAGAAAGGAGAGCCGGGCTCCAGTAGCCATTTTCAGAATGTGGAATATCTGGATAGAAAACTAGTTAGCAGCATCAGACCAGTGCATGCGCAGCCGCCCACTATCGTGCCGACTTTGCCTATCAGAAATAGTATAATTCATCGATCGATCGCTTTAACCGCCTATAAGAACATTGCAAGAAGGCATGGACTGTGCAACCAGCACAAGAACAGTGCAGTAAGTTCAGTGAGAGATGGAGTATTCTTACAGCTACAGGTTCATGCTTGTATGCTCAGTTCTTGTGCTGTGCCTTAGTACTCGGGGTGCGAGATGCCAGTTATCCGACGATTTCTACGACTACACGTGTCCTGATGTGTACACCGTTGTCCAGCAGCATGTTTTTGCTGCCATGAGGACTGAGATGAGGATGGGTGCCTCCCTCCTAAGGCTCCATTTCCATGATTGCTTTGTCAATGTATACATCAACTACCCTTTTACACA
Source organism: Oryza officinalis (assembly GCA_008326285.1). NCBI lineage: Eukaryota > Viridiplantae > Streptophyta > Magnoliopsida > Poales > Poaceae > Oryza > Oryza officinalis. The sequence goes on along the minus strand of BDMV01000010.1, from coordinate 978,880 downwards.
TCTCTGAACTTTGTCTGAATGTTCTACATACGTAGTTGAATGACTAGTTGTGTCACATTTACTGAAAATTTGTTGTGCATTTCAGGGGTGTGATGGTTCGATCCTTCTGGACGGTGAAGACGGTGAGAAATTTGCGCTTCCCAACAAGAACTCCGTCAGAGGGTTCGCGGTCATTGACGCGATAAAGGAAGATCTCGAGAACATATGCCCTGAAGTTGTTTCCTGTTCCGACATTGTAGCCCTGGCAGCTAGCTATGGAGTACTATTTGTAAGTTCAGTCTACCCACTGTCCTTGCTGTTTCACTTTCTGGTACTATACATCTTTGTTTGAAAATCTCAAAGTATGCTAAAATTGCATCATTTGTTCAGAGTGGAGGCCCTTACTATGACGTTCTTCTCGGTAGAAGGGACGGTCTCGTCGCAAATCAGTCAGGAGCTGACAACGGCCTCCCTTCACCATTTGAACCCATCAATTCGATAATACAGAAGTTCAGTGATGTTGGTCTCGACACAACCGATGTTGTCGTCCTATCAGGTAGTACTACACTGAGTGATCAATCCATCTCATGGTACATGAATGGTTTAGAATCTGGTTTATATTCTAAGATAACCTCTGCCTACACTGTAGTACTTCCTGAAACTGTACAGCGACAGCCCATGTTTCAGGGAACATGCAACTGTGTCAGTTCTGAATTTTCATACTGTCTACAGTATAAACTTGGAAACCGTCAGAGATAATATTTGATCAATTATACAATGATCTGTTGCCCATTTCAAGCTTTCATCAACTTATACATGATATGAAAATCTGAAACTCATTGATCGTCAACAGGAGGGCACACGATCGGACGAGCCCGGTGCACGCTGTTCAGCAACCGGTTGTCGACCACCTCAAGCTCAGCCGACCCGACGCTGGACGCCACCATGGCCGCCAACCTCCAGAGCCTCTGCGCCGGTGGAGACGGCAACGAGACCACCGTGCTGGACATCACCTCCGCCGACGTGTTCGACAACCGCTACTACCAGAACCTCCTCAACCAGAAGGGCCTCCTGTCCTCCGACCAGGGCCTCTTCTCCAGCGACGACGGCGTCGCCAACACCAAGGATCTGGTGCAGACTTACAGCGAAAATGGGGATAAGTTCTTCTGGGATTTTGGCAGATCCATGGTGAAGATGGGCAATATCAGCCCACTCACCGGTGACGATGGCCAGATTCGCAAGAACTGCAGGGTTGTTAATTAACTGAGCTTCAGAGAGTTGAAAAGATCATGAATTTCTTGTAGTTTTCACAAGGCGATTGAGATGTGTGTAATGTTATGATGTTAGATGAGTGCTTGAAGAAGCAGAAGTAATAACGATGTGATTGTGCCTAGTTTGTGAACTGATCGTTCAGCAAAGATATGATCCATTGGAAAGAAAAAACTGCATGTATGTGCCTTAAATTGGGTGGGTCGTATATATCACATCATGCTGCAGGATGATCTGAAGATTGCAACTCTCTCTACAGTTTCATCTGTTGTGTTTGGAGGATATTGACAAGCAAATCATTTGAGTACTGCTAGTAGTAATGTGCAAGCAGCACGTTCAAGATTGGTAGGAGTACCTAACTACTACAGTAGTATTATGCATGAGTAACAGCCCAAGTTTTTTATGTTTCTTTTGCTAGTTCCAATAGGCAAACAAATATTCCATCCGTTTCATATTATAAGTCGTTTGAGTTCTTCTCTAGTCAAACTTTTTTAAATTTGATCAAATTTATAGGAAAATATAGTAGTACTTTCAATTAAAAAACATATTATCAAAATATATTTAAGTTAGATTTAATGGAACTAATTTGATATTTTAGATGTTGCTAAATATAAACTTAATCAAACTTAACAAAGCTTGACTAGTAAAAAAACAAACGGCTTATAATATAAAACGAAGGTAGTAGAAAAGAGTGTAATTGACGAAACTCGTTTACCTTCTCTGCTCAGTGTTAATTATCTCTGCTATTAAAAGAGAGAGTTGTTCTTCTCCACCTCTATATAAAACTTGTTTTCTCCCATAAAAACAGTCGTAAAAAAAACCGAACTACCCACTAGATCCAAATCCTCACACTAAACTAAATAAAAAACCGTTGCAACGTGCGGTCCTATAACTAGTTTATGTAAAAATGAAGAAAAAGTGCATGCCTTTATTTTGAGAGAGCAACTTCAGTTAAATTACTAGCTTTGCGTGACATCTCTAGTCCCTATTCCCTGGTGATTGTTTTTGGACCCAACAATAATCATGGAGTCTGAAAAATCTGAGGAAAAAATTTTAGAAATCATATCACCATACTAGAAACTGCTAGCTTTTATTTTGGTGGGCCGCCAAAAGCTTGATATATTATTGGACCAAGATTATAACGTCACATATTAGTTGTTATGATTGCTATATATTGTCGTGTTAACAAATACTAATACCGTATCACTTCTACTCACCTTAATCAGAGTCGTATTAATTGCAAATGCAATCTACAACGTGTGTTCATTGAAGCAGAACTATGCAGTAAAAGTATATATATGCTTAAACGATTACTTCTCTCCATTTAATTCTAATGGGCTAATGTATATGTTCATTTTGGGAGCATATATATTTATAACGGAGGGAAACTGTTATTAGTCTTTTCAAGATTGTCTCCATCGAAACACATTAAGTATGCTAGCTATTAGCCTTAAATATCGTTGGATATGCATCACAATCCTAGCTACCTTTTGGCACTTGTGTGTGTCCATCTCCCTGTGGGAAATTAAATTTAAAGGGCAACTAAGTACGTGCTTAATTACAGATCTAAATTTAAAGGACAACTATGTACGCGCTTAATATCTAATTTAATCTACTTGGTTTATGGTTTTGTGCTGTCGTGCACCACGCACATGCATAGATTTAATGTGTTATATATATATATATATATATATATATATATATATATATATATATATGTCACTGCAGGGTACACTAGTTCCATGAAAGAGATTGTTGGCCAAATATAACCGTACGTGTCAACATATATGTTCCTATGTTTACATGTGCAGATTCGTTCAACTATAGGTCGCCGAGTGAAAGAGATGTGTCTAAAACGTTGTCTTCCGAAGAAGAATATTTTATATATTCTCTATTTAAAATATTTAATATTTGGTATATTGACTATGTGTGCTCTAATAATTCAAAGGCATGATATTTGTATCGTGTTTAATTTGTTTTAATTTGATGATGTGTGGCTATTGTTGCAGTTTTGCGAAATACATTGTTAAAGTTGTAGCGAAATGATAGCTCTGACCAAATAATTGCAGTTTTCTAAAATTCACTCTATATAATTTATTTCCGCAACTATTCGATCATCGTATATTAACCAATCAAAATCATTTTCTATTTAATTTAATTTAGCCCTTCTCTTTAATGTCCTTAATCTCAGTGAAAAACTTTATAAATACTTATATTTTGAGATAGATAGAGTATTATCTACTAGATGAGAAAGGATGGAAGGTCAAGATCGATTCTATTAGTGGTAGCAGAGACCACCGTAAAATTGGTCTATCAATATATATAGTTGTAGTTTTGTTATCCTTCAAATTCGTTGAGTACTGCTGCTTTGCTTAATTTACGGCTGTCAAAAAAATATATGCACTCGACTACTTGAATGCATGGTGACATGTCGATCTGCGTGATATGGTACGGTGTGGGTACCTAGCTAGATCTTGGAAGGGCCTGAAACGTTTATGAAAGCTGAGTTAGAGAACATCATTTGGTTCAAAGAAGTAATTAATAATACTGCTTAGACTCAACTATGACAATGCAACAACGTGGTATATAAATATTTATACACATGTGCACTAATTTATAACTACTGTGGGGACTGTTGTATAAATGAATCAAATTTGGAGAAATTTAGCTAATTAAAACATATGTGATCCAAAACATTAATTAAAAATTAATGCTGGTTTTTTTTCTTTCCTTAGGAATTTGTCGAGAACTCGATCCGGCCGGCCAGCCGGTGCTCCGAACATATGGTACGTACATAGTAACTAAAATTAATGTAGCCAAGTCGTAGAAGGCAGCAGCCTAAAAGATAGAGAACATGCGTGACACTTTTGGACTTGTGACGGTGCATTCAACAAGGGTTAAAAAGGTCTGAATTTGTATTTGCAAAGTTTAATAACCAGATAACACATACTCCCCCGTCTCAAAATATAAAAGATTTTGGTTGGATGAAACATATCTGTACAGATTCATAATACTAAAATATGCTTCATTCAATTAAAATTTCTTATATTTTAGAACGGAAAAAATAGTGTTTAAGGACCACCGATGTATCTCAAGGTATACATGGTATCTAGGAAAGGAAAACTCTTTTAAAAACTTGGGTGGACATCCACCCGATTTTTGCATGTCAACTAAATGACTATGAAAAAATTTCAAAAAAATTGACAAGATAGATTAATATGTAATATATCACTCCAAACATGCAAGTTCAAATTCAACGATAAATATTTACTTGTAAATATACGTACACTAGTGAGAGTTTAATTTGCTATTTTTGTTACAACTCGTATAAGTCAAATTTGAACTTGCATGTTTGTGAAGTGATATATTAAATATTATTCTATCTTATTAATTTTTTTAAAATTTTTTTATAATCATCTATTATGCATGCAGAAAATTTTTTTATAATCATCTATTATGCATGCAGAAATGGATGTACGTTCACTTGAGAACCATATTGGACTACTCACTTCGAAAGGTACGTTAATCAATCATGAACCAAATAGGAGCATACGACCAAGTCGACCATTGCTTATTATTGTATACAGTATTGGTCAGTATGAAAATTTCAAGGAATCATAGAGGTACTGTTAGTTAAATATGGTTTACCGACAGGGACAAGAAAGTACCTTTTTGGCGTCCATTTCACCATTATTAGACTTTTTTTTTCTTTACCGATCGTATAGGGACAACAAATTAAGTTCCTTTTGGGTATCCATTTCACTATCATTACTTATAGTTATTTAAAAAATCATAGTTAGTTATAGTTGATTTTCTGAATGGGTATATATTAAGAACTAGTGGAGGCAGGCCAATTGATCCATTTATGTATACTAGCACTGTACCAGGCTACCAGTATGCTCAACGTACTGTCTAGAAATCTGACAAGCGATCGAATGTGTCCTGCAAACAACCGATTAAAATCTGACGCTGCTGACCAACAACCTACAATCATCGAATTAATTGAGTACATATGTATGATCCTACTATATATATTATATTATATATATATATATATATATATATATATATATATATATATATATATATATATATATATATATATATATATATATATATATATATATATATATATATAATCTGCGACCTTTCCGAAGCACCTTGTACATCCGCATATATATATATATATACATATGCTGGCTAGCTACTATACAAACATATATACTTTTAAAAACTAAAAATTTCCATATTTGTTATTTATCAGTTGTCTATTTTATTTCTTATTTTTCAGTCATCTAAATTTGCACAACACGATGTTTACCTGCAGAATGTAAATCTCGCTTAAAATTGCTTGATATAAAAAGGATGAAAGTTCAGTACAAACTCAAACTTTTATTTTTCTGGTTGTTGAAAAATTAATAGATATGCAAGTTGTCGAATCTTAATGATATATTAATTGTTTAAAAAAGGTGATTGATAAGAAAAAAAACCAGTCGTATGATAAATAGAAAACAAGTACTCGCTTTGTTTCATAATATAAGGGATTATATATTTTTTTTGAAAATCAAGGATGTATCAAAAGGAAATATGGTGATACAAAAGGTGATAGATGTTGAAATGAACTAGTATAAAAGGTGGTAGGTGAAGATTAAACTAGTACAAAAGTAAGCATGTGGAAAATAAAGTAGTATGAAAGTTGGTAGCTTGAGAATAAAGTATTGTATCATCTACACTTGATAAATAGACAATATAAAAAATCGATGACTATATACGAAAAAGTGTATGCTTATTTCTCCACTTTATTGACATGTGTGAGCATATACATATATATACACACACACATTTGCAAAGTGAGCATAGCTCTCAACCTTTTATGTTTCTTATGGTGCAATCAGTCCATTTGGATTTAAGTTCTAGACTAGACTTGACGTGGTTGCTAACATTTACGGGTAATTATTCTTTCAGGGTAGACAACTTATCCGTCAACAGCGAGACGTCCAGACGTCCATGGTGACTTCGTCAATCTCAAGATATGTCGGCCAGTCTTTCGAATGTGCTCGTAAGGATAAGGAATGCGTATATATATAATATATATATATATATATAAATATAATATATATATATATATATATATATATATATGTATGTATGTATGTATGTATGTCTGTAAAGTGAGCATAGCTCAACTTGTTATGTTCCTTGTGATGCAACCAGTTCATTTGAATTTAAATCCTAGACTAGACTTGACGTGGGTGCTAACATTTATGGCTAATTATTTTTTCAGTGGTAGGCAACATACCCGTTAACAACAAAACGCTCATGATGACTTCGTCAATTTCAATATATGTCGATCAGTCTTTCGGGTGTGCTTATAAAAAGTAGAGTGTGTGTGAGTTATACGAATGAGTATACGAGCGTTGCGGGCGGCTGTGCCTGTACTGTGTATCTCAATATATATATATATATATATATATATATATATGTATATGTACGTTTGTGCATGTATATATAGCAAGCATAATATATAGCAGCCTCGAATAATGCAGCCAATTAATTGTTTGACGAAAACGATCGATATACATGATGAACGGGAAAGAGCTATCTGCCAACCATATGTATGCCCCAGTGAATTGGCCTTAGCTTGTTAGCTATGCCTGCCTGCATTATATGTATAATCCAAGCTTGGTATGTAGAAGCCACTTTCAAGTCAACAGTAGCAATCTCTGTCTTAATTTGTGAGATCATGTGCATCCAAGATCACTTAATTTGTGATGAACAATAATTGGCTGATGATGTGGCCAGAGTATGCATGCATGCATTGTCTGACGTTCACTGACACTGTCTATAGCGGCCAGTAGTACATATATAATACTCCAAAATTGTACTACTAGTTCATAGCAAAAATACATTGCACAGTACAGATACACATACATTGGCCAGAAAGGTAACAGCTCACAACTTAGCTTTTGGAGGTACGTGAAGACAAGGATATGTTTGTTACACTGCATGAAGCTACAGATGATGGATGAGCAATAACAATTTGATAAAAATGAATTGAGATTTAAATTTAAATTTAAATTAAACTATCCAGATCGTTTATTCTTCGTCACCAGCTTCTGGCCGGTTATTAATTAGCAGTATCTAGTTAAGCACTGGTCCGGCCCATGTCGTTGAACGTTCAAAATATATGTATTTGCATGCATTGGGCAAGCGTGCCGACTTTTTCATGTATATATAGTATTCCTACTATGCATAAGCAAATTAAGTAGGAAACTTGTTTTAGAATGTGACACCACTATAAAAAAATATATTTTGGTAGTATCACCCGTTTAGTTTTACAGGTGGACTCTCCGTTTGTAAAAATAGAAGATCATATTAGGAGGGTCACATATAAAAACAATTATGTGTTTTTTTTACAAATGGCCCTCTAAAAATACAGTCTATAAATTAATTTATAGGCGGTCCCCTAAAATATCAGACTTTCTCTCTTTCTCCTTCTCCCTCAGAGATCTCCTCTCTCATTCTCTCCATCGAAGAGCTCCGGAGAAGGGCGACAACGTCGACACTCTAGGAGAAGGGCGATGCCGTCGGTGGCAAACTAGAGAGGAGGGTGATGCAGGTGATGGTGGAGGAGGTGGATTTGAGAGGGCGGTGGCTTGCGAACTCATCCAGATTCACACCGGACTGCTGCCTGCTTCTCTTGTAGCCGCATTCATCGTAAATATATGGTAACGACGACAACAACCTTGACCGTGTCGACGACCTAGATGGCCTCAACCATCGCGAGGCTGAGACAATGACGATAACCACGACCATGAGGCTCGATCTGGTACATTGGCTCTGCGTATGCTGCTTCCCATTTTTGCTTGTGAATCTGGGTTGTATTTGTGAATACAAAATATTATAGAGTAGCTAGATTTACATATCTGATGAATTATTCTTTTCCTTTTTACTTGATTTGTGGTTTAATCTGTGAAAATCCGTGCGGCAGCTGGCATGCAAAGGGCAGCGTCATGTGGGGGAAAATCAATTAATGTTTTGTATTAAAAACTATTTTTCTGGTTGGTTGGCTTGACTTGACAGTATGTGAAAATTGATTTTCACAAATAGTGAAGCCCCGCAGTGGCGAAGTTAGAAAAATTTTTGAGTTCGCGCAAACTTCAATATATCTATATCTAGTATTTGTTGTAGAAATTTAATCATTAATTTATTCATCGATATTAAAATTTAATGGAGTTTTCACCGGCGAGGCCGAATGACTGCCCAAGCCAGCCGAGCAGTGGCTCCGCCACTGATGCCCTGCCTACAAAGACCGTCGATTTTCACGGACTTTTGTAGTAGGCGGGGCGTCTGGTCACCTGCAAAACGTGTATCGTAGTAGTGATATGATCAATTCTGCTGATTTAGATGGAAACTTGTTTTGTCTGATTGTAACGATTTACTAGTAGCGTTCCTTGACAGCTTCCCCGGACCAGGGAAAAAAATACAGAGATTTTTACTGATACTGATACGTACTAATATCATATTGTACCAGAAATATATTTACACTAGAAAACACAACGGTACGTACCTATAACATGACAAACAATTAAAGGCCAGCTTGATTAACTCCATTATTTCACGTGTGATCATAGCTAACAAGTATGCATGCATGCAAACACTACTACAAAAATGGACTTTGGTACCGGTTGGAAAACCCTAATAGGTGCCGGTTTTCCAACCGGCACCCAGTAGGCGGCACTAATGAGCGCGCCGGCACCAATGTCATATAAAAAACCAGCACCAATGTGGAATTCACGAGCCAAAAAAAAAGGAAGCCACGGCTCGAGCCAATACTTTGAGCCGATACTTCGAGCAACCCCAACCCCAGGTGTTCCTCATATCAATCTTCAACACATACAACAAATGAACAACCATCTCACATCAACAGATCAACAAGAACAACAAACGATCGACACAGCTCACATGTAACGCCCGTTTTGTCGCGGCGTTAGCGGGAAAACTAATCTGCTAAAAACCCTAATTGCGAAAGTTTGCTCTTCGGTTGAGTCTTGTGGTGTGCCAAGGTCTCGTGTCTCCCCTCTCACTTCAATCCCGGAGAAAACCGCGAAATCGGATTTCAAATCCGAGCCCTAATCCTCCCAAATTCAAATCCCCAGAAAAAGTCCACTTTACCTCCCTCTGCCGTGGGCTGTCCCCCTTTCCCGGCCTACTTCCCTCTCCCTCTCCTCCTTGGGCCGCCGCTGGCCCAGCCCCTCTCGGCCGCTCCCTCTCTCCTCTACCTTCCCTGGGCCGCCCCCCCGGCCCAGCTCTCTCCTTCTTGGGCCGCCTCGGCCCAGCCGCCTGCCCGGCCGCCTTTTCCCGCTAGGCCGCGCCAGGCCGCTCGGCCCGCACGCGCCCGAGCCGGGTCCGCCGGCTCTCTCCCTCTCTTTTCTCTCTCTCTCTCTTCTCCCCAACGGCTCCCGCCGGCGCCGTTCCGTCCCACCGGCGTCCGCCGCTGGTCCCCTCGGCCCCGCCGCCTGCGCGCTTGCCGCCAAGGCGCTGAGCAGCGCACGCCCCCTCTCCCTCTCTCTCCCCGCGCGCGCCCTTGCCCGAAGCGGCAAGGAGCGAGCCCCCTTTTTTCTTTGCCATTTTCCCCTTTTCCCGACCGGCCGGCGTCACCACTGCCGCCGTTGGCCGCTAGCGCCGGTCCCCCGCTCCGCTTTGCCGCACCGCCTCTCCGCGCCCCCGAACCGCCTTCGCCGAACCGACCTAGCGCCCCTACAAAATCCCCCCCCCCGCTCGGCCGCACTTCTTCTCCTCCTCCGCCCGGCCGCCATTGCCGCCTCCAGAGCTCGCCCCCTTCCCGCTGCCGCCGCCACGCTCGTCGCCGCCCCGAGAGCTCCCGAAGGAGCTTCGGGCGCCATCTCCGCCGCCCTCTTCCCCGGCCCGGAGCCGCGCCGCGCCCGCATCGTCTCCTTCCCCGGCTTGCCGCCCCGCCGCGGTAAACCCCTCTCTCCCCTCCACCTTTTCTTTTTTTTTCTCTCGGCGTAGCGCGTAGGATAGCGCCGTAGTTCTCCCCCGGGCGCCGCCGTCGTGCCGCCATCCTTCTCCCTAGCTCCGTCGCCGTGCGGCCATGGTCGCCGTCGCGTGACGCCGTCGTCGGCCGTCACCGCACCTTCTCTCTTCAATCCTCGCCGGCGAGCCGACTCCGCTTCATCTCCTCCGCCGCCGGTGCCCGCCGCCCGCCCGCTCCGGCTCGTCGCCCCGCCGGAGCCCGCACTCGTCGCCGGCCGTCCGATGCGGCCTCCTCCTCTCGGTCCGACGTGGAGTCCACGTAGACGCCACGTCCACCGTCCCGGGGCCCCCCAGGAGACCGGTCAACGGTCTCGCACCGGCCTCACTCCCCGATCGGCCTCGGGCCATCGGCCTTTGGGCCTCCTCGGCCTCTTTCCCTCTTTGGCCCGTCGGCCTTCGCCCCCACACCGGCCCATCGGCCCCTTCCTTCCCCCATCGGCCCACTCGGCCTCCCGCCATCGGCATCGGCCGTTAGGCCCATCGGCCTACTTCTCTTCCGCGCCGATCGGCCTAGGGCCGATCCCTTCGGGCCGTCGGCCCAATTAATTAGGCCGCGCCCATTCAAATCCTTTGGGCTGCCCTTAGCCGCCCAAAACAAAGTCCAATTTCGGTCCCTCCTTCTTTTCTTTTTCCAGGGAATTAATAATTCCTTTCTTTATTCCAAAAAATCCTTCAATCTTCGGAAATTCATATCTTTTCAACCGTTCATCCGATTAACTCCGTTCAACTTCCAAAATTCCTCAAAAATCGAGATCTATCCAATGGCATGCTTAGTGGTCTTTAATAGGGCTTCTTTTTATCGCTTTGTTGAGTCGTCTCGTTTCGCGTGTAGTCTCGGAGCCCGAAGACCCGCAGTGCGCAGATTTCGAGGAAGAAGCTCAAGATCTCGAGCAAGGCAAGTCACCTTTGATCAATTGAACCTATAATTTAAATTAAGTATTTTGATTCTGCAAACTATGCATTAATTAGGTTACACTTGGCAGTTGGCCTCGGTTTGCAATATAACCGGCAGGCCCTACCCAATTGCTGCATTCATCTTCCTTGATATTTGAATACCCTAACACCCTTGACACCCCTCAGGTGATGCCTCGGTATCCGTACCTCGTGTACGAATATCGGGACTCCCCCTCAAACTTTAAAATTGATCACCTGGGTAAAACTTGAGTTTGCAAAATGCTTGGAAAACCCGACACTTGGGTCGGTGTCTTGAAAACAAAGTGAGTTTCTAAAACTCGCGGTACGGGAGACGTACTGGAGGTACGATCTGCTCGTTCTCGCCCTAAGGACCGATTCCTTGGGAATTACATCCAAGCATATGTCAAGTACGACCACATGGGTGATATGGGACGCCCCTGGCTGAGTAATTAGCTAGGCCAGGGAAATCTTGATGCCAAGGGACAAGTGGATTCGCCGGGGTGGTGTCGGGGAGGACCCCTGGGCTTCCTGGCACAGTATGGTCTGGGACCTAACCTGGTGTTGGTCTGTGGGACCCCTCCCGTTGGCATAGGATGACCCTGAGTCGACTTTCGAAATGCCTTGTCGTGAAAGCCTCAAGGTCGCCAGACGTGACCGAGGGTCGCGGGCTGGGTGATTCGGGGTTAGTAACATCGTGTGGGTAAAGTGTACCCCCTCTGCAGAGGTTAACAACTGTTCGAACAGCCGTGCCCACGGTCATGGGCGGATGTGAGGTGATTCCTTAGCGTAGTTTTATTTGAACACCTTGTGAACTGCTGTTGGTGTGAGGTTTTCCGTTCTGTGCTTGGTTTAAGGCTGTTGAAGCAGCCGGGTCGGTGACGATTGGCAGGGAGCCTCTCTGTAACGCCCGTTTTGTCGCGGCGTTAGCGGGAAAACTAATCTGCTAAAAACCCTATTTGCGAAAGTTTGCTCTTCGGCTGAGTCTTGTCGTGTGCCAAGGTCTCGTGTTTCCGCTCTCACTTCAATCCCGGAGAAAACCGCGAAATCGGATCTCAAATCCGAGCCCTCAAACTCCCCCTTTCTTTCTCTCTGGAAAAGTCTGTTTGACGTCCCTTGTCCCTAGCCGACTCCCCTTCTCGGCCTGTTCCCTTCTCTCTTTTCCCCCCCCTGGGCCGTGGCCGGCCCAGTCCCCTCTCCTCCCTTTTCGGGCCGTCGCTCGGCCCAACCGCCCCCTCTCTCCTGCGGCCTTTTCCCCGCTGGGCCGTGCCAGGCCGCCGGCCCGCACGCGCTGGGCACGTGCGCCGCGCGTGCGCCGTTCGCGCCGAGCCGAGAGTGAGGGAGAGCACTCTGCTCTCTTTTCTCTCTCTCCCGTTTTCCCCTTCTCTCTTTCCCCTCTCTCTCTCTCCCGGAGCTCTCTCCCGCCGGCGCCCTCCGTTCCCGTTCCCGCCAGTGGCCCGCGCCCACACGCGTCGTGGCCGACCGCCACGACCGCCGCCGTCGTCAGCCCGGGGCCCCAGCGCCGCTGCCCCTGCGCCGCTGCCCCGCGCCGCGCCAAGCGCCGGCGTCAGCCCGGCCCCGCGGCCTCTTCGCGCGCGCGCTGCCCAGAGGAGAGCCGCGGCTCCCCTCTCTCCCCGTTTTCTCTCTCTCTCGCAGCCTCCACCTTCCCGTTTCGGCAAGGGGGCAAGACCCCTTTTTCCCCTTGCCCTTTTCCCCTTTTCCGACCGGCGCCGGCGTCACCCTGCCGCGCCGGCTTGTCCGCTAGCGCCGGTCCCCTCCCGCGCGCTCCACCGCCTCTCCCCGGCCAAAACCGACATTTCCCCCCCCAGAACCGACCTAGCCGCCCTACAATACCCCCCCCTCCGCCGGGCCGCCATTGTCGCCTCCACCCGAGCCGCTCCGCCCCT